>OX467109.1:32354233-32954233 GCA_950106695.1 Biston stratarius
ACATTATTTATGTAGTGTCACCGCAAATATATTCCGACTGTAAAAGTGGAATCTTGCTGGACAGCGAGCGGATGAATTGTGTGTAGTGGCGCGACTTCGGGAAATGTACTCAATTTGCTGTGCAGGCAATGCCAACTATTTGATTCGTTAATTACTATTTGACAATTACATCATAATTAGATTATTTAAATACAAATGTTTAAAAGGCTAGGTGTTTGACCACAACTCACCTGATGTAAAGTGACACGTTTTTTAAAGCTGAGGTTTTTTTTTTATAATTGGTTTTGATAAGTTTCAAAACATAACTAAGTTCATTCCAATATTGTTTTCAAATTAGAGAAATTAGTATAACTGGTATTAAATATAAAAATTGATCAAGCAATAAATAAAATTGCAACTTGCATCAATAAACCTTTGAAACAAACTAAAATCATATACGAAAGAAAAATAATACTAAGAATAGTTTACAACAACAGATCAGAGATGTTTGATTGAAAATGAAAAGAAATTAGAGTTTTTAAACATTCGTTTATGAATATTGTTTAGATAGGGTAAACAACATGGAAAAGTAAACATGTTAGAGATGAAAAAGATCAAAATAAAAACAAATAGCTGTTTATATGTGCATATTCCACAAACACAGATGTCAGTGGTATAAAGTGAGAAGTTAATTATCACAGAGTAAGAATGATAAATGGAAATTAATACAATAAATAAATCAACCTTAATAGCTGTGCCATTGTTACTATCCATCCAAATGTTGTCTGGAAGAAATCGCTCTTGGCGCTATGGTCGCTGTTGTACTACCAATGTATAAATCTATGTTATTTTTGTTTTGTTATTATACTTTTTCTTTATCTCTTTTTTACCCGACTGCCAAGGAAGGGTTATGTTTTTCGCCTCTTTTTCACCCGACTGCCAAGGAAGGGTTATGTTTTTCGCGCGTATCTTGTATGTATATATATATATATACGAGTATGTATGTATGTATACATATTTCTTTATTACGTTGTATCTTCCAAACGGCCGAATGGATTACGACAATTAAGGTATCGTTAGATTCGAATCAATAATCCAAGTGTCCTAGAGGTTAAAAAAAATCAAGATGGTGGATTTCTGGCGCGAAATAGTAATACGTAAATAATAAAATATTAAACAAACCTGTCATGTAGGGTCTAAATAAAGGCGATTTAAAGATAATTACAAAAATATATAATATATACATTTGTTTTAAAAGTTTTTTTCCTTTAATTATTATTTATAGCTATTATAATCGCAGTCGGGTTATAATCTATTACCCGACTGAAAACTCTTCAGCTTGTTAAGTTTTGTATGTCATAACGTATGTATGTTTGGTGTACAATAAATTTATATTCAATTTTAAAAGTAGATAATATTTTTCTGATGGCTATTTATATAGTAGACAATTTTATTATAAATTTTAATTTTGAGTATTATTCTTATTTTGATTATGGTGTTAGTTATGAATTTTATTTTGATTATAGATTTATTGTTTTAATTTTAATTTTGAATTTAATTTAATTTTGTTATAGCATATTAATTGTTGTTTTGAATGTTATTTAATTTAATTGATTGTTTTAATTAGTTGGTGTTTTATGTTTTGTAGTTGTTATTGTGAAGCCTAATAAATAAATTTAAAAAAAAAACCCTAAACAAATGTGTCAGATAACACACATTCAGTTTTCTCACAATTTAGATTTCTGACAAATTAGGAAGGAAACTGGGTAAATGGAAAGGAAGGGGTTTCCCTGTTAAGGAAATGGGACACACGTGGCCGAAAAAAATAAAAACAAAGAGGGGCTATGAAACGTCGAGAGCGGCATACAATGAATGCACGATGACATTATGTCCCCGGGGAGTGGGGAATTAACATCAGTAATGTAGTGCCGTTGATAAGGCTATTTAATATTTATTTACAAGTGTAAATACCTGTCTATTTTAATATGATTGGGAGGAGAGTTTTTTATTTAAACCTGGCTTTAAGGTCAACTCTCTTGTTTTAATTTTAATGTATCACCTAATTTTGCCATCGCCGTTCTACAATGACCAGACGCTCGACCAAAAGACACCCTCTTACAGTGGAAATTCCCTACAAACGTACACAACGTTTCCAGACCACGTTCCTCGTAAGAACTGCTGATGTGTGGAACTCTTTGCCAGCGTCTGTGTTTCCAACTAAGTACAACCCGGGTTGTTCAAGAAAAACGTGAATAAGTATTTCCTAGGCAAGCGTGCTCCGTCTTCGGCCACATCGTCGTTTTCCATCAGGTGAAATCGAGGACAAAGGGATGCCTAGTCCGTTGTAAAAAAAAAACACCTATTTCACAAAAATCACCCAACTGCTAAGAAAAGGTTATGTTTTTCGCGTGTATCTTGTATGTATGTATGTAAATTTATTTATAACCTCGTATCTTCCAAATGGATTACGGTATGGACAATTAAGATATCGTTAGATTCGTCTCAATAACCCAAGTGTCCGTAGAGGTCCCATATTGTATGCTATTTGTCCACGAAGTACGTTTTTATGGGGTTTATCCATCAATTTGTGTAACTTTTTTATTTATTTAAAAAATTACACTCCACAGACACGGGGTCCGTGACCTTTGTTAACTTGGAATTACATTTTTTTAAATGTATGTAAAGGAAAGTTAGTCAAATGAATTTTAAATCTTAAATCAAAATCTTTATTTGTGTAACATAAAACTGCTTCTCTCAAACAATGCAAGAGAATAAATTAATGTAGGTATTCCGGATCAGAAGTTACATTCTAAGAACATTGGTTAGAATCAATTTGCGGAAGGTTTTATAGTTGCCAACAAACAGTGGAACCTATTTTACTGCACAGCGTACGCTAAATTTCCGACTTCTTGTTAGGGCTACAGCACTACAGCAGGCCACTCCAGCGTAAAAGCAGAGTAAAATCCCTAGAAAGGTAGTTACCCCGCCAGAGAGCAAAGCATAGATGCTGGTGAGGATCTCCATGGGCCTACGCGGCTGCGCAGCGCGCTCCCTGCGCCGCCACGCGCCCGCGCCGCCGCCCGCGCCCGCGCCGCCCGCGCCCGCGGCCACGACACCCCGCGCGCCCGCGCCGCGCGCGCGCCTTCCCCACGACACTCCCGAATCTCTGCACACACAACACAAACACACGGTAAAGCTGAGGTCGTCACTTAGACTTGGCAGTAACTCACTTTGTTTGACTTTCAAATCTTGACCTTACTTGACATGACCTAGTCTTGACAATGACTTGATGTGTGACTTTGACTGTGGCTAAGACTTATTTGACTTAATTTGTCATTAAGAAATTATAAATATTCAAATACTTAACACTAACGCAGCATACACAAATTGCGACAATGAAGACGAAGACACCCATGTTGAACTAAAATGAGCATATACATTAGGCTATATACGTATATATGTAAAGACTAGAGACGAACATAGCTTGTTACAACCTAGATTTTCAACTTTATCAAATGTAAAAAAAATATGTGAATATATTTTAGTGATTGATCGCAAAAATATGTATATACTATCTAAACGAATCATGTGCAAATGATCAATGCTCCCCTATGTCAAAACATTTATTAGGTTTATCATAAGCTGTAGTAATCCTAATAAAATATGTTATCAACACACCTAATCATCTTATTAAATGGATGGAAACTTTAAAGACTGGGCAGTTTTTCAGTTTCATTGGTTTTATCAATTCCATATGAAAGAACTTTGGAATGTTTCCAAATTGTTCACGTCTCTGTGATAAATGTGGTATTGAGCGTCCTAACGGCCATGTAATCCGGGTCCGTGTCTAGCGGTTAATTAAATTAATTGCTTCGCACAGTTCTTCTCGCAACATCATGTTCCGACTAAAAAAGCTATTTTTAATGTTAAGTTATGTTATATTCCCATAAAATATATAATGTTCACGACCGAACACTTGACCTTGAGGCACTCCAAAAGCAAACGTCGTAAAAAGGCATTTGAAGACGCATGAAAGACAAAACGAACAAACGAAGTACGAACCATGACAAAAACAATAAACAAACTACATAAGAATAAATCGTGAATTATAGAGTTAAAAGGGGCATGTTAAATAAATACAGATGGGCAACGCTGTCAAACGCTGCCCACGAGTCAAAGAAAAAAGATTGACGGTAGAACAACTGTGGTGTTTTGTGCGTTAAAGAAATGTCTTTGTCCGTCTGTATGTCAGTGTTATTCAAGAGTATATTTGGATCTCGGTCAGATGTCTGTCGTGTACAATACACATTTTATTGTAATTGGCAAAAAGATTTGTTTAATGATTTCGTAACAAGCGCGAAGATGATAAATCAGAATCATTTATCTTTGCCAACAAAATATCATGAATTCGCTGAAACGTAAAATCATGATAAAACAGTAACAACATAGTTTTAATTCGTATTTTCTTTTATATTTTTAAGTATATGAAATCCAGCAGGGAGTTCCTAATTGTTATTAATAAAAACTTACGGATCTACCATAATGACAATAATTACGATATTAGGAAGTTACAAAACTGAAACTTCCGAAGTTTCACTCGCCAGTAAAAGTATTTTTTTCTACAGTTTTGTTCTATATTCTACTATCAATCAGATGGATAGTGTGCGAGCTTTAAATAGCAGAAATCGTAAAATTACTGTATTAAACCCAGGTAGACTACTTTTTCTAATCAATGACGGCAAGCTTATTTTTAATAAAAATCAATAAGGGTAAAATAAGTAACAATGAAGTAAAGACAAACGAACCTTCAAAGCTACAATGCATACCTTCTGTGAGCGAGTCTCTGCGAATGTGAGCGCACGGCAGCGTCCGAACGGCCTCCGGATGTCTTGCCCATCGGGTCGGCGCGGAGGGCGCCTAGCGCGACATTTGCGAGCGCATCTCACCACCGCTCCTTCTGCACCTGCTACAAAACGAAAATTCAATCAAAGTACTATTCAAGTATTACAAAAGCATCAAAAGAGGAGAAGGGGAATCTTCGTATTTCTTATTTGTGATGATGTCATCATCATGAATAGGCAAATAGGAGCCGGGTAGACAGCAGTATTTAACAATTAACTTTTTTTTTTTATACCAATGCTTACATAAGCATAGGAGTGAGAACTTTCATTACTTCCACTGACCCAAACTGGTCCAATACTCTGATTATAGTTCCGATCATATCCGGTCATCATAATCTTCTTAGGTTCCTTTTACAAGGAACCTAAGAAGATTATGACGTGCATGCGGCCGCCTTGCTTTGTTCTTATCGCTTTGGTAGTGCAGTAAACAAACGCCCCATTTTAGTAAAACCGAAAATATTTTAAAAGCACATCGGCTTCCATTGTAGTTACGAAAATTACTACGGAAACCAAATTTCCTCATTCAGGTGGACAGAAACCAACTCTTTGCACCTCCTATCCAAACATACAGTTTTCGCTTCTTCTACTGCCATTAACGATGTCATAAATGCTAGTCACCTGACCTGATCTCGTTTAAAAATGTAAAATTTTATCATGGTGCATTCATGGTGCATGGTTATTCATTCATACAAGTTTATTAATAAACATAAATATTATGACGCACTTTTAGGTCATTAAGGCGTACCTATGTGATTTAATTTATCAATAAATTTTTGGCAAAATTGAAAATATGTAAATCCTAGTGATTTATCATTGATGTGGTTTAGTAGTCTTAGTAAATCTTACTAAGACTAAAAATATTCTGGGCTTTTTTAACGTAATGCCTCTGTCAACTGTCACGTGTTGAAACAAGATAGGATACTTTAAACATAGATTAACTTTTATAAGTTAGGCCTTATTTGTTTTAACAAGTATCTGGCATTGTTTATCTGTTCTAATAGAATAACTTCTATTTACTCCAAAAATCTAGAGATCAAGGCTATAACAAATTAGGAAAGTTATTCTCTGTATAAGAATATTACTACAGTAGTACAGGAAAGCCTAATTGTATTTCTAGTCGGAGTAATTTATTGTACTAAGCATTCCTCTTTTACGCATTTCACTCCAACTGAAACCAAACACAGAAAATAAAGAAATTTAACATTTAATAGCGACTAAAACTTGAACTTTTATATTCAAAAATTACTCTTCTTTAAGTTTTACTGAACTAATAAAACAAATTCTCTTTATTGTCGACTGGCTTTTGACCACAACTCATCTGATGTTAAGTGGCAATGTGGTCGAAGATGGTAAACACACCTAGCCTGGAATGGAAATAGCTCTGAAGTGAGGCTGTTGGAACATACTTGCTTGGTGACAGATTTTTAACTTGAGGACGGTAGCAAGCCGATCCGAGTCAGGCCGAGTCATATGAAGTACCCTACCGTGCAAAAACATAAATGAAACATTTTGAAGAATAACAACATGATTGATTTTGATTTTTGAATTTCTTTATTGTCATAAACAAATTAATATGTAAAACTCAGCGTTCGTAAGCTTCAATAACAATTTATCCTTATATTATACGTCGTTTTGTAGGCTAGGAGCGTCTTTTAAAACTTAGGGCTTAACAAATTATTAGAATAATGTAAATACTTATTAAAACATAAAATTGAGGGTAGTCGCAACAAAGTTAGTAACATACTACTAGGCTTGTTCGTATGTTTAAGGCTAGATATAATAATGTTTAAGGCTAGATATATTTTTCTAAGCAATATTTTAATTACTTAAACAACAACATGATTATTGTTATTATTGCAGTCTATTTATTACTAGCAAATTACAGGGTTGTTGAGACTAACCATCAAATTTGTCAAAGTAATGAGCGGCAAAGCAACGATGCCCTAGACTTTGTTTTCAGCGATACCTTAGACTTTGTTTTGCTTCTGTGTATCACTGCAAGGGTTATGGACAGACGTTATCACTAAATAATGAAGACTATTATTAAAAAAAATGAATGCGATTGAATTCATCGCAAACAAATACTGTAAGAATGTAAATACACGTCATGTTACATAGTTTTTACACAATATTGAACACACGTGATAGTGTTGAATGTCGCTGAACACTAGTAGTGATTCCATCCGTCCGACTCGGCCGTTATATTACGAGTATGTGTGTTCACAGAAAGCTGCGCGGAAATTGAATGAAATTTCATTCCACAGATTCCTGTTTCAGATAAGTTTTGGCGGCAGCGTGGGGGAAACGGGGACACGACTATCGACATTAGTCATTAAAGTTTTGTCACAATCTTTAAATGTTCAATAGCTTTTCATTTTTAACTGCCTGTCCTGTTAGCTCATTGGTAGTCTGCTCCAAGAGTCGTAGGGCGTGGGTTCGATTGCCACTCAGGACAAGTATTTTCACGGTGTTTTCCTTCACCGGCAGCTCAAGCTCAATGTTGGGGTTTGAACCCACACCCTTCGGCATGCGAACCGACGGACGCTAACCACTGAGCTATCATCGCTACAAAATTTAAGTATTCTTTCAGTCTACGTACCCTATCAACTCACCTGATGGTAAGCGACCCGCCTTTGTGATCGAGATAGAGCACGTCAATCTACAAGAAATTAATTCACTCAAGCTAGATTCAACTGCAATTCAATTGAAAAAATCTTAAAAACTTTTTTTAAATACCTATCAAGAAAATTGAAAAACAAAAATGTGCTTAGTATTTATCAAGATAATGGAGATAGTTAAGTGCTTACTTATGGAAAACTTGTTGATCTGATTATACTTTTAATGTCCACAATCTTGAGGGGCGACTTGTTTATTCGCATAATATGACTTAAAAATTCTCATAAAGTTGTTCCGCGTACATATTTTGTCCCATAATATACTGTTTTCAGATTATTGGACGCGCTTATGTATGTATTATTGTCATACTTATATGTTGCTATTATTTGTTTGTTATATCATAGAGTGTAATGAATGTATGTTGTTACAAAGTTTGTCATAATGTTTTAGGTTAATAGTTTTGTAACTCATATAATTGTCTATATTTAGAAGCAGAATTGAATTAGCAGTAGGTTATGGTCCAGAGGGATGGCCCCTGACCACATGTATGTGTATTAAATATCAAAACCTAATACTGTCTATGATTAGACCGTAAAATTATATGGCTGGGCTCCCTAGGTTATTTCAAATTTTATGAATACTAACATTAGGACAAACGATAGTCGGAGTAGTGATATTATGATTACTGATTATTAGTAACGAATAATAATAAGTTGTAAAAATATTTAATAGAATAACATAAATTGGAGAATTTAAATAATAATTTTGATAATAAACAAAATATTTTTGCGTTGCTAAATGCAACGCTGTACGCGAGTATACGCCTAACGATTGACTGCATAAAAATTCCGCTCCCATTGGTTTTTATCACCACCGCACCGAGATAATTAGCATAATAAGTAATTAAGTACGACGAACTCAGTGCTTTGCCAACTAACTAGTAACTTGGCTTCCTTGAGGAACACCGAGAAATGACATTAGTCTGGATATCAACCGCAGGTAACAAGATTGCCTAGACCTAGATTTCCGGCTGCACAGTGCGCCGCGGCAACCCAGTGAGCCGGTAAGTGGTGCCGAGTCGCAAAGTACCGCAATCTCAACTTTTATGCCGCACGTGAAATGTGGGTACTAACTATTTATTGCATTTCGCAAGTACTCAGACTGCGCGGCGGATAGCGATAGATTTTGAATGTTTTATATTTTGTAGGACGTTATTTTATGTTTCAATATAAATACGATTCCGCTTTGAGTTTTATTTTAAAATGAATTGATAGCTACTTTTACAATTTCATTCAGTACTAGTTCTGCTTTTTGAGCTGTAGGCGTGGGTTTGATTCTCACTCAACACAAACATTATGTCATCATCATATCTAGTTCTAAATATATGTATAACTACACCCTACGGATTCATCCACCTTGTACGAGGTGGCCGATGTATTAATCCAGAGTTTAAGATATATGTGTATTCCAAATTTCATCTAAATCTGTTAAGCCGTTACACTGTCTGTGGTGAAGTAGCAAACATAATTAGTCATACGTACAAACAGACGAAGTTTTACATTTATATTTTACTATGATGATAAATAAGTATTAAAATATATATTCCTAATAGGTTATCAAGTTCCCAAAGTACAAGTTTTGGTTAGTTAAGGCTTGTCCTCCGTAATTTATTTATTATTACACGACTGACCAAAAAAGATGTGTAATATTATCAGGGTTTATATATGTATGCGAGTGTCTTAATTCCACCATAATTTTTAAATACCTGAATATATATTTTTAATATATAGATAATAATATAATAGAACAGATTTGGATGTATCGTTAGAATCCTTGAATTTTGAGTTTTTGAAAAAAACCAAAATCAAAATCAAAATATATTTATTTGCTCAGTACAGGTGTCAAAATGTTGGTACATAGATTAAAAAGGCACTTAAACCATACTTAACCCAGAATTGGGTGTGCAAAAATTGGATAAAATAAAATTACATTAAATAATGTCAATTTTGGATTAATTAATTATGTCAGGAGGTTAATTACAAAATGTCAATCAGTTCAATTTATTTAAATGTCAATACTTATTAATTATTTTTTACTTTATCATCAATAAAAATTTTTACAGAGTAATATGTCTTATCTATTAAGAATGTTTTAAGTTTTCGTTTGAATACAAATAAAGAACTGGCTTCCTTTATTACTGTTGGCAATTCATTATACAATTCAATACCCATACAAAAAATGCTCTTATTATGAAATTGAGTTCTGGCTTTTTGACGACATAGTTTGTTCCTGTGCCTAGTGCTTTGAAGCGTCTTATACTTTCCGATTTCAGACCTTACTAAGAGAGATGCCTCAAGAATGTAGAGAGAGGGAAGCGTTAGAATATTAAGGTTCTTGAAATAAGGCTTACACGATTCTATTTGACGAATACCACAGATAGCCCTTATGCATTTCTTTTGCGCTCTGAATGCAATATCTTTATCTGCCGCATTGGCCCAAAATATAACACCATATCTTAGAGTCGCCCCAACATAAGCATAGTACGCGGTTAATAGAGCGTCTTTACTGGCTACCTTACGCAGCATATACAGTGCATATGCGTATTGGTTCAGTTTGGTGCGGACATGTTCGATATGCGTTCTCCAAGTGAGATTTGAGTCGATATGTATACCTAAAAATTTTGTGCTACTTGTTTCCATTATAAACATCCTGATAACATCCTATTCCGACGTAATCACTACATTTTTCGAAATAAAAAGTAGCCTATGTGTTAATCCAGGGTGGCAGCTACCTCTATATCAAATTTCATCAAAATTGGTCCAGCCGTTTGTGCATAAAGAGGTAACAAACATACAAACACACTCGAAACTTTCACCTTTATAATATAAGTGTGATTACCTTTTGCTAACACTAAAGAATTATTTAATTTAAAAATTATATGCTTCAGCAAAATACAACTACTATTTATAAAAAGGCATGTTTTTTTAATGTAAAAGTAATGAGACTGAACGAGATGATCTCCTGATGGTAAGAGATAACGCCTGTCCATGACCATTGCAGCGATACACAGAACTTTTAGTAGCAAAACGAAATCCAGGGCATCGTTGCTTTGGCGCTCATTACTTTGAGAATAGATGGTTACTTCTAGAGCAGCGGTAAACTGACCATTGATGACTTCCTAACGCATCACAGATGACACTTTAAATCCTTTTACAGATCAATTCACATGTAAACACGTCGCAAATATCCGGTTTCAAACCGGAATAAAATAAAAGCCGACAATCTCATACAGTTTTATTGTTCCTGGAAATATACAGCGATTGTATTTTAAGCTTTATTATGTAAATTGTACCTTTTTGAACTAGCCTGCAAGCCTTTTGTTGTGGAATTGGATGGATTTTCCTTTTTATGTAGGTATCTATATTGTTCGATACAGAATTTTAGGAGAAATGTGTTTTTTTTTAATGTAATGAGACGAACCAGACGCTTTCCTGATGGTAAGAGATAACGCCCGTCCATGACCACTGCAGCGATACACAGAACTTTGAGTAGCGAAAGAAAGTCCAGGACATCGCTACTTTGGCGCTCATTACTTTGAGATTTTCGACGGTTAGTCACAACAGCCCTGTAGTTTCGCTAGCTGCAGTACCCTTCAATGTTAAAGAGATTTATCATCAAGTAAAAAAAAGTTATATGTAGGTATAACTTAGTTATAGTTGTACGTAAAAAGTTTAAAATCACAAGTGTTCATACAAAAGTCATAGACAACTCTAGCTATGACTGGGCAGTCATAGCATGTTGGTTCAATAAATCGAAAGTAACTGGACTACGCGAGCAAAGCCGCGTGCGGCAGCTAACGTAGAATAAGAAATGAGATAATCAGACGTCAATGAAATCAACTATCAAACTTGTGTTTATGTCCATATACATTATATTTACAAAAGTAAACTGAAAAAAGATAACTTCAAAACTGTGCCAGATATAATAACTCCACTGGGGAAAATCAAAGTTGACGGGGACTCCGACCGCCTTTATTCTTCCGGAAACACGAAAAAAACAAAACTTCTAAATAAATATTTCAACTCCCAACTTCCAAGTGGGAGCGAAAACTTTGCATAAAGACTGAAATAACGCTCAATTTTCTCTTTTTCCGACCGTTACAGATTGAATTTTTATTTTAGTTTTCATAAAAAGGCGGTGTATTCCCATGCAAGATTTCGAACTGTTAAAATTCTAAATGGCATTGTTTCATTATGAACATGGGCCTTGGTCTCGGCATTCTATCCTACCTAAATGGTATAGAGAACATAGCACACAATATGTTTATTAAATTTATTTTCGAATGTAAAATAATAAAATTTAACATCCCACCAATGTTACCTAACATCGAAATAGAAAACCCAATCGAACGACCACTCGGCTTCAATCGGCGCCTTGCGATGTAAAATGTAAAATTCGCTTAAAATTCTCTGTACACTACTGAAACACGTTCTCTCGGAAATAAAATGAATATAGGCAGTTAAAGTGAATAGTGCAGTGGAAATGGGTGAATTGGGTGTTCTCCTTTTGGCCAGCATTGTCGGCCTGGCCGCGGGGAATGCAGAAGAGGTAATTGTAATTGTTTTGTACCAACATATTCTTTTATATCTCGGCCTATTGTCCGCTAACGTACAAAAACGGAATATTTAAAGAACTGCGGATGTGAACGGCAAATGGAGCACAATAAAGAATAAAAGAGGTTATAGTGGCTTTTGTTTTTGTTTTAAAACTGAATTGAAAACGCTAAACAAAAGATGCAACTGAAAAAACAATCCCAACTTATTTAAAAAAAAAAAAAAAACTGTAAATGTTGCGAATAATTAATTGAATTAACAGTAAATATTACTAATAATAAATAAACATTGTTTTAAATAAATACTTAAATAAAAAACAATATACTGGTAGTTTTTGTTTTACTTAGACGGAATTACTCCTCGTCTTGCATCGTCTTGCTTTGCTGGCTTCGCCGGAGGTGGCCGGAACTATAGTCAGAGTATCCGATATAATTAAACATGAGTAATCCCGTATAAGTAAAACGAAAATGTGTCTAAACCTCGTCAGTTGCCCATGCTCGTAGTTGTTTTTCAGTTGAGGTTCTGTGTCTGGGTATATCTAAATAGTAGGTATAAAACAAATACGCTTTTCGCGTCTGTCTGTTTCACCGCTAACTTTTTCTAAGCGTAACGGATTTTGATACAGTTTTCGATATCGTTTAGAGATTTTTTCCGGAAGGTTTAGTAAATGTGCCTGCGAAACCGGGATGGGTCGCTAGTTTATAAATGTATTTATATGGATAAAAAAAGTGTCAGTAACTATCAGTTGTCTGGTTCCCATAAGACAAGTTATATATAGTGACAGGTGACTAGAATGCTAACATCTACTTTGGTCAAAAACTTAGCATTGCCATTCAGCGTTAAAATTCAATATATTTTGCGTCTGTGGAAAATTTGTCGAAAACATTACATCGAGAACACGATTCGTCGAAATCACATTTTGTCGAATCATAATTTGTCGCTATAGTTGAAAATCTCTATGGTTATTTCCCATTATTGTTAAACATCTCTAAGGATATTTCTCGCTATAGCTGAAGTTATCTATGATTATTTCCCCCTACAGTTGATAATGTCTATAGATATTTCTCGTTACAGTTGAAAATAAGTGTGAGTATTTACCTGCTATAGTTGCAACTACTAATTGTGATTCGACGAATTGTGTTCTCGGTGAATTGTGTTTCCGACGAACTGTGATTCGACGATTGCTTTCAACGAATTTTCCGCAAATCATATTTTTTTTTATACCAACAAAACTTTTTTTTTTAATTGTCTATGAATTTAAATTTTGAGTTTACATATTCTGGTACTAAGCAGTATATGAAATAATATGCCCTTCAGAAATACTTTCAAGAGAACAAGCGCCTCGCCAAGTCAATAGTGGAGGCTTTGCAGGACTCAAGATTCGCCGAAGAGCTGCTCTTTGACTTGAAGAAGGACAACCAGGTCTTCCTGAACCGCACCATGTCATTAATCATAAAGTATATCGTCAAGAGGTAAGAACAACCCGCCTTGCTTACGACGACGTGATGATCAAGAATCTACTTATGTGTTGTCTGATCCCTCCAGCTAATGAAACTCATTAAGATGCATCACTTTCGTTTTACTTATGCGAGATTACCCACGTTTAATTATGACCTCCCAAGAGCAACGATAAGTTTACTGCCATAAAGAGTATCCAAAGCAACGTTGGCAGGATATTAAACATATCAGATTTGGTTAAACAGCAAAACATGATTTTCTCATAATATTTTAATTAGGTCCGATGTAAAACTAAAATATGTAATATTTCAAACTATTTTTTGTCTATTGACAAGCTAAAAACACGATAGATAGAAACTAATTAATCCCACTAATATTATAAATGTGAAAGTTTGGATGGATGGATGGATGGATGGATGGATGTTTGTTACCCTATCACCCCAAAACGGCAGAACGGATCTGGATGAAATTTTGCATATAAATACTTTAGGCCCTGGAATAAAACATAGGATACTTTTCATCATCATCATCGTCATCGTCCATCACCACGCGGGTAAAACCACGGGGCGCAGCTAGTAACTAATAAAAAATAGTACCTTTTTCAGATATTTTAGCTTTTTTTCCTACAAATGCTTAGAAACGAATATATTGGTCGTCAATAAAACATTTTTTTTCTAGAACAATAATTGCGAGTTAGATTTACATACTTACGAGCAACAATACGGTCAAGCGGTTGATTCTATTTTTATCCCTATGCTTCTGTGATTAGGTAATAGCGTATTGGCGAAGCAAACCTGGGGATTTTTTGAGGGTGTCTGCTCTTAACGTATGATTTGATTCGAAAAGAAAGATGACCCTTAAATCTACAACGGACTCGACACCCACGCACGATACTAGTAGCTACGATGGTAGCTCAGTGGTTAGCGTGGTCTGTTAACAAGACGAAGTGAATTCAAACCCAAACATTGAGCTTGAGCTCCTGGTGAAGGAAAATATCGCGAGGAAACCATAGCGTGGTGGTAGGGTGTTTTCTAATACTTGGCTGGCTAGCTACCACCTTCAAGTTGAAAATCTATCGCCAAGCACCTAACAGTGTGTTCCGACAGCTTCATTTAAGAGCCAGTTCCAATCCAGGCTAGATGTGTTTACCATCTTCGTACACCCCGTCACTTAACATCTAGCCTGTCAACCATGAAAAACCAGCCAAGTGCGAGTCAGACTCGCGCACCGAGGGTTCCGTACAAACCTGTAAAAGTTATGGTATTTTTTAAAATTGTTATTTATGTTTTTCGCAATTTTTCCTTTATCTGTGTTATAAGACGTTGCTTCGAACCAAATTTCAAGATTCTGTGTTCACGTTCGGTTTTGATTCCCTTGTGAGTGTCGAAAATTTGCAGCATAAACGGCTGTATCTTTTGATTGCGTTGGCTTAGAAGTTTGATTTTTTCACAGCTCTAAGGGACAGTAGACTTGAGTATTTGGTATGAATTTCAGCTTGATATGCATTCCTGAGAAAAAGGGTCTTGACAGACAGACGGACAACAAAATGATCCTATAAGGGTTCCGTTTTTTCCTTTTGAGGTACGGAAGCCTAATAAAATATTTAATTAATAATTAAAATAGTAATTAATTAATTTTGTCTTTCAGAGAAGTGGATAACTACAGAGCTCGACGAACGGACGCCATAAGCCGTCGCATTTATTCTTCGCTCGTTATGAAACTCATTGATATTGCAAAGGTATTAAAATTATTATACATACCAATATAACCTCGCTACAACGAAAACTTCCTCCTAAAATAGAAAAGAGCTCATTGACCAGAGATCATACCAAATATTTCCCAATATGCATAATAATTACAATAATATCTCTCTTCTATAGATAATCAGTACCTGGATGATCGAGCTTTGCTCGGCTGAAAACACGGATAAAACGACGTTTTGTAAAAATGAAACCTATCTAGATCGATTTATCGCCCCCGAAACCCCCTGCATATTAAATTTCATGAAAATCGTTGGAGCCGTTTCCGAGGTTCAGATTTATAAATCTGAATTTCTGGCTCTCAAGTGAGGCTACCGGAGTACTAACAGTGCAGCAAATATTCAATTTGATGCCTGTGTAGTAGAAAACTGAGTACTAGAAAGTACTCTCCTACCATGCAAAAATGTATTACTTAATTACCATCGAATTTCTTAGAGTAATGAGCTCAAAACCAGCGATGCCTTGGACTTTATTTATTTACACAAAGTTCTGAGTACAGGTCATGAACGAGCGTTATCTTTTTCCACTGGGAGTGTATGTTTGTCACATTATTTTACATCAAAAATCACGTTTGTTTCCTAGGACTTGCCAAGGAACACGAGCGCCACAAATCGCATAGAGACAGCGCATCGATACTACATGTCAGTAGAGAGCAGAGACATGCACGACCAGATGGCTGACATACAGGTGTTCCACGCCTGCGCCAGGCTTTACGACGCCATGTTCACGGCAAGTATATAGACACACACTAGATCAAAATTCGAATGTAAATTTTATTTATTTTAGATAACTTAATCCATTTAATCGACTGATTCAAGCGTTACTTTGCGGAAGATTATTATGAGTATTTTTAAGAGGCTTCATTCCAGGCTAGATGTGTTTACCATCTTTGACCACACGAAACCGAAGCCACGTTGAAGGGTGTCGGTTCAAATCCCAACAAGGAGGTTGAGCTGCCGGTGAAGGAAAACATCGTGAGTAAACCATAGCGTGGTGGTAGGGTACTTTCTAGTACTCGGCTGGCGAACTACCATTCAAGTTAAAAACTGCCGCCAGGCACCCAACGGTGCGTTCCGGTAAACTCACTTCAGAGCCAGTTCTATCTCAGGATATGTGTGTTAACATCATAAAATGGTGTGTTTTATTAAAGTAATGAGCGCTAAAGCAGAGATACGATGGACACTTTTCGCTACTCAAAATTCTGTGTATCGCTACAATGGTCGTGGACAGGCGTTATCTCTTACCATTAGGATAGTGTCTCGTTCGTCTCTTAACACTTAACATCATGTGAGCTGTGGTCAAACACCTAACGTACCAACCATATTTTTTTAAAGTTATCTGCACTCAAAATATAAATATGAACATATAGGTAAAGTAAAACTCGAACTAAATGATTTAAATATACTTTCATTGTACGAACCGCGAAACAATGGAATTTGCTACCCGAGTTTGTTCCCTGATAGATACCATCTGGGTGCTTTCAAGTCACGAGTGAATCGGTTTCTTCTAGGCGAGCGTGCTCCACCATAGACCGCATCTTCGCTTAACATTAGGCGAGATGGCGGTCAAATGCAAGCCTGTCTACAATAAAAAAGAAAGAAAAATCATTTATTAAGCCGATAATAAATGATTATCAGGGACCGTGTTCCACCATCGCCTCAACTTTATGTAGCAGCCATAAAACGCTTTTATTTCGGAGAAGACTTTTCTATTTTATAAACGTATCTCGACTGAGATCTACGACGATCTGTGAATTCAAGTACTTCTGACCGACATCGATTCGAGCTACAATTGCAAAATCTCTAATATTTCTTTCACAAATCCCACTAGCTCAATAAATAAAGTAAGACATTTCACACAACGTCATCTAGCCCCAAACTAAGCTTATATTAGGGGAACCAGATAACTGTTAGATCCATCTTTTATGTCTTGTATCAGGCTCCGAGAATCCTGTCTCAGCTGGGGAAATTAGACGACCTGACACCACGGATGCTCGTCAGGAAACTCAAGGCTATGGAGATAAAACCGGTGCACCTCGGAGTAGTCCTGTTACTGCAGGTGATATTACACTTGTTACCACAAAATCTAGAAAAGCCTGCGCTCCAGGACTCAGTTAGCCAACGGAGCCCAAAAAGCCGCCTATCTAAGTGGGACTGGGCCAGCCATGTTTGTCGCATGTCGAGAGATCGTCGGGCAAAAATCTTGACACAAACGACCCTCTGGACTGTCCAGATGGAAATGGAGGAACGAAAATGACTCCTGCTTGAAAGACTGGGCCCAGGTTGCAAAAGCCAGAAAAGAATGGCAGGGCGGCCTTTGCCCTGCAGTGGGACAGCACAGGTTGATAATGATAATAACAAACTTTTCAACTATGTAAGATTACTAACGTTTGATTAGGCCGGATTCTCCGACTATAATTTAGTCATTTGTGACCTATTTCAAGGAGTTAAAGCAGATTACGACTTGAACGCGGTCTCGTCTTGCTTCACACTTGTGTTTTTAGGTGTTTGTGTATTTTTTTTATGTACTGTGACAAACAAGACACTCTGCTGATGCCAAGAAAAAAAATTGTGGTATTATTTTCATAAAGTGTTACTTTTCGTTTTAATTCTAAATCTCCATTGAAGCTAATAATAAAGTCACTATTACTTTACTAAAGCATAACTGAACTCCACCGTAAATTGCTTATACATGAAATTATCTAAATACTTGACACTAACAAATGGACAAACTGCGACGCCAAAAACAAAAAAAAAAGATTAGAGGCATACACCATAATAACATTTTTATGGTTTGTCTTTCTTATTTCCAGTTTCATCTACGTAATACGGTTAACTTTGCTATCCGTGCAAAAACCCTTGATATACTGTCGACAAAACCACAGGAGGTCGGGGCACAGGTAAATACACTACAATCAACATAAATTTATGAACATACGAAATCGGGTCCAAATCACACTAATATCAAATGAAAGTTTGTATATTCTTGTTCTATTCTCTTCTGTTTAAAGGTTTTGGATGCCATTTGGAATGCTTACTATTTTTTATACTGTTGCATGAGGGTGAAACCACGAGGCACAGCTAGTGTTTATATAAAGGCTTACAAACATATATCGTAAACGGAGCAGACGTATCTACTCACAAGAGAGCAATTCTCTAACAAATAACTTCTTTTTTTTTTTTATATAGAATTAAAGTTTAGCAGGATATGTCCAAGGAAATTAATGTATATAGAAATCCATTTCGCTTCACCGATGTATTTTACAATATATATATTAATTTTATCGTTCTCAACCACTCATTGATATTACTATGGAGCAGCAGTCCAAAATGGATCTTGGTCTCTGTTGCTCGAGAATGCTAATTTTTTCCTCGTTACATATGTATTTCAAACTTTGACTCAACAAATCAAAGTTCAAAAACTGTGCTCAGATAAGTTTCCGGATCAGTCTTGTTTTTATAAATTGATCTACTACTAGATGCGAAACTCTAATTTGCGAGAAGCATAAGGCCATAATCCATCAAAGCCATTGGCTACCAACGTGGTGAACTATGTTGGACAATGTAATTCGGTTTTGCAGACTTCACACATCTTCGAGAACATTCCTTCAGTCAAGCAAGTTTCATCACGATGTTTTCATGACCTTTACACCGTTTGAAATTAGCAGCAATGTGCACATAACTTAGAAATGACACGCGTACCGGAATTTCAAGAATTTCGAATTGGAAGCCGTTCAGGTCTCTCAACAAGACTGCCTTAACTTGGTTTCGTAACAGTTGAGTTAAGAAGAATCTCAATATCTTCTTTGACTGTGTCAACAGGTCCAATTATAATGGTTGCAGGTGGTGGCGACGCTAAAGGCGCTGGCGGCGAGGCTGCTACCCGCGGCAGAGCTGTTGGACGTGCACCTGGCGCATTCCAGCCCCGCTTTCAAGGACTCCTGCCCCGCCACATGGCTCGGCATCGTCAACAATAAACAGCCATAATAACTCCCACCTTCTCCTACTACGTCTATTTGTTTAATTGTTCCGAAACAGTTTTTGTCTTCTGGCACCAACCAAGTTGTAACATAATAGACAACTTGGTCGATGAGTGTTGACTTGCCCAAATAACGCCTCTTTCTTCTTGTTACTACGACGACCATATCATAAAGTATATATTTATAAAATCGTAATTCATCTAAGAACATGCTTGATGATGGTAGATGCGCAGAACTTGGCAGAGAAACTCGCTATGAAGAATCTCTGAACGAAATAGCAATGGATGAAAGCAAGTCTGAAGAGCAATATTTGTATTAGCATAGATAAGACGAAGTGGTGCCGTCTCGTTTGATTAGATTGCCCTGAAGATTATTAACTGTTACTATGATAAATTTTCGTAAAGCTCAATGTTATATTTTATGTTCAACAAAAAGAATAAAGATATTAATATATAATAAGAATATTTTATAATGCATAGTTGCATGACAGTAAAAGTATGTAAGTCAGTTTTTTTCGAAATCCCAAAACATACTTTTTTTTTTATTGCTTGACAGGCTGTTTAACAGCAGGTCACCTGATGTTAAGTGACGGTGTGGTCGAAGATGATAAAGCACACCTAGCCTGGAATGGTACTGGCTCACAAGTAAGGCTGCCGGAACACACCGTTAGATGCTTGGCGGTAGATTTTCAACTTGACGGTGGTAGCTAACCAGCCGAGTACTAGAAACTACCCTACCACCACGCTATGGTTTCCTCACGATGTTTTCTTTCACCGGCAGCTCAAGCTCATTGTTGGGGTTTGAACCCACGCCCTTCGGCATGCGAACCGACCGCGCTAACCACTGAGCTATCATCGCTACTAAAACGGATTTAAAACAACCCTGTTATTTTGATAAAAAAATCAAACTACTGAACCGATTTCAATGCCTATGGGACCAATCTGAAACAATATGCTAGATAAAATAAAAAATAATGTTTTATATTATTAACGAAGGAGATCAGAGGCAAGAAATATTTAAAAAAAAAAACAATCGAATTGAATACCTCCTTTTTTGAAGTCGGTTGAAAAAAGAACACAAAGTTAACAAAAGCGTTTCCCTGTAAAGGTGAAGCATAAACAAGCAGATAGGATAATTCTCTGATTGTTAGCGAGATTGGGTCGCAGTCACAATGGCCGGTACGTTAGAGGTTTCCCAAAGAGCAGGGCAGTGCGGGCAATACCGCACCTACAGAACACATTACTTCTATCGTGTGGGTGTACTTTGATATTCCACTCAGGGTTGCTGAATGATCTCAGTTTGAGCCTTGCAACCTCGACACATATTTTTTTTTATATTCCAACATGAATGATTAAAAAAAAACTCGACAACTGCATAAAACTTGGTAACAAGCGAATATGAATAATACAAACAATTTTTTTTTTATAATGAACGCTTGCGTTTGATCGCCATCTCACCTGATGTTAAGTGAAGATGCGGTCTACGATGGAGCACGCTCGCCTAGAAGACACCGATTCAGTCTCGACTTAAAGACACCCAGATTGTATCTTTCAGGGAACACCCACTCGGGTAACGTATTCCACGCTATAGCCGTTCGAACAATGAAAGTAGATTCAAATCGTTTCGTACGGGTTTATGGAATGTCGACCATGAAACGATGTCGCTTTTACGAGCTTCTGGCCGTCCGATAGAAGTATGGGCATGGGGGAATTAGAACATGCAGATCCAAAGCACACTCTCCGAAATGAATCCGATAAAAAACCACACATACATTACATAGCTAGATAGATATGCAGGTTTAATCTTAAGGCATATCGAATCAATTCCAAAATCTCGAAAAAACTATAGCTGTTCCACAAAGTTCCAGTAAAAATTCCATTGTAATTCAACATAACGACACACGTGTTTTTCAGAGTTGGATTCATGGTAAAAGCTATTCATAATGACTACAATGAGCCCCTTTCGCCTAAGTACAGCCCAAGCTTATAACCCTGTATATTGGTAATTGAATGCATACATGTGATAAAAATATGACACAGATACAAATATAATTAATCATAAATATAGCTTTACAGTTTACGTCCTG
The DNA here is from genome assembly GCA_950106695.1 of Biston stratarius. Classification (NCBI taxonomy): domain Eukaryota; kingdom Metazoa; phylum Arthropoda; class Insecta; order Lepidoptera; family Geometridae; genus Biston; species Biston stratarius. The sequence goes on from OX467109.1 coordinate 32,375,626, forward strand.
TCAAATTTCCTATAATTTTGACATCCGTGTTAGCTCATTCGGTAAAGTTCTGCTTCGAGAGTCAAAGGGCGTGGGTTCAATTCCTACTCTGGACTAACATTTATGTGAGTAACATGGATGTTTGTTCTATGTCTTTTCTGTATGTATTATAAATTTAAAAAAAAGTATTTAAGTATTCTGTCAGCTGTCCCATAGTACAAGCTTAACTTAGTTTAGGGTTAGATGGTGAAAATGTCCTCCAATATTTATTATTTATAATCGGTCATTTAGAACTAATCCATACGGGTGCTGAGTACGGAGCACTACGGGCGAGCCGGACGGCGCAGCCCTGCAGGGCTGAGTGGGCGGCCCGCGTACTATCCAGTAGTTTTTATTAGACAAGGCCGATTTATCGCCACTAAACTGTACGCAGACCAACTATCGACGTGGGGCCACTAAACCCGGGACTAAATAATTTACCACAGGTGTTTTGATGGCTTTTGGTTTCATTTGACGACTTTACTAGGCAGTATCAAATACTCATTACAAACTAATTCATTCATTTTATTTCTATTATACATAAGACGCTGTATATGTTCGGAAAGAAAGTTACAGGTTTACTTTGTGGTAGATTTCCTTAACAAATATTCTGCCGGCAAGCAGTAGTGTGTAAATATTACAGGGTTTATTTTTATTTATACATACATAATTATATATGAAAATATTCGTTTTGATATGCGCCTACAACTACATCTCATACACTGTGAGGATGGCTGGCAGAAAATGCTTTAGCATTAAGTCCTCCTTTTGTATATATTCTTTTGTAAGTGTGTTTAATTTGTGTGTGTGGTTAATTTTGTTTTTTTTGTAAATTCATTCTTATAATACATACAGAACACAGAACAAACATTTATCGTCACATAAATGTTTTGTTCTCGTTGGAATCGAACCCATTCCCTACAGCTTTTGAAGCAGATATTCAACCAAATGAGCTTACAGGGCAGGTCAAAACAAAAAGAAACATAATAACAAAGAAAAGAATATCTGCCCTTTTACAAGAATATTGTAAGTAATTTTCTCAGTAGCTAGCCTCAAGTTTTATATTTAGGAGCCACCTTCGGGAACACTCATCGTATTGGAGACTGTCGACCGCCAGTGACCCTGCATCTTATTACGGCGGCCAATTTCGATGGCTCGAATGGTGCCTGTGTCGACAATGCTGCTATTGAAATTGCACTGATTTGTATGCGTGGCCGAATACGTAGCGGTAGGTTTTTGCTTGCCAGCAGTTGAATTACACGGAGTGTTTTCGAGAAGTATTGTGTAACACTGAAGCACAGAACATACTAATATTATATACTATAAAGAACTACATAATAATACTACGTAGTAGGTAGTATGCCGTGGTGGTGCCGGCGTAAGAATAGTACCCCACCCTCTCTAGCCGTGGTTGCTGTAAGAGTCGGCTAAGGGATGTAATCCGGAAGATGGGCAGCAGCGTCTTCCTTGAATAATCACACCTAACTGCGGTCGCCAACCCGCCTGTCAAGCGTGGCGAGTATTAGCAACATCCCCCCAAAGGAGGAGGCCTTTGTCCAGCAGTGGACGTCCTATGGCTGATGATGAGTAGGTAGTATTGAACTTTATATTTGCAAGTCCCGAAACTAATTTTAAAGATTATTTTCGAGTTTTTTTGCATATTTTTTTAAGGTTGACAGTCAAGGTATTTGGCCACAGCTCACGTGATGTTAAGTGACGATGTGGTCGAAGATAGTAAAGCACACTTAGCCTGGAATGATACTGGCTCTCAAGTGAGGCTGCCGGATCACGCCGTTAGATGCTTGACGGCAGATTTTCAACTTGAGGGTGGTAGCTATCTAACCGAGTACTGGAAAGTATAGAACCACCATGCAAATGTCCTCCCAAAAAATTTGCCTTCATGCACTAAATCTGTGCTTAAGCTGTGGTCAAGTATATAGCCTGTCACCAATAAAAAAAATGCTGTAATGTAGCTTCAATACCCTTCAAATCGGAACACAGTAATGTTACATACAGTGTTGTTACATACTGCTTGGCGACAGAATATCTGATACTGACGTTAGTGCCTGCCTACACGACTTATTCATGACAATATACTATTCAGGAGATCTACCACTTACTATTCATCATTACCAAACCATATAAAAAAAATTATAGACTGAGTAAGAAATAACTCAAGTGAGATTTCCGCTTTCGTATCTCAGTGTTTAGCTTCTCGAAGATCGGCGTCAAATCACCTTCTAGCGCGTTAACTTTTCGTGATGAGGATCGCGTCAGGCGACGCCCAAATGAGCTGAAATATGGCACAGATAAGCGGATAATTATATGAGGTTAAGGCAAGGTGTCGTATCAGGAGATAGGCCTCACCTGAGGCGAGGTTATGGCGTAACTATTGGGTGACCGGATTATAATTATAGTAAGTGACAATTGTATGCGAATAATAATTATTATTATTGATTTATAAGATTTTATAAGTACAGTTATTAAATAACTATACGAATAATAATCTCCTAATCCTTTAAACGAGCAATTCTTGTATATATGTATGTATATATATAATCTGAATCTCGGAAACGGCTCCAACGATTTTCATGAAATTTAGTATGCAGGGGGTTTCGGGGGCGACAAATAGATTTAGCTAGGTGTCATTATTAGAAAACGTCGCTTTATCCGTGTTTTCAGGCAATGAAAAATCGAGCAAAGCTCGGTCATCCAGGTATTATAATAATGTCGCATCTATATATAAACATTTAATAGATACGTCCAGTAGTTCGTTTCTTTATAATCACACAGGAACCAAATTTTTTTCTGATATAAAATCCTATATGTTAATCTAGGTAATAAACTATATGTAGGCCAAACTTCATCCAAAATCGTTTAGCCGTTGTTGCGTGATTGAGTAACAAATATCCAACGCGAAATAACGCCTGAATCAATCAAATATCCAATCATACAAACATCTAAACATTTTTTTTTTAATTTTGATTATAATTTTGGTTTTGATTTTAATTTAATTTATTATCTTGAATATAAAAATTGCATGTTGTACTTTCTTGAACAAGCAACACATTTAGTATTAAGTGTGTAATTAGTATTGTAAATGCTATTTTGAAGCCTCAAATAAAATTAAAATGCAAAATAAACATACAAACTTTCACATTTATGATATTAGTAGTAGAATTGTCAACGTCAAATAACCAGCGGCTAGCTAAGAAGTACCGGCAACCCCTACTATTGGCTATAAATCAATTACGAGTCCCACACAGGTCGGTCACTTCACACTTTCGTCTCAATACGGAACCGTAATCCAGATATTTTTCCCAACAAATAAGCTGTAAGGATTTATGTTTGCTGACTACGTACTCCCCGGGGCGACGATTAGCCCATACCCTGAATTGGCCAAGGCGAATGGCTCGTGTAAAAATTCCCGACCTTATATCACGGAATTAGGAGCTTAGTTTCGGTTGTGTTTGGACGCGCTTAAAAGTCGACGCCAGGATTTACAGGATATATGGTAGGGCCTTTTAAAACTCGCAAAATAGCGCGTAATTTGCCGTCGAGTATTTTTCGGCTCGGATTTGTGGATGGGCGAGCCACTAAATCAACCTGCAGCCGGGAACCTCTCGGGGAAACCTTGCTTTGTCGTGTCATTGTTTTTATGGTTGTTTCGTCTGGGAAGAAACTTCTGCCTCAAGTGTCGAGAGAATTCTTTTATACTTTTAAATTTTATTGCAGACATTTACGCGTCGTGAAACACGTTAATGCAAGGAGAAATCTGATTTACTATTTTTTTATGGTTTACAGACTAAGTGTTTGACCACAGCTCACCAGATGTTAAGTGACGGCATGGTGGACGATAGCAAACACACCTAGCCTGGAATAGAGCTGGTTTTCAAATAAGGCTGTCGGAACTCACCGTTAGACACTTGGCAGATTTTCTACTTGAGGGTGGTAGCTAGGTAGGGGAGTATTAAAAAGTACCATACCATCACGGTATGGTTTCCTTCACCGGCAGCTCAAGCTCATTGTTGGAGTTTGAATTCGCCGTCGGCGTGTGAGCCGTCCGCGCTAACCACTGGGCTATCAACGCTACGAAACCGACATCGCTACTTCAACATAAACTAGTAAACGAAGTGTGCCTACATTATTCAATCAGAAAGAACCAAACTCCAAACTGTAGCGAGGTAGTTTTCATGTGCTGTCGCCCGCTTCCCGCCCGCCGGCCGCGATAAGATGCAGTATGCGGCTGCAGTGGGACTACGGTAGCTATTGTCCGAGGAAGTGGTCAAACCAGAGATATACGACCTGTCCCAGCAAATGGACCGTGCTACTATGATTAGTTAACAGTCTTTATTGCATTTTCGTAGCACCAAAGCTATTACAATTTTTACGATAAAAGGTCCAGCTAGGAACTAAATGGCGTACAAGAAGAAAAAACTGTGAAAATGATTATGAAAGTTGTGAACTGTAAAAATGAATATAGAATAAAACAGAATAATGAATGCGAACAACGTTCTACTTAATTAAGAACATTAACTTTATTTATTTGACTTTTGTCTCAGTGTAAAATTGCATCACTGCAGAGTTCGGGTACAGAAGCGTTTGGCTGATAATGTAAGTAATTTCATAGATGCTCTAATGCCGGCGACGCATGTCTAAAAACTACGAGAAAATATTTATTCATAGTTCTAAGCGTTTTCTTTTTTCTTCGGTCATAGGACGTTCGTGCATTGTGCCAATTCTCAAGTTTTCTTCTTACGTATAACACGGGCAAACTCAATAAAGGTAAACCCCAAATAAAAACGATATGAAAGAATAGATTTAAAAGAGAATCAGAAAAGTTTATAAGTTCATAATTTTTCTTCTTCTTTACTTTTGGCGTTGCACTTCGTGCATTCGCCAGTCATGCCAATATTTGGAAAAGAAAATAACTTTATTATACACGGACATATTATAACTAGATAATTTTTAATTTATGTATCATTATGTATTTATCTATCAGACGTACTGTAAGAAGTTACTTAATATATCTATCTATATCTATAAAAGAAGAAACAGACTGATTCACTGACTGATCGCTCAACGCACAGCTGAAACAGCTGGGTCTCGAAGCATGAAACCTTGCACAAATGTTCCTTAAGTAACATAAAAAGGATTTTTTTAAATTCCAACCCCTATCAAAAGAGGGGTTGGAAATTCGTTCGTTATTTTTGATAGTAGCGTTTTCAAACTCTATTCAATACTCTTTATTAAAAGTAATAAAAACCGTAGTTACAAATTTTTCAATAATAACCTTAAAATATATTTTTTTATCTTGTCGATTCCAAACTCTCAGTATATATTCTCTATCAAAAATAATAATTATTAGAAATAGGTATAGTCTACGATGTCTGGCGTCGATCAATACGCAGACTGAGTCGTGGGCAAAAGCTAGTCTAACATATAACCATTTTTTGTGAAAAAGATATCTCCATGTGATCACTGATCATCAATAACATTCAAATAACAATTGTACATCCATTTCATTAGTTCGGTTAATCAAAACAATAGGAAACAAAGGAGACAAAGGTCCGTATCTAATAAAGCGACGCCCGCAGTAGAGATCTATTAAATACACCTGCGCTGCGACAGGGGACCGCGTTTTTTCCGGTCATCTTTTAATTAGTCACTTATTAACATCAATACGGCATATCGCTATTATTGCCTTGTAATATCATTTGTTAGTAGCTCAAGTAGTTCTGCTTCAAGAGCTGAAGGGCAAGGGTTCAGGACAAATGTTTTGTTTGACAAACATAAATGTTAACCTGTGTCTTAGATGTTTGTTTTTACAACAGCAAATTGATATTTCTAATAATCATTATTGACATTTTATATTATTCACTGGACACTTTTATTTTTTCTCTTTGGCATCGCACTCTGTGCATTCTGCCAGTTTCAATGTTTCTGTATTTTGTGTGCAGTCTTCAGTTTTCAGCTTCTTTATCTTTATTGTCTAAAGTCCAGTCTTGATCAAGTCCAGCCCGTGCCAGTCAAATGTAGTCATGCTTTAGTAAAGTAGTGGCGACTTTACTATAAGCTTCGATGGAGTTTTGGAAGCAATACGAAAAGTCATGTTCCACTACATTATACCACTTTCTCACACTCGCGGTTGTAATTCGGCAATTTATGAATAAAACACTATTATTTATAACCACCAAAAAAAACAATGGGGCGACACGCGTTTCCGCGTTTCAAAGCTCAAATAAAGCCTTTGAAATGTATTTTAATATGTTAGTCAATAAAATTTTGCCCTATACCGTCTCTTCATGGGCTGGTAGCCAAGTGCATGTCGTCCGAGCGATTCAGCTTCGATGTAAAGTAGGCAGCTGACTCGGTGATGAACGGTGATAGTTGTTTTCGTGGTTATTTAGACCCTAAGTGTGGTTTATTTGTTATTAGGTACCTATATGATACTTGTTCATTTTGGAGTTGGTTGATGGTGTTTCTCTGTTCTTTTTAACTTGTATTTCAAACTTAAATGTAGTAAATAGCCATGGGGATGATGATGATGGTGGAACAATCATTGTTGAAATGATATCACGTAGTTCTGCAAAGGATTTTCTTACAGAAAACGGTTTTTTTATGTAACAGTAATGAGACGAACGAGACGCTCTCCTGACGTTAAAAAATAACGCCTGACCATGACCATTGCAGCGATACACAGAACTTTGAGTAGTAAAACAATGTCCAGGGCATCGCTGCCTTGGCGCTCATTACTTTGTGACTAGATGGATGGAGCTGCAGTACCCTTCAAACCGGAACACAGTAATGTTTACACACTACTGCTTAGTGGCAGATTATCTGGTACTGCGGTGGTACCTACCTATACCTCCTGCTAAGAACATCTACCACCAAGTAAAAAAAGGCATAATTACTCTTGATTGTCCACACCAAAAATTATACAGTACAGAAGAAAAAGAAAATAAGCTGTAATGTGTTTTATGACATTGACGAGTATTTTAAACTAAAATATAATTAAATTACTGGTAACTATTTTTTTACATTTTACTATATTGTCAATATTTTTATATTCACATACTTTTTTTTTAATTATTGACTTGTAATCAGTGTTTTGTAGCGATGATAGCTCAGTGGTTAGCGCGGTCGATTCACACACTGAAGGGCGTGGATTCAAACTCCAAGTGACCTAGCCAGACTAAGCTCTCAAATTCACAACAAGATTTACGGATATCGGCTGCTCGGATTGATAGTCAAAATTCCAAAATAAGTGCTTATGTATCATTAGAAGGCCTCGTGCAGTGCTCCCAGTGCTCACAGCCACGGTTTTTTAAAGGAAATCGTGGACTCAAAATTCATATGAGTAAATCTCACCGTTCGCTTCAAATCTCAGATGAGGCACAAATTCAAAACGAAAATAATGAAAGCTTCGGTAAATTTTTGGGCATTTTAAAATCAAAATTTCCAGTTTTAAAAAGAATTCCTCGAGGGGCACGCGTCAGTGTTGCTAAGTGTTTAGTTGAGGATATTAAAAAAGTTAACAAAAATAATACTCGTGAAGCCTGGGAGCACTTGTTGACTTTTCCATACAGAATTCTACACGTTTCGAAAAATCCTTTAGATAGAAATTCCCTCACATATAAAATCAAACAAAATTGTATTCAAAATTCAAATAGCTATCCTGATATCTTCGTTAACACATCCGCACAAAATTCATTTCAGCCTACTGGTTCTTCACCATGCTACCGCCTGGTGGAAGAAAAACTAGGTGACGGAGATATCAGAGGTTCTGCCAGGCTTTTATTTTCTAATGATTCATTGGCACCAAACAATCAAGAAACTTTGCTGGCATTAAAGAATAAGCATCCACCAGCAGCAGCAAACCCAACTCTTCCTTTACCTGTTAACATTATTGAAGAAGATTCCCTGACAGTCACTTTGGAAGATGTAACTTATGCACTAGCGTCCTTCCCTAATGGCTCAGCAGGTGGCCTCGATTCTCTTACACCGCAGCATTTAAAAGACCTCACAAGTGCTAGTTGCGGTGAGATCGGGGACTGCCTGCTTAAAGAGCTAATTTTACTTGTAAATTTAATGTTGACAGGTAAAGTGAATGAGCACATAATAAATATTTTATACGGAGCTAACTTATGCGCCCTCTTAAAAAAAGATGGTGGCATAAGACCAATTGCTGTCGGTACGGTGTACCGCCGCCTCACGGCCAAAATATGTGTAAAACACATCAAACACTCTCTAGCCCAGGAGTTCCAACCTTTACAGTTGGGCTTTGGAACTCATGGTGGCTGTGAGGCAGCGGTACATGCTTTAAGAACTTTTTTAAATCACCAGGGAGGCGAAGTGCTGCTTAAGGTGGATGTTAAAAACGCTTTCAACACCATTGACAGAAAAACGTTTTTGAATGAAATTAAAGACAAAATTCCCTTTATTTATAATTTTATTTGGCAATGTTACGGCACACCTTCAAAATTAATGTATAAAAGTAATGAGTTATGGTCAGAAACTGGATGTCAGCAAGGAGACCCGCTTGGACCTGCTATTTTTAGTTTAGCAATCCACCCAATCATTAAAAAATTAGAATCAAAATTTAACGTGTGGTATTTGGACGACGGGACCTTAGGAGGCGATGTTTCCACTGTTTTGAAAGACTTACAAAATTTAACAACAGAGTTTCACTCCATAGGCCTTTCACTGAATTTTTCAAAATGCGAACTTTATATCTCAAACTCTAGCACAACTCCAAAAATTGAAATAGCAAACCTTTTTGAACAAATTTCCCCGGGTATTAAATTTCTAGAAAATCGTACACTTCGTCTCTTAGGGGCCCCGATTTTGGATGAATCAATTCAAGATTTCGTAGATGAGAAAATTCAAAATTTTAAGACGGTTTCAGATCGTCTTCAAAAAATAAACATACATATGGCTTATTTTATTATTAGATATTGCCTTTTTGTGCCAAAATTTATGTATTCTCTCCGATGTTGTCAGCTTTGGAATAATCCTTTAGCTTTACAACAGCTTGATAACATTCAGAGAGATACACTCACCACCATTTTTAATACAGTTTTTGACGATCGTACTTGGCGCCAGGTCTCTCTACCTGTGAGATTTGGAGGTCTCGGTGTACGTAAAATTTCGAGTGTGTCTTTACCAGCTTTCCTGTCCTCAGTTTTTAGTACTCAAGATTTGGTTAAAGATATTCTTACTCCGTCACTTCAAAATTTTAAAATAAGTGGTCTGACTGAGGCCTTAGAAGGCTGGAAAGCAGCATGTCCAAGCCAGTCCATACCCAAAGCTCCGAATTCTCAAAGGCAGTGGGATGAGCCGCTGTGTAAGTTAGAATGTCAATACTTAGTAGATTCATCAACTTCTTCTACAGAGCGTGCTCGCCTTCTTGCCGTCTCTCGTTGGGAGTCTGGGCTTTGGTTACATGCACTTCCTTCAAAAAACATTGGTAATCTTTTAGATGATAACACTTTCCGAGTGGCCATATCATTAAGGATAGGAGCGCTATGCCAGGTCCCTCATCGCTGTTCGTGCGGTGAAACAGCGGATCGCCTCGGTCACCACGCGCTTTCATGTAGTAAAAGTGCCGGGCGTATATCTCGGCACGCCAGCTTGAACGACATCATCCGTCGGGCTTTTGTCAGTGCCGGCGTCCCAGCAGTTTTAGAACCGAACGGACTGATGCGGGACGACGGCAAGAGACCTGACGGTATGACCCTTATCCCATGGAAGATGGGACGGCCTCTGGTGTGGGATGCCACATGTGTCGACACCTTGGCGCCGTCTCATCTTTCTGTGACTTCGGGACAAGCTGGTGCTGCCGCATCTAAAGCCGAAAACCTCAAAGGGCACAAATATAGCTATTTAGATAGAATGTACTTGTTTGTGCCGTTTGGGGTTGAAACTTTAGGGCCGTGGGGGCCGGCCGCTCACGATCTGTATCGGGACCTGGCCAAACGTTTAAAGGAGGCTTCAGGTGACCAGAATGCTGGCATCTACTTTGGTCAAAAGCTTAGCATTGCCATCCAACGTGGCAATGCTGCCAGCATTCTGGCCACATATCCCTCATCTGACGGCCTTTTTATTTAATTTTAAGTTAGTTTAGTTTTCTCTAGATGTTTTAAAATAAAGTCCAGTAAAAGTCAACAATAAAAAAAGTGTTTTTCACATATTTAATGATATATTTGAAATGGTATTAGGGAACTTGATTTGTACTAAAATCATAGAGTTTAATTAATTTATTTATATTTATTTTGTAAATAAGAAGGACGGCTGTCGACTAGGGGTGAGGTAGGTAGTCCTCTACCTAGGTAGGTAGTCCTCTACCTAGGTAGGTAAATGAATAAAGGTAGTTCTCGAATGTAATTTGCCGTAGTTTCCATTCCTATCCGTTATTAATATACTCATAATAGATTCCTCCACAAATACCTCACAAGGGTCTCTAATAGGGGTGTTAACAAACAATTAGTATGGCTTTACCGCGGTAGGTAAGGCCGCTGGTTTGGGGTAATCCCATCACATAAATAAGTAGGTTTCAAGGCCGGAATGGGCTGTTTAATTCAATTAGAACCTCCACTCACAAACGATCTTTTGTTTTGAACTTGTATTTCAAAATATGAGTCATGTGGATCGAGTTGGAACTGATTTCTATGTCCTAATATAGCCGGACGAATTCAAAACAATCAGCTGTGAAATTGCAATTACCAAGAGTAATGAAGTTAGGACAGCATTATAAAAAACTGCGAGAAATCAGTGCCACAGTTTAGGATACTTTTCTCATATACATCAAAATTTAAGTCAGTCAGAGTCACAGTCACAGTCAAAGTCACAGTTAGAGTAAGAGTTAGAATCAAACTCAATTTTAATTTATTTTATCATGACCTGTCAATGACCATAGCAGCGATACACAGAACTTTGGGTAGCAAAACAAAGTCCAGGAAATCGCTGCATTGGCGCTTATTACTTTGAGATATTCAACGATTAATCTCAACAGCCCTGTCTTTTCGCTAGCTGCAGTACCCTTCAAAACAGAACACGGTAATGCTCACACACTACTGCTTGGCGGTATCTGTTACTGCGATGGTACCTAACTCCGAAGAAAAAAAAAAGAAAGAAAAGAAAAGAAGACCTCCTGCTGAAGAAATTTACCATTAAGTAAATGTTTCCAGTTTGGGTACCTGCAATTCGCGAGACAATCAGTTTAGTATGGCGTTTGTTAGTATGCGGTTTGGTGGTGTGTTTTTCACAGGAAAAAAAACTTTCTTTTCGACCGCCCCGCATATTGTGTTAAGGGCTGCAAACTTTATAGTCCTAATAAACGAATACATAAAATATTTTAAGTACACGCATGATTCTCGGGACGACACGTGCACCATTCCTACCACATTCCCCCTTCCGGGAGCACGGGGCGGGCATAGTAAATCCATGTGGAAACAGGCAGTTTGTCAGCAGCCCTGCGTCATATCCCGTTAGACTTATCTAGATGACCCGCTGTTACTTTATTGAACCCTACATATTTTAGGACCAGCAGCGTCTGAATATAGTAGGGTTTTCTATTGATTCAAGTTTTCTCAGACATATTTTAGATTGTGTTTTTTAAACAGGCTAGGTAGGTTTTCATGGACAGCCGTTATCTCTTATTATTAGGAGAGCGTCTTGTTCGTCTCATAACTATAAGATAAAAAAGTAGGTGTTGACCACAGACCACTTGATATTAAGTGACTGTGGGGTCGAATATGGTAAACGGACCTAACCAAGAATAGGAGCCGGTTCTAAAGTGAGACACACCGTCAGGTGCTTCACGGTAGATTTTCAACTAAATAATGGTAGGTAGCCTATTACTAGAGTGTACCTTATTACCATGCTGTTTTCCTCACGATGTTTTCCTTCAACCATAGCTCAAACTCATTGTTGGGATTTGAACCCAAGCCGTGCGTGAACCGACCACACCACTTACTATCGTCGCTGCAAATATAAATTTACATGAAAAAATTAATAAAACAAATGTAAACATTACTGTGTTCTGGTTTGAAGGGTACTACAGCTAGGGAAATAAGACAATACACAACATTTTAATTGTGACATAAAACTACTTTTAAATTACAATATACAAACACAAAGAAACAAACATGAATTTTTTTTTTAAGGAAAGCAAAAAAAAATATGTCACAAACCGGCCTCAACTCAGCATAACGGCTGCACCCAGCAGGCGCTGGTCTTCAGTCGAGGCCGGAAGGTACGTCACGCACGGAAAGGGCTGTTAAACCTGAACACCGAATGTCTCAAAGTAATGAATGCGATTGCAGCGATGCCCTGGGCTTTGTATTGTTACTCAAAATTTTGTGTATCGCTGCCAATGGTCATGAGCATGCATTATGTCTTAACATCAGGAGAGCATCTCGTTCGTCTCATTACAATTACATTTTAACATAATACTTTTATAATAACAATCATCATCAGCCGTAGGACGTCCACAGCTGGATATAGGCCTCCTCCTGGGGGTTTTTGCCAATACTCGCCACGCTTGGCAGGCGGGTTGGCGAGCGCAGTTAGGTGTGATTGTTCAAGGAAGACGCTGCTGCCCATCTTCCGGATTACATCCCTTAGCCGACTCTTCCGGCAACCACGGGTAGAGAGGATGGGGTACAATTCTTACGCCGGCACCACCACGGCAATAATAACAATGCTCTCCCTAAAAGAAATTAATGAAAAGATATGACTACACACAAAGACACTAACCGAAATCAGTGCAGTTGAACAAAACTAGCAGTTCCGTAGAAGAGCAAAGTGTTAATTAAAACAAATTCTAACATCGATAAAAACGCCTGCAGCCTTCACCGCCTCTGATAAAGCTAACGCGGGCCGTAATGAGGGGGTGGCCCTCGCCAGGGGGCGGAGCGAGGGGGGTCGTAATCATAGAGCGGCCCGATTACACTTTACTGCTGTAATATGGCGAAAAAAGCGACTTGTTTTTTCAGTTACTTGGTACATGGATGGGTCTTCGTGTAATTCTAGTGGTTGTATAAGCATTTTCAATCACCTGTTAGATGAATTATTTTAATACTAGTGAACCGCCCCGGCTTCGCAAGGGTTCAATTTATTTTACCGACTTTTTGGCGACTTCATTATATAACATTGAATTTATCTACTAATACAAAAGTTGATTAAGATATCTTTATATGTATACAATCTCTAAATGCCATTGAAACCGAATTAAAATCCGTCGCGTGGTTAAGAAAAAATAACCGGAGAAGAAGATAGACGTTACTTTGAAGTACAAGTTCAAGTTTTATTAGCTTTGTATGGTGCTATTTAGAGATAATACAAACAAAATAATATGATAATAAACAAAACCTAAAAAATGTTTCATTGTTCATTTAAGTCAGATTGATTTACTTGACTTTGTGCTTATAATTTAAGGTAAACTATCCTGAATAAAATTTGAAAGTATTAGATATCACAACTTCTCATACAGCGACAAAAATAATAATTATTCATGTATTATGTATAGTACCTGGATGACCGAGCTTTGCTCGGTTTTTCATTGCCTGAAAACAAGTATAAAACGACGTTTTCTAAAAATGAAACCTAGCTAGATCGATTTATCGCCCCCGAAACCCCCTGCATACTAAATTTCATGAAAATCGTTGGAGCCGTATCCGAGATGAGATTCAGAATATATATATATATATATATACATATATACAAGAATTGCTCGTTTTAAGATATAAGATAAAATAAGATAAGATATCTTTCTAGGTATGCGTTTGTAAATTTATTCTTATTTCTAACTTTGTTTTAGGTTGACATCTGAAAATTACTCGTAAGGAAATATTATTTTGTCATTTCATGATATTTTTTATTTAATAATATGACTTTGAGATGAAATTATTGACGTGATTCAAATTATTTTGTATTACTATTTTATGTAATAGAAAGTGCTGACTGTAACTCAAATTAAAAAAATATTTCTAATTATACTATTATTAGTTAGTCATATATGTATAAACAAAAATAAAAAAACGTATACACTCACAGCGATAATGTTCCTTAAGTTTAAAGTCGTAGTCGTGTTTTCTCTGAGTAATCGAATCCAAAACGAAGTAATGCGCCAAAGAACTAAAGTCAAAGACAGGACAGCGTATTAGCATGCTGAAATGGCCTTGACATATCTGTCCGCTGGTGTAGACGTGTTCTAAAGTGGAGACCGCGAATCGGCAAACGTAGTGTAGGTCGCCCTGATACTCTATGGAGTGACGATATACGTAGGACAGCTGGCAGTGAATGGAAGCGAAAAGCCGAACATCAGACTGAGTGGTGTTTCTTGGGAGAGGTCTATGTCTAGCAGTGGACTTCGATAGGCTGAAGATGATATGGATAAATACAAATCAAATAGCCCATCAATATATTATGTGTGTCGTAAACATTTGGAATGGAATGTAACCAAAAATTAGGAATCTAATTGTTGCCTAGATAATCACGGCTAAAGAAACTAAGGTACATCTTGTGTTGAATCAATTGTGAACGAATTTGGAACGATATGCCCAGGCCTTCAGCCCTTCAGCCGTCTCTGGCTCGAAGCAACCGAAGGCCATTACGAGTCGAGTGGCCAACTGGACAACAGTTGTAAAAACTAACGACAGTTACTTGCATACACTCTACATTATGTACTCTCACAGACAACTTATATTAAATACTACCATACAAACTTTTGGCCATTAGCTTTAGCAATATTCGCGAACGACTGTACTGTATTAATATGAATCTGGAAGAGATTTATTGGACTACGTTTTTTTAATAACGTTCATACTTTCGGGAGGTGAGATAGTGGAACATTTTTCGTGGTGATTCTCTCATTTAAGTTCTAATACATGGTACATGGTTACCATAAAAAAAAACGATTAAGAAATACAAAATATAAATATAAATATTTTATCGATAACACCAATGTCACAAATCAAGTACCGTAATATCATTAAACAATATGTGTCAAAATCACTGATTAATTATTATTATAGGTCAATAATAAAACAATATACAGTAGGTCTTACTAAAAATATTGTCAATATAAAGTAATTTTTACTTTAAAGTTTCAAATTAAGTACTAGACATCGGATTGGCTCTGTTAGTTTTTATAAATGGTCTCAGTGCTGGGGCATGCTTCTTTGAAGTAAACCCTTAGTCCACCACGCTGACCATATGCCAAATATACAATATTAAACTTAAAAATAATCAGAATAGTTTATATTTTTAAAATGCAAAACTCACCGACAGCAGCATCGCTTCAGCTCAGCTGACAAAGCAACTCCGCGAATCACATCGCGCATACAATAGATTTATCAGAATCGGCAATTTATCAAAAACACCGGCCACAGGGACATTTGTTACGAAACGACAACTAAAATAGATGCCACTTGTTTGTGTCTAATAACAGAAGCCACGTGCGCTCCATCGGGCTCACCAATCATATCTGACGTCGGCCCAAACTACCGACCGGCCCATACCTCCCAAACTACGCGAACCCATTTGTCTAAAAACAAATAAAATTAACGAAACTTCCATGGCAATGCTTTGATGTCTGCTCCTGCACTACAACGCTTAATTCGCCATAAGTCTTTAAAACTGGGCCGGAGCAGTTTATTTCATGAAATGACACAATTCAGTACCCCGCCAGGCTTTTAACGTTTGAGTTATTACTATGCCAGTCTGGTTACGAAAAAAAATATAGCACCCAATTCAGCGGGATGATAATGGACATGAAAAAGGAGACACGATGGATCTACACTTTGTTACGTGTACGTCCACAGGATTGTTCATTAGTATATTATCATTTATCAACGTGAGTTACTTGAACGCACCTGAAGGAAAAACGCGGGAAGCTCATCTGTCACGCGCGTGTTTGGCGCCAAACCGGCACTCCATTCGGTCGGAAACATCCGCGCATCAATGTCATTGTTCTTAGCCACTATTTATTCACTGGAGTATTTCCCGGCGGAACTATCTGTCGCGGTGTTTATTGACGTGCGGCGTCTTTTAACTTTTAATATTTGAGGTGGGGGCGAGCGTAGGTGTCGACTAACCCGGGAAAAGTTGTATGGCGGACTGGAAGCGCGCGCCCGCCTCGCCGTGTCACGTATTTTTCTATTCTATCGGTTTTTCTTTACCGAATCGTGTCATATTATGTGCAGAGGACATGGGCCGGGCTATTTTTAATTGGCCCTAAACTAATTTTGTGTGATAGAAACAGTGTTATTCTTGTAATTTTATGTGTTCGTGTGACTTAAATAAATGTTTCCATAATTGTTTATAATTAATATTAGTTACAGATATTTTTTGCATTTTATCTACTTATTTTTAATGCTTTAAAGTGACTAAATTACCTATAATTATTATTATTAACATACAAATTTATTTTTAAGCTCTAAAATATTTTAGTGTTAATAGGCCATAATTTAGATTGATAATTTATGTATATTTTAAGAAACTGTGTCCAACATTTACTTGAAAGATAACCGTCTTGCTAACGAGGTTAACGTATCGAACTATATTGTGATCAGGAATACATTTGCCTTGATGGCTTTTCCTAGCAAGGCAGCCGATAGATATTGTTGTTTCTTGGCAAATATGTTGCCAAATTTTATTTTTTTTCTCATTCTGATTTCAAAATGAATTTTTCCTTTTTCTTATATTTTTTTATGGTTGATGATGTTTGAGCACAGCTCATCTCACGCTAAGTGACGGTGTGTTCGAAAATGGTAAAGCACACCTAGCCCGGGATGGACAGTTCTCAAATAAACAAAGTTGCTGGAAAAGGTCTGGAAAAGGTTGCTGGAGCATACCGTTAGGTGCTTGGCAGCAGATTTTCAACTTAAGGGTGGTAGCTAGCCAGCCGGGTTCTAGGAAATACTCTACTGCCATGCTACGGTTTCCTCGCGATGTTTTCCTTCACCGGCAGCTCAAACTTATTGTTGGGGTTTGAACCATTAGCGTGTAAACCGACCGTGCTAACTACTGAGCCATCATCGCTACAAATAAAACACTAGTCAAGTTACTAGTTAGTTATTTTAGTTTTGTTAGTGTTGTCTCATCTTGTGATTTAAGGCTAATGCTATGAAATAAATAGAAAAACATTATTCAGTCAATATAGATGTTTTGAGACAACGTCGAGTCGGGAACCATCGATCATTTCGCTCTAAATAAAAAATCCTTGTCGCTTATGCTTCGCTGAACACGTGAACGCGAAAAAATCTCTTAGGCTATAATAGTCAGGGCATATAGACAATTTGCACTGTGTGCTGATGACTCAGTGAACGTGCGCGGCGCCTTTATGGGAATGGGGCTCGTAGGTACGCACCCGCGGTAGACTCGCGACAAGCTACAATGTTGGACTTATGCAAAATATAGCGATTTAAAGGGTAATCAACGTTTTGCAAAACAAGACTGCGTTACTGTACGTACGTGAGTTGAATCGAAACTACTGCAGCTTAATTGAGAGACCGGCTGACTGCCAATCTAGGAGGCCTGGGTTCAAATCCCACGCCTCAGGGCACGGACCTCTGTGTTATTTTAGTAGCTGCTAACTTCAAACAATGAAGGAAAACATACATGAGAGTTCGTAATATTCATATAGTTGTTTTTTTTTTTTTTTTATTGTTGGCTAGGTGTTTGACAACAGCTCACCTGATATTAAGTGTGTGGTCGATGATAAACATACCTGGAGTGAAACTTACACTCAAGATTCAAGATTTCAAGTGGGGGGGCTGCCAGAACACAACGTTACTAGAAAACCGAGTACTAGAAAGTTCCCTACCACCATGCTGTAAGATTAAAAAAATATAATTAGGTTCAAATTGATTTTCCTGTTATAGCTTTTTTGGTATGATATCTACTTAAAGAGCTGTAGAGCGTGGGTTCCATTCCCACTGGGACAAACATTTTTGCCTGGGTGTACGAGTATATGTAGTGTATATGTCATACAGAAGTAGGTATGTAGTATGTATTTTGTTAAGAATTAATTAAATAACTTCATTTATTCAAAGTCTAATTGTAAGTTTTGTTTTGTATCAAGTGATTTACCTGTAACATTATTATTGTTATTTATGGCCAATAAATATTACTAAATAATGATAATGATATTGATGATTTTTTACGCTAAGCAGTAGTGTAAAAACATTACTGTGTTCCGGTTTGAAGGGTACTGCTGCTAGCGAAATCACAGGGCTGTAGAGACTAACCATCTAATGTCTCAAAGTTTTGAGTGACAAAGCAGCGACGCCCTAGACCTTGTTTTATCACTTAAAGTTATGTGAATCGCTGCAATGGTCAATGGTCAATGGTCATGGTTATCGAGATCGAGAGAGGGTCTCGTTAATCTCATTACTCTTACATTTAAAAAAAATTGTAATAATATTCACGTAAGTATTTACAAAAAAGCAGTTTCCTGATTTCCATTGTACAAGCTTTGCTTAGTTTGGTGGCTACATGGCGTTGCGTAAAATGTCCATAAAAGAAAAAAAAAAAAAATTGGTATATAATTTTAAAAATGTTTCCTTAACCTCTTGCTTTTCAGTATGACGTCCTTGCAGTGGTAGTTCTAAATATTAAGAAACTTATCAGTTCTTTTTAAGTATCACGAGATAGTCAAGAAGTAAAAACTTGAAATGGAGTAACCTCACACTTTATACTTTCATACACAAAAGATGGCAATTTATCTCAGCTTCATTGTCGCGAGTGCTTTCTTTCGCTTTCGTTGATTTAACTGTAACGACGTCCGGAAAATTCAATCTGTCAACATTGTAACGCCGACACGGCGTGAACCCCAACGTGACGTCACGTGTTAAAGGGCATTCGGTACCAGGGCATCAGAAGCGTAAGAGCGTTGCACTTTATCTAACAAGCGATATTCAACCTTACATCACACACGTCAGACCGTCAACGACGTAGCGCAAAGGAAAACCAACTCTATGCTTGCGAGTTATGTCAAGTATTCTATTGCAATGTTTGTTTCATCCCCTTCTCGCTTGTCTTCGCTAAACATGTTGAAAGCATAGTTGTCATGTAATGGATGCGTTTTTTAATGGGTGCGAGAGAGTATCGATTTTACAAAAATACTTAGGGCATATATTATGTTACGTTAAGTTTGATTTAAATTATTTGAAAGAATTATTGCAATGTGATTGTGTTTTATCGCGATAAAGTTTGGATCAACCCTATTTTTATAAACAATCCTACTGCTGGTCGCGGGCCTCTTAGGTATTTAAATTCAATACTTCAGAATATACCTACAGTTATTGTAAGGAACTTTTCAGCAAGAGCAAACATTGTTGTGTAGTATTGATCAGGCTTTAATTATGTACTTCTCAAGTACATAATACAAAAATTCTTACTCGTATGCCACTTATTGGTATAACAGGTACAATATCAGGAACCGACTGCTCTGTTAGCTCATTTGTTAGAATATCTGCTTCAAGAGCTGTAGCGTGTGGGTTTGAATCCCACCGAGACAAACATTTATGTGACAATGAATGTTTGTTCGATGTCTGGGTGTTCTGTATGTTTTATAAGTATGTATATACATAAAAAGTATTTAAGTATTTTTATCAGTTATCTGGATCCCATAGTACAAGCTTTGCATAGTTTGGAGCTAGATGCCGCTGAGTGAAACGTGTATTTAGTACAATATTTACTATTCATTTAATTGAATATTTTTTTTATTTATGTTTGACAGTCTAGGTGTTTGACCACAGCTCACCTGATGCTAAGTGACGGTGTGGTCTAATATACAATATAATATCTAGCTACAATATAAATTCCTATAAGTAAACACCAGTATTTTAGTCATTTTACATTAGGGTTGAAATTCAAAACTCTTCGTCAAGACAACAAAGCAAAACAAGTACCTATACTAACAGGGTTCAGCTGTTCTGTTCTGCCACGTCACGTGTTTCGCGTGACTAGGTACTAGGGCGTCAGAAGATAGCAAGACGCTTGCGCTTCTAGCGCTCTAGTCTGACGCCCTAGTACTTAGTCACGCGAAACACGTGACGTGGCAGAACAGAACAGTTTACATTTATGCATAATTTGTGCACTGGGTCTTCTTCGATATCGCATTTGCTATCTCTTTCAGGAGATTTGACCGTCACACCGCAGCAACAGTCGGCCGGGAACGCGGCCGTTTTAATCCAAAACATTGCAACTAGGCTGACATGAAATAGCAGAGTATACAACCAGTGGTTGATGTTCACAGAACAATGACAGTAATGTAACTTAAAAATAAAAACATCGATGACCTAATTATTGAATAACGAAATAGTTCATTATCAAAAATTTTGGCCGAAAACTCCTTCAAAATTGTCGATAACTTTGACTTTATTAATTGGGATTATTTGGGATCGCAATACCTAATATTGATAAAACGCAAAATTCATGAAAATTTTGCTCACTCACGTTTATCACTGAGTTTTGCCACAGTTTTACATATGGCTTCTAGAACTGTTTTGCAATGTGATTTTAATATTATATATTATTTAAATTATTATAACCATTTTTTTTATTATCGTAAAATATGTCCCTCCGAGGTCCAAAGCAAATAATCTTATCGCAATACTGCTTTGCATTATCAAGTGTTAAAAATGCTACCTCAAAAAAAATACATCAAGTGTTTACTATGACGATGTTTATTCTCATTTGAGCTACGGAATAATAGTCTGAGGAAACTACACGTAGAATCTACGTTTCCCTTACAGCATTTTTTTAAATTTATACTTGGCCACATAAATAAACATTAAGAATTTGTATTGCCATTATTTGCCAACATTATTTATTATTTAATTTTGGGTATTTCATGAATGTTTTAAAATAAATGTAGTATAAATGTTTTTCTTTGAATGTGTAAAAATAAGTTTAGTGTTATTAGTTTTAGATATAAATTAAATAAAACATTTAATAGAAGAAGAATATTGTAAGATTTTTTTTTGTAACTTTATGTTTTTTTTACGGTCAATAAATATTACTGAATACCTTTTTTGTACACAGTTTTAGATTCTATTATTTTCTTTTCCCTTAAAATTTGTATAATGCGTATCATGTAATGCAACTCACAAGTTCAACCATTTGAATAATACGTCAAAGCTAATATAAATCATCTATATCTCCAGCCTTCACTCCCACTGGCATTTCTCATGCTGTGTCAACTGCTTCATCTCTGGACCAATCTGGCTTTAAGTATCGACATTTTTTATTTTTTATTTGACATTGAAAACATACAGCTACTTAATAATAGAGCTTACAATAATGGTTATGCAAAGTCTAAATAGTTTTCACATATAGAATTAATTAAGAAATGTCCTGACAGAACAATAATAAAATTAAAAAAGTAACTATCAAGCATTTATGGTTCACAATTATACAGTATTTTTTTTTCTATCGAAAAAATGTTTAACTTATTAACGTTTTGAATGTATTTGCTTCATTGTAAATAAATCAACATACTTGAAGTAGTTGTAATTGAAGTTAATTATTGCGCGCATGTGAAATGTTTTTTTATTGTCGACAGGCTACATTTTTGACTACAGCTCACATTGTGTTCAGTGACGGTGTAGTCGAAGGTGGTAAACACACAGCCTGGAATGGAACTGGCTCTCAAGTGAAGCTGCTGCATAGCGGCAGATTTTCAAAATTATTGGAATTTTCTTTTGTATATAAATTAAGAACTGGCTTCCATTATTACTATTAACAATTCAATTGTTTTTGACATGTTGCTAAATGATCACTCTCCGTAAATGTCCAACTTCTATATCCTATATAATAAAGCGCAATAAAATTTTACTGCGCGTAAACGAGACGCATGGATTTCAGTGCACTCGCTTTTGTGGGGAGTTTCATTCATGTCACCCTACACCGATCGATAAGGGGATGCTTCAGCTACCTGCATCTATTTCTGCTGCCCTGGTACCGTTGTTTTGGGTTATGATGGTCGCTTGGTGTGATGGCAGAATAAAATTGTGTTGGGCTATCGAATCAACCAGTTAGTTTAGTTTGCTGGTTACCAAGAGAACTTAAGTTAGTTTAGCTTAGATAACTTTTCATACAAGTGCTTTGTAAGATCTGCGAATAAAATAGCTTAAAAGAAAAAATCATTTTAAGCCAATTTATTTTTCTTATTAAATATAAACATTTAACTTATAGATATATATTTTAATATCCCCTTTTAATTTCCTTTATACCCTACTTGACAGGATTGGTATTTAAAAAAAAAAATCATACATACAAGATACGCGCGAAAAACATAACCCTTACTTGGTAGTCGGGTAAAAAATAGCATATAAATCAACCCCAAAATTATCATGGTATATTCGTTTATAAGGTCAATATCAGTTTAGTTTTTGGCATACAGTAAGTTGTACAAGTACTGACTACCGAGTTGTGAGTATTATTTAAGTTTTCTCGAGAAAAGTAATATTTTTGGCCTGGATGACCGAAGAACCAAGTCCTCGGGGAGACAAAAATATATAACACAGAGGAATGCTTCGCATTTCCATATTTCAAGTTATCACTCAGCTTACCGAATTCTTTTATCTTTTAACTATCGAGTAGTGTAATTACATTTTGGATTTAGTATATAGATATATAGCTGCACCACTAAACTGTATTCCCCGATTTTGTTATCAGTTTTCTGAATTGTCTCCCGCTTAAGTAGCAAATTTAAATATTCACGTCAAAAAAAAGTATTGATTAATTAAAAAATAAATGCATTTAAATCCCACTGGTCCCAAAAAGTAGTCCAAATCGAGTTTACAAACGCTGACGTCAGCGTATTACTCACAACAAAATACCAGGAGATCATAATATCGTTAGAGTTAGGAAAATAAACTTCGTTCCATCTATGATGTTGATCCATCAATGAAATAAAACACACAAAATAACTCAAGTACACAATAATTACTGTAATTATTGTGTGCTTGAGTTATTTTAATTTAAATATTTTAGAAATTTTCTGCATAAATTTGTAATAGAAAAAAGCCGCATCCACATGGTATTGTTTTATTATTAACAAGAGATGCCAAATCTTTATAAATTATTAAAAGCTAAATACCATTGGTAATAAAAAAAATAAAAAAATTGAAAAAATTGGTAAATGTTTTCTGATTTCTGATTTCTTAAATAGATTGTGATATTTTTATATAACTTCCGAATAGATAATAAAAGCTCGTAAAAAAAAATTTTTTAATTAAAATTGCCCATATATTCAAGAACTTCGTAAAAGTATAATCGTAGGTACTTTACTTGTAATTAAGAATAAGTCGACAGAAATTTAAAACATCCGATTAAAAAATTCGAGACCTACAAAGAGACTCCATTGTCCATTAACCAATAGATAATCTTTTGTTTCTTAGGAATTAGCAAAACAGGGTTATTATATGTTGATCCTATCATTTATTATAGGAAATTAGACTCGCGCAAACTTGCGTAAATGCCATATTTTTGCTCTGCTAAATGTAACCCTAGTTTGTATAATATTAGACTGATAAATAATCGACTACAGAAACAAACGAACGCGAAACATCGAAATATGAACTTGAAATATGAACCTAGCTTAATCTTGAAATGTGAAGGAAAGTCCTATGGACGCCATCTGTGGAAACTCGTAGACATTAGCTTGAAATTCGCAAGCTTTAACCAACGAGGTTTCAACATTTTGCAAATCCGATCGCTGTGTACAGAAAAAAGTGTAAAATTATCAATTTGTAACTTAACGAATTATACTCATATGCTATTTATTACTTTATTATCCAAAATAAATATGTAGATCTGTCAAACAATTTCAATTTGATACACTTTCTATTTTATTAAATATAATTTTTAAGTTAACCTAACATTATTACATGTTCGGATTGGGCGTAACTGTTGCGCTTTTTTAAACTTAACGTAACAATAAACGATACTTTGAATTTAACTATTTTAATTACCAGTTTTTTCGTGGAAATTCCATAAAACTGTAGGCAGTTTTACGTATTTTTCAACGCCATCTGTGTTTATTCTGTAAAAACATAAGCTTGAACGCAGTCATCTTCTGAAATCTGATGTCAACGGTTGAAAGGGGCGTTGTTTGTAGATTGCGGTCGGTATAGTGTTTCACTTGCGCAGTTAGAGATTTGATAGATGGCACTCGACTAGGAAATTTCCGCAATACTCAGCAAGTCAAGTGGTAGCTAACATTGCAATTGGAAATAAGTTACGCGTTATCGAGACTCCTCCATTCTATCATAGATTCACATACGACATCGTAATTCCTAAGCTGGTCTAATTCTAGCTCGATCACTTGAACCGAGTCATGGCATTGAGAGATGTCGAAATCATCTACATCGTCGTAATATTCAACGGAACTGAATTGGTAATCGCTGCGTCGGTTTTTTCCTTTAGTTGTTTTATTTTCGCTTTTAGATTTCTTGTGAATAGTTGACTTGTATTTGGACGTCGTTGCTGTATTAATTGAGTCTAAAATTGTTTCATTTGGTTTAGTGATGTCGCTTGTTGGAAATGTGATATCGCTGTCAGGTTTCTTGTTATTGACTACATCTGATGATACCTTAAATATGTCAGTCCTGTTTGGTAAAGGACACTTATTTGTTTCTAATAAGTCTGATTCATTTGGTTGTAAAGCATTAGCAGATACGTATTCGACCAGCGCTCCATCATTTTTTAACGCTCTTCTATATTGGTTTGCGTATGTTTCTTCCGCACATCCACTTCGTCGGAAGAAGCCACCATCTTTCAAATGCGAAACATGCCATTCTTCGTCAGTCAAATCTTCGACAAATCTTCTCAGCGAAGGATCGGCACTAGCAGTGTTTTTATCTAATTTTTCATGTTGTATATTGTTTTTCTTTTCAGCACTCACGATGTCTGTGCATGTCAGTTCTCGAAAAACAAATAATAAAAATAGTATAAAACACATTTCTACGTCGTGACCCACATGGCAATGGTGGTTTTATCGAAGTGGGTTTGAGGACTAATTAATTTTAGTCGATGTTTTGGTTTGATGCTTAAAAGAAAGTAATTTAACTATTCTTTAAGGCAGAACATAACAAACTTATTAACAAAAGATTATTTTGAGCGTAAAAACATCAGGTTCAGATTCGAACTTGGCCGTTAGTATTCGTATTGTAATGATATATTAGTAATGATATTATGGAATTTGATTTGTAACTTTGCTGTTATCAATAAAATGTTTGTAAATACTCATATTTACAAACACTGCCCTGTTGGCTCATTGGTAGTATGTCTGCTTCAAGAGCCGTAGGACGTGGGTTTGATTCTCACTCAAGACAAACATTTTGTGATATAATCAAAAATGATTGTTCTGTATCTGGGTGTTCTGTACGTATTATAAGTATGTATTACAACATTTTTTTAATTAGTTATCTATAATATATAAGCTATCTGACTTCTATAGTACAAGCTTTGCTTAATTTGGAGTCAGATGGCGCTGGCAACGCTACTTTGAATACCCATTCCAACAATGAATTAAA
Organism: Biston stratarius; assembly: GCA_950106695.1. NCBI lineage: Eukaryota > Metazoa > Arthropoda > Insecta > Lepidoptera > Geometridae > Biston > Biston stratarius. The sequence continues at coordinate 32,401,194 of OX467109.1, forward strand.
AAAAAATCGATGATAGCTTAGTTTTTCGCGGTCGGTTCACAGGCGTGGGTTCAAATCCTAACAATGAGCTTAGGCTGGTTAAAATATCTTGAAGAAACCATAGCATGGTGATAGAGTACTCTCTAGTAAATACTCGACTAGGCAGCTACCAACTTCAAGTTAAAAGTCTGCCACCAAAAAGAAATGGTAGGTTCTGGCAGTCACACTTGCATGCCAGTTCCGGGCTAGGTGCGTTTACCATCTTTAAACACCGTTACTTAACATCCGATGAGCTGTGGTCAAACACATAGCCTGTGAAACATAAAAAACACCCATAGTTTAATTACGTCTAGAGAAAGTATTGTCTACCGTATTCCAGCACTAGTAACTTGGCTGCACTGATATTCTATCTAAACTACTAACTACCAATCTTGTATGTCTGTTTATAACGTAAGTAATGTTATAAATACACATATAAAATTAGTCTGAATGTGGCAGATAAACGTTAGAATCAGAGAAAATATACTCATTATAACTTTTCATCGGTTTCCTTTCATTCGTTTATAAGCCTTGGCAAAGTTGCACAATCAAGGCAAATTACTCTATTACAGATCTTAACCACAATAGGTAGGAGTCACAGCGGATCGTAATGGGCATCGTTGACAGATCGTTATCGGCGCGCTAACTAATCCATTCAGCGCTGTAACTACCCCACAAACGCTGGGAAAATACTTCAATTACCCGGGGTAGGGGTGGCAACTCTACAAAACATCACTCACAGAATAGGTGATCCTTTTAGAACCGGCTCACTTTACAGAAGTCCATTTTAAGTGAAGGTCAAATATTTTTTTTCTTTTTAAGTGAAATCTTTAACCACGTTGAGTGATTTTGACCTCTATCATGTTTTCACTTCTGTCTGCAAAAAAAGTAATTAGTTCATCATCGTCATCAGCAGCAGTGTATCACCCACTGCTGAGCATAGGTCAACCTTCTTGTACGCCACTCGTCCCGGTCCTGTGCCAATATTGTCCAGGTTCAACCCGCGATTTTTATTATGTCATCTATAGATCGAGCTGTTAGACCAAATTAGTTAGTAGTTAATAACTTTAAGTATTTAGTTAATAATTATTAACTAATTTAGTGTCAGTTGCTCGAAGAAAACGTTGTGTATCTATTATATAAACGTTGTCGTCCTAGAGTCATGGCCTCTACCACTCAGGAACCGTTCACGTTCGATGATACATTCTATTATTTCTTTATTCATGGTAGGTATAGGGGGTATTTCTTGGTAAAGTAATCGCGGTGGTCTCTTCCGTCCTTCCGCATCAGTTTTTTTAGAGCGTATTTGGTCCTCACGATAACTGTTTACCGCTTCACGTGCACTCGCTCGCTGATTCGGTGATGATCAGATTATTTACCTCCCCCGAAACTCGACGTTGACTTTTTACGGTAGACATAGCTCCCCCTGAACAACCCTCCTCCTCCTTCCAGGCTTGAGACCGCCAGCGACATGTAAACGACATAAGTGGAATTCAAGTAAATACTTAAAAATTTACTAATTTAGTATCAGTTGCTTGAAGAAAACGTTGTGTAGGTATAGTTATAATTGTGTTTTAGGTTTACGAATTCTATTTTAATTCTACTTATACACTTACGTATAAGTATATATAGTTGTAATGAGTTAATACTGAATCGATTTCTTTCCATGTTTCTAAGCAAGCGTGCTCCAAAAGGAAGGCCGCGAAACGCAAACCTATTTTCAATTAATAAAAACTGAAGCGACAGCCCTACCAAGCACCCTCGCCTCGCCACCCCGGGATCAAAACAGGCCAATTACCGCCCAGCCGAGCTCACCCTTTAATAATCCTCGTTTGCTCTCGAATAAAGATAAATAATCACGAGTCAAAACGAAAAGCCCTGAAATTAGCATCTCGTTTGAATAAATTGACAGATAATGTGAAACCAAGACGGGTCGAAGTTGGCGGACCATTAGCGCTGCGCGGCAGAAAGCGGAGAGATGTTAAGCAACGATGCAGTCTAAAATGGAACACGCTTACCTAGAAGCAACCTAAATTTTAAGACACCTTTATTGTACTTTGTATTAAAACATCTTGTACTGTATGGAAGCAATAAACATCTTGAATCTTACATTTCAGATTGCGGCAAAGAGTAAGACATCTTCGCCGTGCGATCCTTGTAAAAAATGTGGGGTCGAAGCGTCTAGTGTGCACATGGGGAATGTCCACCATGTAAGGATGACGCTTTGGTCGCGTTTGTCTGGCCGTCCGATAATAAAAACTTAAAGAATAATAATCTCTACACATTGTAAATCAAAGTCGCTACCACCGTCTCTCTTTTTTTATGTTTGATAAACTAAGTTTTTAACCACAGCTCACCTGATGTTTAGTGACGGTGCGGTCGAAGATGGTGAGGCCAGAACACACCGTTAGGTGCTCGGCGGCATATTTTCAACTTGATGTATGGGTGGTAGCTAGCCGGTCGAGTACCTGAAAGTACCTTCCCACTATGCTATGGTTTCCTCACGATGTTTTCCTTCACCAGCAACTTAAGTTCATTGTTGGGGTTGGAACCAACGGCGTGTAAAGTGACCGCGCTAATCACTGAGCTATCATCGCTACAACTCAGCGTTACTGTCTGTTTCTTCGCTTACTTCTAAAACACGCAACAGATTTTTCACTGTCATTTAGATAACATTTTGATAGTTAAATCATTATAATTTTACATATAAATAAAAAGTACCTGTATGACCGAGCTTTGCTCGGTTTTTCTTTGCCTGAAAACACGGATATAACGCCGTTTTCTAAAAATGAAACCTAGCTAAATCGATTTATCGCCCCCGAAATTTCTTCTATGTAAACGTGCTCTATCCTCGGCCGTATCGTCACTTTCCATCAAGCAAGTTGGTGGCCAAACGTAGACTATTTCATATTTAAAAAAATGTTAATAAATTATACATATCTACTGGAATTCATTAGCGTATGTTATCTCTCACGTTGTAACGGAAACCTACCTACCTATGTGCTGGAATATTACCCTTTTACCTTTCCTTCCAATATGCGTATGTCTAACAGCCTGCATCTAATCAGCAATCCATTATTAAAAGTTGATGATGTCACAACTAGGTACAATTAAATATAAATTTTATTATTCAAAATGTCATGTACCTTCTTTAAAAATAAATTAATATTTCTGGAATTCAGCGCTGCAGCGGCTTTCCTGCCATCCGGCGATGTTGACAACTCACTAACAGATGCAAATTGACAGCGGTTGGAAACACTGATTTCAAATGGTGCCAGACCTTTGCATAATTTCGAAATGGAACGCTCCCGCTCAATTCAACGGTCGCAAAATGGCAAATGATTGAAAATGAAACACGGCTTTGAATTTCGAATCAATTTACTTTATAATATCGATAGCTAAATAACACTCATCAAGGACAATAACTAACTATAGAACATTGGGTAATTTTTACTTTTTATTGCATTCTTAAAAACGTAGTCACTACAATTAAATGTAATTACTTACAATATTGTCTTTAACAAATTACGTTACGGGTGCTTAACAAACTATTTACAAAGTTACCTACCTATGATCGATCTAATAAAAAATTTACTTACAGATAGAGAAGAACTTAAATGGCACATAAAACAGTATCGATGTTACCAAACGTTGCGACGAAAATATAAAACAAAGACAGAACAATAAACCTTATTTCTAGAAATAAATAATAACAACGACTAGAATGAGATGATGAGATGAATGAGATCAGAAATAAGTACATTTGAATGAACGAATTGTACGCAGTAAGTAGTTCCATGTTATTGCACAAGCAGCTTCAACAGCCGCAGCTGGTTCACAGATGGCAGTGCATGTATGCAGGGTATGGCGGCAGCAGCGCACACGCAAGCGGCAGCGCGTGCGCAGACAGCTCGCGCTCGCCGCTCGCCGCCTGCGCGCGTAGCTGCTCCAGCCGCAGTTGATTTTGTCTCTTCCATTTGGTCCTACGACGAAAAACTTTTATCAAAGCAGATTTATAATTTATTTGTTTCCGAGTTACGAATTACGATATTAAGGCCCATTCAGCATTACATAATTTCTTATTTAATTTTCCGTCTGTTCGTGTTGTATCAATGATTTTGTTTTCTTTCTAAAAGTATACCGAAAACAAACATGCATGGTGCAGCATGATAGTAGGGTTTCTTTTTTCTAACTTTTGACTTCTGACTTTCTAACTTTCTGATACTCCGCTTGCTAACAACCACCTTGTGAATATGTATCGCCATCTAATGGTGTGTTCCGATAGCCTCACTTGTAATCTAGTTCCCATATCAGACTAGGCGTGTTATTAACATCAAGTGAGCTGTGGCTAGCCTGCCAAGTGTAAAACATATCAGGGGTTTTTTATGATAACGATTTTACAGATGTTATTTATGATTTATTGATGTGATGTTAGTCTATTTAGTGACATAAATAATAAAATAAAAAATCAAGATGTAGAATGGATAGGTAGCAGGAGGTTAAGGCAAAGTACCGTACGCGCTTACCGGCGGTTTTGGTACCAGGTCTTGACCTGCGTCTCCGAGAGGGAGAGTGCGTCGGCGACGTCGCCGCGGTCTGCGACGCTCAGGTACTTCTGGCAGCGGAACTTGCGCTCCAGGTACGCGAGCTGCGCATGAGTGAACGCGGTGCGGCGCCGGCGCGGCTTGCGCGACCCCGCGCCGCTGCCAGCACCGCTGCCAGCTGCACCGCGACCCTCCCGACCTACACATTTGTGTAGATAAACCTATAATTTCACCATATTCACAGATAATATAATACTAATAGGTACATATAGATCATCATCCCATACAAAAGATGGTTTTACGAGAAATTTGACTATTCCTCAAGTTAATTTTAAGGCCGTGAGGTGAGGTAAGGTAGTCTAGATGGCAACACTCTCTTTGTGTATTTCAAGATATTTAGACTTTGTGTTAGCCACTTCGTAGTAGTACAGCGTCAAGTCAATAGATCGTGTTTCTTTTGAGTGAATTTTCGTTTGATGAAACTGTATATCTCCTTAGCAAGAGGTCGTTTAGGTAGGTACCACCGCTGTATCAAATATTCTGCAGCCAAGCAGTAGTTTGTAAACATTACTGTGTTCCAGTTTGAAGGATACTGAAGCTAGCGAGACTACTGGGCTGTTGAGACTTACTATCCAAAGTCTCAAAGTGATAAGCGCCAAAGCTCTGGACTTTGTTTTACTACTCACAATTATGTGTATCGCTGCACTGGTTTGCCATGCGTTATATCTTAATATCAGGAGAGCGCCTTGTTTTTCTAATAATTTTAACATAAAAAAGTTGTATGTATGAAATGAATTTTTAGTGTTAACTTCACGAGCTGAACTCGTACTAAAAATGAGCCAATTTTCGTTTCACTAATTTAAATCCGTTTCATCCATTATTACACAAAAAAGCACCTGAAGATTCCAGCGAATCTCTTTGCGAATTCCCAGCCATGACAGAAGCGAATCCAGCCAGCAATTGGGACTGAAATGCATTCTTCGTCAAGTCCATGGAGCGACCATAGATAGTATCGAGTCGCGCGAACCCTGCTCCTGCGCCTGCGCCAGCCTCCGCGCTCTCATCTTGGCGAGTGTCGCGCTCATCGCGGTAAAGCTGGAAGATACCTCCTTCATACATCTTCATTCTCTCTTCATTCCGACCCTCATAGTCGCTCTCATTCTCTTTAAAGGGTGAATCATAGCTGGAATTTGGTATTCGAGTATTCAACTCATATTCCAAGGGCGACAATCTCTCGGTTCCATCGGAATCGAGTTTCTTAGAACGTATGTCGGGATTTTCGTAAAATGAATTATTTTTTGTGGAGGTATCGCTACAGTTATCGCCGACGGATATATCGTCTTCGGCGTCAGAGATTTCCAGTCGAGGGCTCGTGCCGAGGGAGTTGCGCCTCTCCGCATCTTGATCTTCCTCGTTCAAATGCGTTTCTGGGTACAATACAAACATTCTGTCAGTAAAACGTAACAACCTCCCGAGGGTTCCCTTAAATTAGCGCCAACAAAGAAGTTTTAAAGCATCTTGTCACTACAGCCTGACACTTAACCCTGAACACAAACGGATCGGGCACAAAGGCGGAAGCTCGTATAAAGACCTCAGTTTTAAAAAGACCCGACTGTAGGCAGAGTATTTCTGCTCTAATTAATGCCTCTGGGCGTTCTGTTTCGCTCTCGAGCAATTGAATACGTCGTCTGTGAATGGTGTGTTTTAGCGCGCGCGGAAAATTCCTGTCTATGGTTACATTTGTGTCTTTTAATTTGCGTAAAAATGGTGAAGAGTGGGCATTCAACATTGAGGTTTGGTCGCTTTTCATGGTTTTCATTCGCTAACCTTTGTATGCGAGTCGAGGGAGCGGTAACTGAGGAGGTACCGCGATTACTTGTTATTTCACGGAGACCCATGAAGAGGCGGGACTCGAGTGTCTCGTTATAATTTTGCATAAATATGTTTTAGCGTGGAGGAGAATCCTGAAGAGGCGGATCTTAATGTTTACGCACGAATTACCTCAGTGAAAACATCGTTAGCGACTTGTTATCGCCACCTTGCTTACGATATCCTGGAAAGTGCTTTGCGAGTATATGAAACACAAATGCTTTGGACGGTCAAATCAAATCAAATCAAATCAAAAAGTAATTTATTCAGTTTAGGGCCTAGTAAGGCACTTATGAACGTTAAGTTACATTTTTGAATCTACCACCGGCTCGTAATTACACTTCAACTGAGAAGACTCCGGCAAGAAACTCAGCAAGGCATTTTTTGTGGATCTTTCTTTTCATATTAGGTTACAGTTTACAGTTATAAATATTAATACATACATTATGCTTACTACAATTGTCACCACAATAAAGTGCTAAAGAGAAGTCTACCAAAGGAATCGGTGATTTTAACATGAGGAGAGTCGGAACATCTCAAATATGACGCACGCACTGTTAGAGACGTCCCGCTGCGATTTTAGAATCCACACCAATCACTCGCAACAGGGGCGACTAGTTTGTTCTCCCTATTATTTTCCCGCGCGATATAACCAAGTATTACTAGATTCTGTAGAAAATATTTAAATATGATTTTTCGTTTCTACATTCTTTATATTTGACGATTAACAGGCAGCAGTTACATTTATTAGAACAGATGATGAATCGATTTAGCTGATTGTTTTTTTTTTGTTATTGTCGTGATACTTTGATGGATGTTTAAGTACGCGAGACCGAGCTCTCCCGCACCAGGTATAAACTACCGGCCATAGAGCAAATTGTTAATACAAATAAACAAATAAGAAATTACATTTACTATTGACAAAGCCAACTATAAGGTAGCTCATTACGTGGAAGACAGGAATATATGGTTGTAGTAGCTTCTCTCTGCACTTGCATCCCCCTGGCTAAGTGACAATTGTAGTAAGCATAATGTATGTATTATTGTTTATAACTGTAAACTGTAACCTAATATGAAAAGCAAGATCCACAAAAAAAAGCCTTGCTGAGTTTCTCGCCGGAGTCTTCTCAGTTGAAGTGTAATTACGAGCCGGTGGTAGATTCAAAAATGTAAATTAACGTTCATAAGTGCCTTAGCAGGCCCAAAACTGAAAAATGACTTTTTGATTTGATTTAATTTGACATTCAAACTTTCTTACAAAAAACACACATTCGAAAAAGACAATCAATCCACTTAAAAAAATACTTGTAGTTAAATTACAAAGCAGCTGTTTGTTTTCCGTGTACAATACAACAAAACGTGTAAAGTTATGGAGCTACAAATTAATGTTATATAGACAATTCAAAACCATACCAACCGTAAGACAGAAACCGAGATTCAGCAACAAAATAAACAAGCAAAATATTGTAATTTTTAAACTTTCACGATTTGAACACATAATTATGTTTATCGCCGGGTTTTAATCGCGCACAAAATACTATAAAAATAGTTTTGTTTATAGTATTTTGTGCGCGATTAAGATTCGGTGATTAACATAATTAAGCAAAATATTGTAAGCACTTAAACAAGACTATTATATGCTAAAATATATTTTGTAAAAGAAAAATCAGAAACTTTTAATGATATACCAACCGTACAAATACGTACCGTATTGATTTCAAGTTTTGCCGGGAATTCGGAAAGAGGTGTGTCGCCTCATTGTATTTTATTCCAATACTAGTGTATTTAAGTATAAAAATAGTGGTGTTTTATTCATAAAGTGCCGAATTACAAGCGCGACTGTGGGAAACTGATATAATGTGATGAAACATGACTTTTTGTGTTGCTTCCAAAACTCTATCGAAGTATCTAGTAAAGTCGCCACTACTCCACGAGGCATGACTGGATTTGGCCGGCGCGGATTAGACTTGACCAACACTGGACTTTGACTAAAAAGATAAAGAAGCTGAAAAATGAAGACTGCACACAAAATACAGAAACATTGAAACTGGCAGAATGCACAGAGTGCTATGCCAAGAAGAAAGAGAAAAAATAGTGATTTATTATGAACACTCTTTACTAAAATAGTTCGGCATGAAAGAATGCAAACCTCCTTGCGAATAATATTATTCTTTGATACAACAAGCTAACAAGTGAGCTGGCGAGCGCAGTTAGGTGTGATTGTTCAAGGAAGACGCTGCTGCCCATCTTCCGGATTACATCCCTTAGCCGACTCTTACAGCAACCACGGGTATAGAGGGTGGGGTACTATTCTTACGCCGGCACCACCACGGCGAAATCATAACCCAACTACGGAAAAAAAACTATAATTTAAGGGGAAAAACTCCTAAGCTAAAGCCTATACCACCCGGAACTTAATAAAGAAACGATTGACACATTAATCATCAAAATCGGACGAGTAGTTTCGGCGCTACGGTAAAACACACATAAATACAAACAGACATATGTACATAAAATTATGTTTGCTTTACCGTAGTCGGGTAAAAAATACTTTGACAATTGCAGTTGTTATTTAATTGAAAGCATAAAGCTTGATTGTATAGTTATTGTAATGAACAAAACTAGTTGTTTATTGAAAATGAAGTCAATCGTAGGTCGGGAGGCGCACGTGCCGGCCGCGTGTGCTCACAAGTGGCGCCGCGCTGTGTTCGAGGGCATATGCGCGCTGTTTTACAGACTCGCCGCTCGTTACGCTGATTACTGATCAATGCATCTTCAAACACCCATGTATGTAGAGTTACTGTACACAGCAACTGGAATGAACCAGATTAGAATCTTCATTACTTCTAAACTTTCACTATACAATGTGCTAGATTTATTTCCTTGGCCCGTATAAGCCCTGTTTTTGTAAACACAGCTGGACAAGGATTTCTCACTGAAGACGCTGGCCAAGTGCAGATTGGCAGACTATAAATCTTCGAGAACATGAACTCACTCTTAACATAACAACAGCAAAGGTTATTTTTTTAATATTTAACGAGCTTGGTATTTGTACAGCTCAGCCGAAGATATGTAAAGGTGTGGTTGAAGATGGTAAACAGGCCTGAAATGGAACTGCCTTGCAAGTGAGGCTAAGTACTAGAAAGAACCCTACTACCATGCTTTGATTTCTTCACGATGTTTTCCTTCCCTGGTAGACTAAGCTCCTTGTTGGGGTTTGAACCCGCGCCCTCGGCATGTAAACCAAAAGCGCTAACCACTTAGCAATCATCGCTACTGTTCAGCTTGACAATATTTCTGGGGAAGACACATTACAGAGAGAACAACAAAAAAACACACGAAGGTTTCCTATTATACGACCTTCTGTGGGGTGCAACGAAATGTAAATTAAGAAACTGAGCCCTTCGAAGCAATGTCGAGGTAGTCTCTACTTTCGAGGTAGAGAGGACATCTCTACTATTAATTTTATCATTTTCTATCAAATAGATAAAACTTGGAACACTATAAAAGCATTAACTTTAAAATAAGTATCCATCCGCACGTGTGAAGTGGTCAGCGGCGTGTCATGAGTGCTTGTTAGTTGTTTCTAACTTCCCTATTGAGAAACTGTCTTGCTCGGTAAAGGAATAAGTTAAAAATAGTGGAGTGCAATTCACAGACTCACACACACAGACAGACACTTTATTTTTTAAGTTAAAGACAGATTGGAACTTCAAACGGTGAAAGAAAACAACATCGTGTCGATACTAACACTTTGCCATCTCACAATGAGAAGGTGGTAGATGTATTGTGTGTGGGTGGTATCCTCTTGGTGGTAGATCTTATATAGCAGAAGGTCGTCTAGGTACCATCACAGTATGAAATATTCTATCACCAAGCAGTAGTGTGTAAGTTGAAGGGTACTGCAGCTAACGAAATTACAGGACTGTTGAGAGTAATCATCGAAAGTCACAAAGTATTGAGCGCTAAAGCAGCGATGTCCTGGACTTTGTTTTGTTACTTAAAGTTCACAAGAGAGGGTACAACACTAACCACAATTGTAACTAATTAATACAATCTTTGTTGAAATAATTTTATTTGTCAGCAATAATTGTTTGAAAGACTTGACGGAAAATAAGTACTTCCTAGTACTCGGCTGGTTAGCTACCACCCTCAAGTTGAAAATCTGCCGCCAAGCATCTAACGGTGTGTTCCGGCAGCCTCACTTGAGAGCCAGTTCCATTCCAGGCTAGGTGTGCTTTACCATCTTCGACCACACCGTCACTTAACATCAGGTGAGTTGTGGTCAAACACATAGCCTGCCAGCCATAAAAAAAAAAAAAAAAAAGTGTATAAGTATATATATATAGATGGATATATCAATATACGTATTAAGACCAATATAGTTTATTATTTTTCACTACCAATTTGCGTGAACGAAGCAAATAGATGTTAGAATATAGAAGAGGGTTTAACATTGTTATAGCAACTGTATAATATAACTCATACTCGCAATAAACGATTTTTGATTTTTCCGAATAATTATGGGCCTCCGCTCCTTCGTAGCCCCAGGCCTCTAGACCTCCAAATCCGGCCCTGCTAATAAAAATTAAAAATTTGTTCTTTTAAAAAATAGCACAATTACACCATTTATTTTTCGATTTCAAAAACCAATTATAATTCACTGTGAAAATCTCCGTTTGTAGTTCACGGTCTCGTTACGCCTAATATTGCGGAAATTATGTATATTCCGAAAACAATTATACCTAATCTTAATGTTTTATAATCAATACTTTTATTTTTATTGCTTAGATATCATAATTCCGAGTCAGCCATGTGTTTATAAGCTCGCCTACTGCTGGGCGTGGGTCTCTTCTCATTGTAAGAAGGATAAGGCCACAGTCCACTATGCTGGTCAAATGCGGGTTAGCACACTTCACACATATTCGAGAACTTTTTTTTAACCCCCGACGTAAAAAGAGGGGTTTTATAAGTTTGACGTCGATGTCTGTCTGTCTGTAGCGTCGTAGCTCTCAAACGGATGGACCCATTTCGATGCGGTTTTTTTCATTTGAAAGCCAGTTTCCTTGCGATGGTTTGGTTAATTGCGTAGGGGGTTTTTAAAATTTTTAATTGAATTAAACTTTTAGTTAGGTAAGTTTCCTCACGATGTTTTCCTTCAACGTTTGAAGTCGGCAGTAATACGCACATAACTTATAAAAGACAGAGGAACGCGCCGTGAGATTCGAACCCAATACCATCAGATTGGAAGCCATACAGTCTCCCAACTAGACTACCGGACCTTGATATCATGATTAATTATAAAAACTTTAATTCGATCGTTTTATTTTTATTCAACCGTAGGGTGACCTGTTCAACAGTTAACCACATAAAATTCAAACCACCATACCTCATAATTGTTCAATAAAAACATGTTTCTTTCTAGTCTGGTTAGAAGGCCGGTTCAATAGCTACATATTGGCATTGAAGGATCGTTCGTAATCCTAACGATTATAGAGAAAAACATGTTTAAAACAAAAAAGAGAATTGGTTAACTGTGTCCGCACTATAGTACACTATTAACCAGCGGGGTATGCAACAGTTAACCATCAGGTACACAACTAATCACTAAATATGATATATAATTTATTTTGTAATAATAACACCATATGTTATTATATGGACCTTTTATTTTCTATTAAAGATTATTTTGTCAATATTAACACAAAATATGTATGGACTAAAAAGGACTCAACATTGTTTGTTAAAGGTGCTTGTTAAAGGCAGTCGCCCTGTCCAAGCTACAAACCTCTGGTTTTTTTTAGGGTAATTTCAGGATGTCTTTTTCTAAATGCACAAAGCCATTCACATCCAGCTATTTCTGAATCTGTCCATAATTGCAGTAGGTATATTGCGGTTGTTTACTTTAGCCAGTTGATATGCAATGCGTCGATAATCTTTAGCAGTGAGGCTGTAAAATAGTTCAGCATAGTGTTCAATATATTTTACTAACTCATCTTATTCTTCTAATGTAAAAACTTTGTTGACTTCGTTGTGTGGTGTTAAACGTATTGGTTGACTAGCATTATCTTTGGGTTTTTTTTACGTACAATCGAACTGTTGGAAAGTTGGCATTCTTTACTACCCTTCCTTACGTTCATCCCACCTTGCACTAATTCAATAGCGTCTACTAATTGCTCTCGTTTTTTATTTCTTGTTGTTTAGAACGCCCCATCTAAACATATAAAATTAACAAAATAAAATTTCTGTAATCTTTGTAATAGTAAACATTAAAGAGTTTACAAACAAACAACCATGGTTAACTGTGTACCAACTGAATTTGGTTAATTGTAGACCACCCTGCTCCCAAAGCCGTTAATCTTACCTCACTTTTATATAAAAGTCACTACACACATAATACCTGTACCAAATAAAGCATGCTTAGTCAGTCTACACAGCCGACAAATAATGATTATTGTAAAATCAAACTAAATGAAATTAAGAAAAAAAGTACTCGCATTATTTTTTCTACTTTTTTCATTAAAAAACACAAAATTTGATGTCACATAACTGACGGCTGCACTAACTCGCTGCAAACTGGGAATAGGGAAGTAGGGCCTTTTTGACATCTAAATCGCGCGGTTGCACGGAACAGCGACGTCACATTTGCCAAATATGGGCATGGTTGATTGTGTACACGTGGTTAACTGTTGGACAGGTCACCCTATTGTATTTATACCTATTTGTATTTGTATATATCTAAGGTACTCTTCGGGTAGGTAAACAGTCTAATTAGAAAAATTTCGTTGTCTCGTGACCAAATGTACGATATATTTTTTTTAAGATTTCATAATTTCTTTTATTGTAAAAGTTTTTCATAAAGATGAATAAAATAACCTCCTTTTATCTTAAGTACTATAATTTAAGCTTATAACTCTGTGTTTTCCATGTACCAAGTACATAATACATACATATATGTCAATTGTTTTCCAACGCGGAACCACACGAATACACACAATTTTATTATTGATTTAAAAGTTATGGTGCTTCATACATTCATACATAGTTTATACATACATACATATGCACGTACGTACATGAACTCTGAAAACATCACACTCCTTTTTTTTGCAGTAGTGTAAGAAACAGGCGTGGTTTTGACATATTTCTATTTTTAACCGACTTCAAAAAAGAGGAGGTTCTCAAGTTGATTGGTATTTTTTATTTATTTATACGGGATGTTTGGTTAGGTCGAATACTCCGGCTATAGCTTTGGTCACATACAGCAGACAAAAGATAAAATGTAACCAAAACTATAAATAAATAAATTAATATCGTATGACATTTCACACAGCGCCATCTATCCTCAAACTAAGCAAAGCTACCATGGGAACCAGATAACTGATAGAATATTTAAATACTTTTTTTTGTAAATATTTACTTATAATACTTACAAAACACCCAGACAGAGAACAAACATTAATTTATCGTCACATAAATGTTTGTTTTGGTGGGAATGGAACCGACGCTCTAAAGAGCTAACTACAGTTGGATGCTCTGTTAGCTCTTAGTGTATTAGGATACTATAGTCGGAGTATCCTACCTAAACAAACTCAAGTAAATCCTTGTAAGTCAAAAAAATATGTGGAAAAAATATCACGAAATATGAAATATTCATGAACGCGGGTAATTAAGCAGTCAAGATTTAAAATTAGGTCCTAATGTATGCACCTACATGGTAAGGGCGCGCGCACGCTTGCAAATTAGCAGCTTATTAGCACAGGCACGCCGCGCACTCGAACACGTATGCCGTAATAATGCTATTTATTATTCGTATCTTGTTGCCGATGCTGCACTGCCAATCGACAGGTTAAATATTCATGTGTAGCTGAGTACTTCAATTTTATGCATAATTGAAGTACTCAGCTATGATACGTAGAGGTATGAATATGAAATGAAGAAGTGGTCGCCAAGTCTCCCAAATAGGAATAAAAAGGGTTTCGTAAAAAGTGTAACGTTTTCTTTTAAGCGAGTGTCGACCGCATCTTTGCTTAACATCGGGCGAAATGACGGTCAAACGCAAGCCTATATGTGATTTAAAAAAAAACATGCAAATCACAAACAAATCAAATTGTGGTATTTGAATTAACCTCATGAATAAAAAGCCTCCCATTATAGGATTATTAAAAAATTGGTTTATATCTAAAGAGCTTTAGAAACTTAAGGAATAGTTTAGTGCAAATATTTAATTAATTAATACTTGTTTTATTGTGTATACGTTGTAGGCAATTTGTGTGATTTCGCTTTTTACAAACGGCATTGCCCTTTTTAATTGCCCTAATACTCGCAGTTTTTAAACATATTATAATATTGACAACTCATTCAATATTATAATTTCAACATTGATTGTTATTGTTCAAAAAATCAATGAAGTTATTATATTCTATTTTCGCAAACTAGGGAATATAAGAACTCTAAAGCGTCTTGGCTTCTCGTCGTGTAACGCTATCATTAGCTAGGCTAATAATAGCGACATAATTATTACATAATGACATTTATTGGAACTATAAAAATATTATGTCAATAGTCCTAACCGCCGGCAGATACAGCCCTGCCTCGCTGCCGCGGCTGCCGGCGGCAATCTAGGTTTAGGTTTTTTTAAATTATTTTATATGCATATAGGAAACAAACTTATATTTAAGAACAGGTAACGATATATATTAATACCCTATGTTAAGAGCTATATTAGATTAATCATTTTTAAAAAATGTATTCACTAAATTATTTTTATGTAAATGTAATGAGACGTACTATACGCTCTCATGATGATAACACCTATCCATGACCATTGCAGTCAGCAGAATGGAGGTAGGTAGGTATGTATTTTTGACAATTTCGTCTTCAAGCTTGTGAATAGATTTATTTATTTATTTATAGATACAGCTAGCGACCCGCCCCGGCTGCGCACGGGGCTTTTGATATATCTCAAACGGATAAGGCAGCGTTTTCGATAAAAGCTCCCAGGTGGCTTGACTTTTTCCGACACTTCCAACAATTATCATCATATTTCAACCAATTTACACAAAACCTTGACAAATTATATACCTGAACCTTCCTCGTGAATCATCTATTGGTGATACTCGCATGATAATCCGTTCAGTAGTTTTTAAGTTTATCGCGAACAGACAGACAGACGCGGCGGATGACTTTGTTTTATAATATGTAGTGATAAAATATATATTTTTACATTGTTTATTTATAATATTATTACGTTTATCTTTAGGAAAAAACTTAATGCATAACACATTTTCGTTGAACTGACGTGAATAATCCGTATAAGAAAAACGTGTCAAAATCACATAATATATGTGATCACATATAATAAATGTATGGCGTGAATCCTTAAATATTAAGCTCATAACTGACGTTTTAGTAATAACTAAAAACAACGGCGCTATTACCTCGAAACCGACACGATAGAGGCTTAAGCGGTGTAGAGCACGCTTGCCTAGAAGAAACCGATTTACTCTTGGCATGAAGGTACCCAGATTGTATTTATCCGGGAACACATAGGTAGCAAATTCCACTGTAAGCATTATAACCATTTGCATTGCAGGCTTTAGTAAAGATCCTAGTTCTTTTAAGGTTAGCTCACAACTGATCAGTGTTAAGAATTTTAAAAGCTCTGTTTTAACATTCGTATGGTTTTGTGTATGAATACGACAATAATTGTATCATAGAGTACTAAATATTGCTAATGCTTTTTTTCTAACCTAAACCATTCGATTCGATATGCGGCTCCCTGGACTTTCCTTATTCCCTTCCTTGCTTTTTAATAGATATCTACTCATGTTGGTAATAACTAAGATTTACTAAGTGCATACAGAGTTATAAATTTGACCCATTGTATTCACTTTTACTATGGGCACATACACTTTTTTTTGTTTGTGTGTTATCAATTTAACACTAGAACCTACCTAGAGTAGGCAACGCGGCTGGCTTTAGCACGTCGCCTAGCAGGTCCTTGATCAGGAAGGACTTGTGGCTGTCCTGCATGCTGGTGCACTCCGCAGACACTGGCAGATTTCACCTCCTTACAAGTTTATACAAACTTATTACACAGCTTCCAAACTTACATAATGAGGATTTGTGACAAGTTCAGAACTCACAACAAACAAAACGGGCATAGGACTAAAACAAGAGGTTATGGTATACCAATATTGAAAACAAAACTTTCAATTTGAAACGAAACACACGCAGAAAATAAATTATGTCCGTAAATACAAGGTTATTAGCGGAAGCCTACACTTTCCCGCGCTTTCCCGATGACTATCTGCCATGTTCGGAAAGTCGTCGCTCATTTGAGAAAATCTTTTGATTTAGCTACGCCCTACCCCTAACCGACGTTACATACATTTTCTTGCGGTTTTGGCCCAAAATACCGCTTAAACGGGGTTTAAATCGTGTTTAGCATGCGCGGCGGGCGCCGGGCGGAGCTTCCTGGAGTCCGCCCCTGCGCGCTCCGCCAATCGCACCGGACTCGCAGTTTTACACGCGAATGATCTCTAAAGTACGGGTTGAAACGGGGGTTTAGTCTTGTAGTTATTGAGTTGTTTTTTTAAAAGACCGTTTTGAATGTAAATCGAAAAGTTAAGCGGGGTAAAGAGCCTGCCCGCAGATCTCCAATTAAATTGATAGTTGTTTTTAGAGAGGCGAACTCCCGCCGAGACCCTATTATGACATGTCGTTTGTAACGAGTACTTGGGTCCTTACAGCTAAAATTATAATGTACCTACGTAAGCAATTTTTAAGATTCTCGAACAAAGATTTTACATTGCCTGTTATGGTCTTTGCTCTTTCACATCACATCTCAAATAAAATTTATCAAATTAAATAAAAAACGCTTCTACATTTTACTAAACTAGAAATCGCGAATCAAACTGAATAAAATTGGTGTAGCGTGCTTCAAGCTAGGCCTATGCTTTTGTAGCGATGATAGCTCACTGGTTAGGTTAGACCGACCGGTCCACGCGCTGTAGGGAGTGGGTTCAAACTGCAACAATGAGCTTGAGCTGCCGGTGAGGGAAATATAATGATAATGGTGGACGATGTCCACTCGACGCGTTACCGATGCGGTGTCGCAAGTGAATGTTACTGATTGTATAAATATGCATAATCTTTCATTGAATACTTTATTAACATTTTCCAATTTTTATTTCTGCTTTTCAGTGATGCTGCGCTAGTAGGATTGCCCTGGACTTTATATTGTTACTCAAAGTTTTGGGTGTTGCTGCAATAGTCATGGACAAGCGTTATTTCTTACCATTAGGAGAGCGACTCGTTCGTCACATTAGTTTTACATAAAAAAGGAACTTTGCATCGGTGTTAATATACATATCTATTTAAAGTCATCTGCAGTTCGGATCTAGGTACATATAGGGCAAACTGGGATATTAATATGCATGCTTAAAGAAAAAAAACCCACCCAGGACATACTTATTGATTGTTTCTTTTAAAATAATTAATCTCATACGCTGGAGGCCGACGCTTGTTGCTGCTTCGCTTTCGACTGAATGACTAGTATCAGTGGTCAAGAATAAATTAAAAAAAAACTGCCCTGCTTCGGAAAAACCTTAGATCCGGTCTTTAAGAACAGGTCTACTATTTGTTATAGCTTGATGAAAAGGGCAAAAGTAGTAAAATGTTACCTCAGTGTTTGTAATAAGCTTGTGAAAATTATAAAGCGAAAATTGCAGGTTTGTGGTTGGATTGTTTTTTTTTTAAATAATTTATCGGCACATGTATACGGAGTCCTTAATGCTAATGTTCATATCTAGTGGGTTCGGTTTATGCAATTTGTCTAACATCTTCAGTTACTGTCAATATGATATACTCGTAGGAGTTGAAGACCAGTGCGTTTCAAATATGTACCTACCTCTTAGTACCTATATCCGACGATACTTTGAAAAGATCTAAGTAGGTACCTATGTATATTAAATATTGTATTTTTTTTAATTTATGCACAATTTCCTGGTATTTTTTTGACAGCATGCAATTTAGATTGTGTATTATGATATGATTTAAATTTGAAACCTTATAATAGCGTAGGACATTCACTCAGCCCCAAGCTGTGCAAAGCTTGTACCTATTAATAGAATTAGACATCTGATAAAGTACCTACTTATATTGTAATTTTCCTTTTGTACATACTTACCTACTTATTTTACGTATTCCTCTGAAGTATCGTATATTTTCATTGCTTATTTTTGTTTTCATGAGGGATCTAACGTCAGCAATGTCATATCAATTATGGCGATTGATTATTTTCCTTATTATTGGCACGCCACATCTACATGTTCTTGAATCCTCACGATATTTAGAGTTGCCTAGAAGAGATCGCTTAAAGTGATAATGCCGCTAATTAAACCAATGTTTACGTAAGCATAGAGGTAGAGTAAGAACTTTGCTCACTTTTGCTGACAAGGGGGAGGGAGGCGTTAATGATTACCTAAAATCTGCTTACGTAATACTTGATAACACCACAGCTGGTGGTGAATGAAAGCGATAAGCCGAAGATCGAGCTGAGTGACGAAGGAAGGACTGAAGAATATGGAAATTTGGAGGGTTTTAGTTATACAAGTTTTGGAATTGTTGCCATAGTATATTGATAAGACGAACTTCTCAAAAATACGATTTATTTAATTTACAAAAGGTCGAGTAGCAGTCTGTAGCACGTCACAATGGTGAAAACTGGATCATGGTTTTAATATTCTTCACGAGCACCTCGAGGAACCCTCGCTGCGCCGGCGGCTGGTTCTGCAAACACATGATGATAATTTTTAAACTTTGGCAACTTGGCCACATAAGTTATCGCCGGGACTTCATCGCACAATATTCTTTTTTTTCCGCTCGGCAGACACCGGGCTCCTTGACCTATCAACTTAACACATATTTTTTAAACTAAATCAATACAGGGTTGCAAGCAGTGTTGCCGTTTTAGTGACTTTTTCATGTTTATAGTGACATATTTTTAAGATTTAGTGACAAAATAATCTTTGACAAGTTTTTCATGACCATCACAGTACACACACACATAGTTATTAGTAGTAGTTGACAGCCCTGTTGGCTCATTGATAGTATATCTGCTTTAAGCCACCGAACCCACACCCTAGAGCTGTAGGGCGTGCGTTCGATTCCCACCCAGACCAAACATATTGTGGTATAAACAAATGTGTGCTCTGTGTCTGGGTGTTCTGTATGTATTATAAGTATGTACGTGATGACTGATTTTAAACTATTCTATGATGTTAGGAAGTATCTACTATTGCCAAAAAATATAATATTCCTGTACAAAATAACGTTTTGATAGAAAAAAAATGCCATTTAAATTTTAAATTTCAAATTCACGCCAAAACACTCGAGGTGTCATGGCGACTGCTCGTGACGTCACGCCTATGTAAGCTGTAACGCGAACAGTGAACATATATGTGATAGTTTAATTATATAAGTGGTGAGCGGTCCCTCAGTGCAATAATACATCAATAAAGTCTCCTAATAAGTTATTTGTTTACGTTCTACAAAATAAATCAATGTGATACAAGAGGCTTAATCTTGCACGGCGAGATCCAACAGCTATATGTTCAAATTCTCCACTTTGTTTTGTTTTAAACTTAACTCTTGTTTATTGTTACCTACTTAATTTGTACATAGTTTAAGGGAAAGCACTGGCTGCTGCACTACAGCTACAC
This sequence comes from Biston stratarius, assembly GCA_950106695.1. Classification (NCBI taxonomy): domain Eukaryota; kingdom Metazoa; phylum Arthropoda; class Insecta; order Lepidoptera; family Geometridae; genus Biston; species Biston stratarius. The sequence continues at coordinate 32,421,352 of OX467109.1, forward strand.
GCTAAAGCAGCAGACAGGGTTACCACTCTATATAAGCCACACTGTTTTTGCAATAATAAAATATTTTGTATTTTGTATTTTGCAATAATAAAAAATATTTTGTATTTTTTTGTATTTTGTTTCTGTGAAGATCACTTTGCGCACTTTGATCAGTTAAGCGCATATTACATAGGCGTGACGTAATACGCTCTGATTGGTGTTCAACTAATAATGGCGGATTACCGTATTTTGTAGTTTTATTTTATAAAAATATGGATAAATCTCGCTCTTAATTATTTTTTTTTTTTTTTTTATCTGACAGGCTGTGTATTTGACCACAACTCACCTGATGTTAAGTGACGGTGTGGTCGAAGATGTTTAAGCACACCTAGCCTGGAATGGAACTGGCTCTCAAGTGAGGCTACCGGAACACACCGTTAGATGCTTGGCGGCAGATTTTCAACTTGAGGGTGGTAGCTAGCCAGCCGAGTACTAGAAAGTACCCTACCACCACGCTATGGTTTCCTCACGATGTTTTCCTTCACCGGCAGCTCAAGCTCATTGTTGGGATTTGAATCCACGCCCTTCGGCATGCGAACCCACCGCGCTAACCACTGAGCCATCATCGCTACAAAATTAATACGTATAATTAAAAAATAAATACGTTTTTTATACTCTATGAATCCTATTTCGTCGGATAAATACATAATTTAAATGTCTGTTGATTACTGTCATCATAGGGTTTACCTTAGTGGTGTCGAGGAGTTCCTCCGTGAAGCGGTCGTTGAAGAGTGCGATCAATTCGCGTCGCAGCTCCGGCAGGTCGTCGCCCGCCGCGCCGCGCACCGCGCTCGCATGACTCAGGACTGGACACGACAAACAACGGCACTTGTAATAGACACGACCAGTACCTTTTTTTCCAATGGAACTGGCTCTCATACGTGGATGCCGGAACACATCGTTGGGTGCTTGGAGACTGATTTACTACTTGACGGTTCACGATTCAAGATGTTTATTGCTTCCATAGGTACAGTACAAGATGTTATACATACAAAGTAGAATATGGTATACAGTCAAATATGGACCCTGTCGGCCACAGCAACGTTTAGTTTAACATTATTTTAAAAGACAACATTTAAGTTTTTTTTAATGTCATATTTTTATCATAAATTTACTATCTTTCTGTCAAGAATTTATCGATTGTGTAATAAGGTTTAACATTAGGTTAAGCTGTAATCGATTAGCAATTCAATCAAAAATAAAAAGCTCCATCTTAGACCGCATCATCACTTAATATCAGGTGAGATGGCGGTCAAAAGTAAATTCAAAAGTCTATTTCTAATTTTTTTTATAAACGAATATGCAAGTGACACATTAAGGTAGATTTAGTAGCGTACCTTGGTTATCCGTGGAGTCCGGCGCGACGTCGATGGACTGCGTGAGCAGCATGCGCAGGTGGCGCCACAGCAGGCACGTGGCGGCCTCGAGCGCCAGCGTGCAGGCGGCGAGCTCGCGGCGGCGCGCCTCGCACGCGGCGCGCAGCGCGCCCGCGGCCGCCGCGCGCGCCTCCACCGCGCCCAGCGACGCGCTCTCCGCCGGCACCGACTTCTTAATATCTACATATGAACACGCATTACATTTGTTTTATTATACACGGAAAACGAACATCATCATCATCATGATCTCAGCCGTAGGACGTCCACTGCTGGACATAGGCCTCCCCCATTGACTTCCATAAAGAACGGTTGGAAGCGGCTCGCATCCAGCGCGTTCCTGCGGTCTTTATTAGGTCGTCTGTCCACCTTGTGGGTGGACGTCCTACGCTGCGCTTGCCGCTCCGTGGTCTCCACTCCAGAACTTTGCAGCCCCATCGGCCATCGGTTCTGCGTGCTATGTGCCCTGCCCACTGCCACTTCAACTTGCTAATCCGCTGGGCTATGTCGGCTAATCTAGTTCGCCTACGGATCTCCTCATTTCTGATTCGATCTCGTAGGGAAACTCCGAGCATAGATCACCAACTTATCAAGAAGGCACATAGTCAGAGACCACGTTTCAGCACCATGAGTCATCACAAAACAGTCAGCGCCATCTATTTATTTTTTAGGAACACATGCTGCCGTTTCGTGTCTCAATCATTTCATTGGTTGCTAGCGTCTGCCAATCAGCGATCGATATCGATATCTATATCTTTAAACGAGCAATTCTTGTATAAATATATATATATATATATATATATATATATATATTCTGAATCTCGGAAACGGCTCCAACGATTTTCATGAAATTTCGTATCCAGGGGGTTTCGGGGGCGAAAAACCGATCTAGCTAGGTTTCATTTTTAGAAAATGTCGTTTTATCCATGTTTTCAGCCGAGCAATGCTCGGTCAACCAGGTACTTTCGATAATGCGCCATACGTCGAACATTCAATTAGATTTTTTTTTTTTTTTAAAACAGAAGTTTACAATATTTAAACTATAAAGCATTTGCAACATATTATTGTAACGTTTTATATGTTTTTTTATATATTGTATAATGACTATACAATATAAAAACATCCTGATGAGTACGATAATTTTGATCCATATACTATAATTTTACGGCCCTGGTACGATAGCCTGGCTTCTGGTTGTGAACTGGTTGTCACTAGTAGACTGAAGGTGCGTTAGAGCGCAAAGGCGTTTGGTTGTACTAATATACCTCATGGCCTTTGTTAGTATTTGACTGAGAGATCCAAAATCTTAAGAGCCTGAACGACTTTAAACAAGTTCAAAACTTCAAACTTTGGTTTTATGTTATAATTTTTTGTCTTACCAATATGGTATACAAAATTTTATTTCACTATCCAACATTTTTTTATGTAAAAAATAATGATACGAACGAGACACTCTCCTGATGGTAAGAGATAACGCATGTCCATAATCATTACAGCGATACACAGAACTTTGAGTAGCTAAACAAAGTTGAGGACATCGCTGTTTTTGACGTTCATTCTTTTGAGATTTTCGATGGTTGATGGCTAGTCTCAACAGCCCTGTAATGCCCTTTGAACCGGAACAAAGTAATGTTTACACACTACCGCTTGGTGGCAAAATATCTGATACTGCGGTATTTTTTACACATTACACATCATCAGCCATAGGACGTCCACTGCTGGACATAGGTCTCCTGCGGAGGGGTTTTGCCAACACTCGCCACGCTTGGCAGGCGGGTTGGCGAGCGCAGTTAGGTGTGATTGTTCAAGGAAGACGCTGCTGCCCATCTTCCGGATTACATCCCTTAGCCGACTCTTACGGCACCCACGGGTAGAGAGGGTGGGGTACTATTCTTACGCCGGCACCACCACGGCACGGATACTGCGGTATAAGGCCAATAAAATATTCCATTTAATTCCATTCGCGTAGATAAAGTTGGCGGTTGACGATAATTCATGCAGATGACGTCATAGAAACTGTACAGAAGTATTATAGAGTTGCAAGTCGCGAGTGGCGTACCGTCGAGGGTCATGGTGGGCAGCGCGCGCAGCCGGTGCGCCGCGGTGGCGAGCAGCTTGTCGTGCTGGTGCGCGAGCCGCACGAGCCGCGCCAGCAGCGCCAGGCACGCGCGCGGCGCGCTCGACTCCAGCACGTTGCGCGCGTACCCCAACAGGTTGCACACGATCTGCAACGGACACGGTAGCTCAGTCGGTCGGTTCACAAGCCGGAGGACGTGGCGTCAAATCTCAACAATGCACACACTAGTTATAGATTACCTTGACCTAGTTTAAATTTATTTATAGTTAAAAAAAATTGTGTCATGTTAACAAAGGATCCCGGCGATTGTAGCAAAATTTAAAAAAAATGTGTTCTGTGTTTTTTTTAATGATTGACAGTCTAGGTATTTGACCACAGCTCACCTGGTGTTAAGTTATGGTGTGGTCGAAGATGGTAAACACACCTACCCTGGAATGGTACTGGCTCTCTCTGCAGGAACACATAATATAAAAAGAAGTAAAACTAAAATGTAATGTTGCATATACCTTGTAGTATGTGTGGGTGGGAGGGTCGGGCGGCGTGTGGAAGCGCGCCAGCAGCGCCAGCATGAGGCCGCGCACGCGCTGGAGGGCGGGCGCCGCGTGCGCCAGCGCCGTGTCGCCGGCCACCAGCCCGAACACCTCGCGGTCGGACGCGCGCCACACCACCGACGTGATCCACTCCACCTCCGTCAGCAGCTCCGGCGGGGACGACGGGTGCGCCGCCCTACACACAAACAATTATTTCAAGTCCTTAAACTATATTAGACTCGTAAATAGTCATACAATAAAAATATTGTAGGACACATTACACACAGCGCCATCTGACCCCAAACTAAGCAGAGCTTGTGTGATGGAAGTTAGATAACTGATAGAATACATGAATACTTTTTTTTTGTAAATACATACTTATAATAATACATACAGAACAAACATATGTTTATACCAAACAACCATTTGTCCTTGGCGGGAATCGAACCCACGCCCTACAGCTCAGGCAGACATATTCCCAATGAGCCAGCAGGGCTGTCATACACTTGACAACACTAGCTATAAAATCGTCGTTATTGACACACAGTCTTTTTTTTCCTCTAATTCTTTCCATCCTAAAGTTGCCTGGAAGATATCGTTTTTAGCGATAAGGTCGCCAGTTGTAACACCTTTTAATTAAGTTTGTTTTCTTTTACTTCTGTATTGTATAATTTTTGGTGTAGACAATAAAGAGTTACTCAATCAATCAATCAATCAACAATACTGAGAGAGCGTCTCGTTCGTCTTACTAAAACAAACAATAAAAAAAAACATCAGCACTAAAAAGCGAAAAACGAACTTACTTTACAAAGTATTATTATACCTGCTAGGTACCTACTGATCTGTTTGAAGTCGGTGCCAAGCACTGGCACCTAGGCTAGGATAAGCACCGACTTCAAACAGATCAGTAGGTACCTAGCAGGTACAATAATACTTTGTAAAGTAAGTTTATTTTTCGCTTTTTAGTGCTGATGTTTTTTTTCTTGAAGTCGGTTTTACTTTTTTTTAATTTGTTTATTTTTAAATTTTTAGTTAATTTATGTTCCGCCAAGAAACACTTGAACAGTATGAGTCTCGCTAGACTCGCTAAGATTCAAAAACGTCTTGTCAAAGACAATTACATCGTCCAAGTAAACAAAAAATTTCTTTAAAAAATATTCATAAAATGAAAACAACTGGGCCAAACTAGGTATGTTAAATTTTTATGGGACCAAATGGCAACTGTTCCGTATCAAACTAAAGAAGAATCACGTAAATCGGATCATAAATCTCAGAGTAATCAATGTACATAAAAAAAAAACACGTTGAGAACCTCCTCCTTTTTGAAGTCGGTTAAAAAAATCATATAATCTTTTTAAAAAACGCTTACCGGAGCACCATGTCGATACACTCTAGATGGCTGAGCAGGAAATGCGTCACGTGTATGACGCAGCTGTGGTTCTCCGTCCCCAGCGTCGTCAGCAGCGCGTCGCACAGCGCCAGCGCCGGGATCAGGATCTGGCGGAACCTGCACAAGTATACATAAAGTGACCATACGTTCGCTGTTCACATCCAATAGAACAAGTATTTCTCTAGTTAGCACATTCCGTCGTTTTACCGAGTCCTATCCGTACAAAGGTTGTCTGAAAGGAATCGCTTTAGGCGATAAGGCCGCCGTTATACTACCACAAATTTGTCAATATTTTTTCTTTATCTCTTTTCAGGGTTCCGTACCCAAAGGGTAAAACGGGACCCTATTACTAAGACTCCGCTGTCCGTCCGTCTGTCTGTCTGTCCGTCTGTCTGTCTGTCTGTCCGTCTGTCACCAGGCTGTATCTCATGAACCGTGAAAGTTAGACAGTTGAAATTTTCACAGATAATGTATTTCTGTTGCCGCTATAACAACAAATACTAAAAACAGAATAAAATAAATATTTAAGGGGGTCCCTTGTGTCCATATGTTGTCCCATACAACAGACATGATTTTTTTGCCATTTTTATAGATAATGGTACGGAACCGCGAGCCCGGCTCGCACTTGAAGTTTTTTACGATATAATGTGTCGATTGTCGGCGTACACTAGAGTTGCTGCGAGCGGTACCTGTTGCCGATGGCCGGCACGAAGTCGGTGTCGTGCCGCGTGTCGGTCCCGGTGTGTATGTCGGGGTGGTGGTGCAGCGCGCGCAGGTCCGCCAGCCGCGCCAGCGCGCCCTGCGCCAGCACCGTCTCGGCGCCGCGCCGGCTGCCCGCCAGCTTCACCAGCAGCGCCAACTTCGACTCGTACATGTACAGCGCGCGCAGCGACTGCGGCTTGGCTTCCAGCGCCTGCGTCCAACATGCACACATATACCTACACCGCTCGCACTCTACAGCTACAACAAAACTGAACTGTAGAACTGAAGACAGCCCTGTTGGCTCATTGGTAATATGTCTGCCTTAAGAGCCGTAGGGCGTGGGTTCGATTCCCGCCAAGGACAAACAAATGTTTGTTCTGTGTATGGGTGTTCTGTATTACGTTTTAAAAAAAAAGTATTTATGTATTCAATCAGTTATCTGACTTCCATCACGGAAGCTCTGCTTGGTTTGGGGTCAAATGGCGCTGTGTGTAATACTAATGTCCTACGAATTTCTGAATGCGGAAAAATTATGTCGGCACGATATATGTATGTCAATATGTATTTATGTTTAAAGTGCCGAATTATACTCACAATTACAGGTAAATGATTATTTATTTTTGGGCATTCCTCTTGTTTTCAAAATTTCGTATATGCTTTATAGCAAAGTCACCACTTGGGCATGGTCTGGACTTGACTTTGTGACTTTCGACTTGTCTTAATCAAAATCGCACAGTAAATAAGACTTAAGTCTTATTCAAACACACATAAAATAAACCAAATTTTACTTGATTTTTGGAATTGTACTTTACACTGGCACGACTTACAAGTCATGCAAAACAGCGAGTCAGCAATGTCAAAAAAAAAACAGGCATTCAAATAATAGCAAAAATTTTTACATTCTCAGTTCATTTGACAAATTTATTTAATGGTCCTTTGAAACAGATAAACTAATGTAAAAGTTTATTCAGAAATATCTCTTATGTCCATTAGTACTTTGTTGTAGCGCGCAACAACACTCTTTGGCAGCAAAAATTTGACAGAACATAAACAACATTTATGGAGGAGTTTTGGCAGGAACGCGGAAAAGGTCGTGTCGCCCTATTATATATATTTTTTTTTTACTTGTGTTTATGCATAAAAATAGTGGTGTTTTATTCATACAAGCGCGATTGTGGGAAAATAATGTAGTGTGGAGAAACATGACTTCGTGTTGCTTCCAAAAATCCATCAGAACTTTTTTGTTTTTATAGTTGACAAGCTAGATGTTTGACCACAACTCACCTGATGTTAAGTGACAGTGTGGTCGAAGCTTGTAGTAAAGTCGCCACTGCTTTACTAAGGCATGACTTGACTCAACCTTGAATTACTTTGTGACTTTGACTGTGACTTAGATTTATTTAACTTGATTTTTCATGATATATGCACAAACTGCGACGCCAAAAACTAAGAACAGGAAGAAAGGTATGTGTATTAGAGTATTAGTTTTGGCTTGTATAAAAAAAAAACATAAATGAACTAGCTACTCACATCTTTTAATTCCTGATCATCCTGCTGCAGACTGTCAATCAGGCTCCTGAGGTACCCTTGGTTCGTGAGCGTGTTCATCCAGTCGGTTCTCGGGTTGATTTCTATGAGGGTCTCCAGGCAGGCCAGCGCCAGCATCCGGCAGACGTCGTGCCCGGCACCGATGCAGTCGCCGCACACGATGGCACAAAGACTCTCGCCGAAATCATCGATGACGTCGACGACGGTAGCTTTCAATGACGATTCTTCCTTGCTCGGCCGCGCTCGCGAGCTGTCCAAGCGACTCACGTAAGTAGACGACGGCTCATCTTCAGTTTCGATGGCTGAAGGCTTCAAATTCACTATGTTCAGGAAGTTCAGCAACGCACCATAGAGGTTGACTCTCATTTTCTGCGTGCATCCGCCCGATACGGAAATCCAGCTCAAAATCTTGTGAAGGATGAATTTCAATGTGAGGGAGTTTGTCTGCATTATATGGCTCGAAGGACCAAAAAATGTGCTTTCAAAGTCGGAGCCTTTCAGATTGGATTCTCTTTTTTGGAGGATGTAGCAGTGGCGTAGATTTACAAGGAGGAGTAACACAGTTCCAGAGGCTAAGTTTCCTAGTTGGGGGAGGACCTCGGCAGGGGTAATTTTGTTGAGGAGGTCCTGCAGAATGTTGAGTAGGAGATTCTTTCTCGCCTCCAAATTGAGGATATCGTGGGGCGCGACGCAGAATAGTATTTCGGTGAGTTGTCGCCAAGAATCGTAGTAGTGTGTAAGGGTAGCCGCCAGGTTGCGCTGCCGATTCACCGCCGTCACGTAGTCGAGCACCTGTCGCAGTAACGAGACAAACGTGTTAAACTCATAACGTATGGAAAAGATGGAGTCGCTTAGTAAAGTTTGATCAATAGCTAATTACTCGATTTGTTTTGATGGAGATGTGGCTTTTTGCAATGATGCTTAGGCTTTATTGGAGGATTAGAATTTATTGGAGGTCCGGCGAGCACAACCAAACGAAAGTAATGCGCAAAAGTCGATGCTCCCAATATGGGAAATGGATGATTGTGATGATGAATAGAAATTTCTGTGTCAGTAAGACTGACTCTTGGTATCTTTAGCATCTTTAATTTTTTAATTTAGAAAATTTTGACTTTGTCTTATGTATTTTTAATTTTGATACGACTGTTTTTCTGTACAATTAATAAAAGATTTGTTTTACTTATGCTAGATTACTCACGTCAAATATCCAATATCTTGACTAGTTTCGGCCTCATCCGGTAGCCTTCTTCTTGAATAAAAAAGTTGTCTCCATGAAAAAAGCCACCGGATTAAAACTGTAGTACCTAGATGAAACTATAGTCGGAGTATTCAATATAATTAAACGTGAGTAATGCCGTATAAATGAAACAAAAAATTAGATCCGTTTTTTAAGACTATTGTAATTAGCAATTGTCAATATAACGTGTCAATCTAATACATAAATTAACTGGTATAAATCTGCAAAGAACAAAAATTTGCAGCGTATTAGTGTCCTCGGTGCTGGGGGTGAAACAGCTGCAAGTTCAAATCGTTGCGGTATTACCTTCTGTATCTCGATCGCGACGAGGTTCCTCTGCGGCGCGGTGGCGTGCAGCGCGGCCAGCTCGCGCGCCAGCAGCGCGTGCACGCGCGACACGGACACGCGGCGCCCGCCCAGCGCCGTGGGCACGTCGCACGCCGCGATGGCCGCGCGCAGCTGAGCCGCGTGGAACAGCTCCCAGCGCGGCTCCGCCACCGGCTGCACGCCCACCGGCAGCGACTCCACCAGCCGCCGCACCACGCACCACTCCCACTCCTGCAACGCGTACCGTGCGGTTCAAGGTGGCGACACACTCAGGCACACTAGCGACTTAAACACAAATCAAAATCTTTTATTGTAGGCTGAGTATACAAGTCGGTGTCATCAATCAACAACATCATCATCAACAGCTTAACTACCCTTTTGGGCATACAATTTTTAGAATCGCTATTTACAATATTATTCTAATAATTAAATTCATAAACAAAAATCATTTTTATTTAACTAATAAATAGTATAATAAATTATTAATGTCATAGTAAATTTTAAACGTCATAGTATATTATAAAAGTCAAAGAAAATTATTATTAAAATAAGAAAGTCAAGTCGTTTACCATTTACCATTAAATGGATTATTATTGGATTTTTGTATTGACATTAGCTTTGATTTCGTCGGGTAAATTATTGAATAACTTTGTGCAAACTTTATATATAGTTTAACTTCGTAGTAATGAAGTGTTTTTCTTTGAGGGATCAATTTGCGTCAATTTCCTAAAGTTTAATACTAACCGCGGGGTGGTGGTGGTGGTGCGTGAGCGCGGCGAGCAGCGCGGCGAGCGCGGCGTGGTGGCGCGCGCCGGCCGCGGCGCCCGCCTCGCAGGCGGCGCTGCGCACGCACCACGAGCGCGCCGACACGGTGGCGGCGCCGGCGGCGCGCAGGTCCACGCAGCGCTTCACGTGCCGCGACAGGAAGTAGTCGCGCGCGCGCAGGTAGCGCAACGCCGGCGGGCCCGTGCTCGCGCGCGACACCACGCGGTACACCAGCCGGTAGCAGCTCTCGATCAAGTCGTCCGCCTCCCTGCATCACCACACGCTCTCACACCACTCATTCGGGTACCGGCGACCGCCTTGTCGCGCCGCGAGGAACGACATGCCATTAGGTTATCGCTCGTTTATATTTTTTATGTTACAGTAATGAGCCGAACGAAACACTCCCGTGATGGTAAGAGATATCGCATGTCCATGACCAGTGCAGCGATATACACAATTTTGAGTAGCAAAACTAAGTCCAGGGCATCGCTGCTTTGAAACACGTTACTTTGAGACTTTTGAAAGTTAACAGCTTTGTAATTTTGCCAGCTGTACCCTTCAAACGGAAACACAGTAATATTTACACACTACTGTTTAGCCGAATATCTGGTATTGCGATGATGCCTACTTACACGACATGCTGCTAAGGAGTACTACCATCAAGAAAGCTTATATACAATGGATAATAAATTATTTATAACAAGTTTTTTTTTTTTATGTTTGACAAGGTAGGCGTTTGACCACAGCTCACCTGTGTGGTCGAAGATAACACTTTGCCTGGAATGAAATTGGCTTTTAAAAGAGGCTACCGGAATACACTGTTAGTGCTTGGCAGCAGATTTTCAACTTGAGGGTAGCTAGTCAGCTGACGCATATTTTCCTTCACCGGCAGCTCAAGTACATAGTTGACTGCGCTTACCTATCGTTATCGTTCTGCTCGGCGATGAACTGGTCGAGTATGTCGAGGATGGAGTGGAAGCAGGTGCGCGGAAACCCGGCCGCGCCTGGCTCGTTCAACGCGCTGCGACTCACCTATATAGTGACAGAGTTAAATATATGGTGAGTAAGATGGGTGGTTAGGTATAAAACATCAACAAGAAACATGAACTGTTTTTCACAATATTTTTTAATATTAATATTAATTAATTACCAATAAATAATTGTCTCTTTATGACATTTTATTATATAGATAATATTTTTTTATATTGGCATATTTTATTTTGACACTTCGTTTTTTTTTCATTGACATATAGGTAATTAATGTAATTTTTTTTAACGATATATTTGAAATGATATTACGAAATTTCACTTAGACATTGGTGTTATAAATAAAATAGATGTATTTGTATTAAAGATCCTAAAAAAAAATTTGGTGCTATATATAAGTAAATTCAGATAAATTTAATTTTAGATAAATTCAATAATAATTTTAAGTCAAACAAATAAAAAACGTGATACAAAAATGTCAAAACAATAAAATAAGATGACAAAAAATCATATAATAAAAATGTCATGTCAGTGATTGTTATAATATTACTTTACTTTTTATATTATTTTAATCCGGAATGTTCAAACAAAGTTCTGAGAAATTTCACTATAATATATAACTAGCGACACGTCCCGGCTTCGCACGTATGCAATTTCTTTTGTCGGCTTGATTGCAAAACATTAAATTTCTCTACTTATACAAGAGCATATTTTATATACAAACCATCCGAAAAAAAATCTTTAAATGTCAGTGGAAGCCGTGTCAAAATCCGTAGCGTGGTTTGGAAGGAGTAAGCGAAGAAACAGATGTGGGGGCGGGACTTCGTTTTATACTATTCAGAGATTAGATCAGAATTTAAAATCAAAAAAACACTTGTATCGTAATAGCAGATTACGGTATGGCGGTATTGTCACTCACGTCTTCAGTGAGCTGGTAGCCGAGCAGGAAGTGCGCGAAGTTCGGGGCGGCAGTAGGCAGAAGTTGCAGCAGCAATGCCACCACGCCTTCCTTGGCGGCACGCACGGGGTTCTTGCCGCCGTCGGCGGCGCCCCACTCCTCCGCCTCCAGGCATTCCACGAAACCGTGTCTGGCGAACAGACCGACTTACAATTAGGAGACTAGTTATTTTGAAATCAATCATGTGAATTTTATTAGTTTCTATTGAAATTTCAGCAGCCTAGTTGGAAGACCGTCTGGCTTCCAATTTTATTGGTCCTGGGTTCAAACCCTACGGCATGGACCTTTGTCTTTTCCAAGTTATGTTCTTGTTAGCGCTGATTTTAAACGGTGAAGGAAAACATCGTTAGAAAACTTACATAGCTCAAGAAGAAAACTTGGCCTGCATGATGAACCCTCCCTACCCTACCTTTCCTTCCCCCCTTCCTCCCTTTCTTTCCTTTTATGACCTTACCCTTCTCACAATGACAAGAGACCCGCGTTCAGCATTAGGACAGTTATTAAGCATTATAATACACCCAATCCGTTAACAAGCTTTTTATTCCTCTTAGTCTCTGTCAAGCGCTCGAAGAATCAACAAGACCTGAGGACGCCTCGTTTAGAGGCGAAACACGTGTCGACAACTGGTTACTGCAGCGAGAAGAGGATATAAAGACTTGTGGTTATTTAAATTAGATATTTTTAATTTGTTTAGTTTTAGATATTTGGGATAGATATTTACAATTGTCATCAAGTTAGATAAATATTTAAATTAAATCCACGTCACTGCTGTAACCAATATTTTTCATTTAAGCGCAAAAACATTAAACCTTTAGAATACTCAAAATGAACTTCCGCAAATTAATGCTTGAATCAATAAATTACTATTGTTTTATTTCATTTTACATGAACAAGAAACAGCTGCTCATCAATAAGATAAATAGGAGACAAGGGATAACAAAAAGCCAAAAAAGTTTTCACTTATGCAAACTATTTTTTTTTATTTAGCCTGTAGTGTCTCATCCTCGGGCAAAGGGCTCCCTTTTCATATAAAATAAATATCAATTGACATTTGATATTTGACACGAAGCACTGTTTACCTCATGTCGGCGGGCTCGTTCGCGTGGTGCGTGGCCGCGGCGAGCAGGTCACGCGCGGCCGCGGCGTTCTGCAGCGCACGGCCCAGCAGCTGCACGCCGCGCGCCGCCGCCACGGGCAGCGAGCCCGCCAGCCGCACCGTGCGGCACCACCACACCAGCCGGCACGACGAGCTGCCCTCCTCCGGCACTGCGCGCACACACACAACGTCAAACCTACCAATATTCTTCACTTGTCATAAGACTAACATCAAACTAACAAACGTATTTCAGGAATGGGTCCAACGATGTTTGTAGCGTTGATGGCTCAGTGGTTAGCGCGGTAGGTTCGCATGCCGAAGGGCGTGGGTTCAAACCCCAACAATGAGCTTGAGCTGCCGGTGAAGGAAAACACCGTGAGGAAACCATAGCGTGGTGGTAGGGTACTTTCTAGTACTCGGCTGGCTAGCTACCACCCTCAAGTTGAAAATCTGCCGCCAAGCATCCAACGGTGTGTTACGGCAGCCTCACTTGAAAGCCAGTTCCATTCCAGGCTAGGTGTGCTTTACCATCTTCGACCACACCGTCACTTAACATCAGGTGAGCTGTGGTCAAACAACTAGCCTGTCAGCCATTAAAAAAAAAGATGTATCACTTGCCAGAATCATTGCTGGGCTCGGAGAGCAAAGGTGCATTTAGAAGAGATTTATTTGTTGATGAAGGGATATTATACAAGTAAAGAGTATAAAATAAGAATATCGAACATAAATTGAACTATTGACTTGACATACAGAATAATATTTTAACATTAAATTATATTAACATTCTATTGTAACAAATCGCACAATTGACTTTTATATTTGTACTAGCTGTGCCCCGCGGTTTCACCCGCGCTAGATGCCTACGTCATAGTAGCTTTATGCATGCAAAGTCTCAGCCCGATCAGTGTAAAATTGACAAAGTTTCATACAAACTTTCATTCCCTATTTTATCCCCTTGGGGGTAGAATTAATCAAAATCCTTTCTTAGCGGATGCCTACGTCATAACATCTACCTGCATGCCGAATATCAGCCCGATCCGTCCAGTGGTTTGGGCTGTGCGTTGATAGATCACTATGTCAGTCAGTCAGTCACCTTTGAGTTATATATATTTAATAGATAGACTTCTGTATAGGTGCAGCATGTTGAGACATTTTATCACACTAAATATTATAAAGGCGAAAGTTTGTGTGTGTGTTAGTATGTTTGTCACTTCTTTACACTCAAACGGCTGGACCAATTTTGATGAAATTTGGTATGGAGGTAGCCTACACCCTGAATAAACACATAGGCTTTATTTATCCCAAAAAAAATGAAGTGTTCACGTGTGAACAGCGGGTAACACCGCGGAATGCCGCTAGTTATAAATAAGATCCTATGCTACACAGGCTGACAATAAAATATTTTGAATACCTTCATTAACCTCTACTTATGTTTAGGTTAAGTTATATTTTAAAAAAGGTATTATGTTGACAAAGGTCATGGTGTGCGCTGGCTATAAATGCGTGTTGTGTTTATTTGGTGATAGATCTGCTTAGCAGGAGGTCGTCTAGGTAGGTATCTTGTTCCGGGTGTACATTGAACAAGCCAAAATGTAATTAATTCCATTTGAGGTCACTTACCCAGCATTAGCTTGGAGAGGCCGACCACGGGCACGGCGCGCTCGGCGCTGACGGCCGCGTCCACCAGGGGTCGCTCCAGCGTCAGCGCGCGCTCCAGAATCTCCAGCACGCTCACTAGCGCCTGCTCCACGTACTCCTGACATTTTACAACTTGTAAGAGACTGTGATCTTTCAAACATGCTGTACAAATGCCATCCTGTAAGCTTGCTTCTACATGGCGCTACTGCGTATTCCAATATATGTTTTGGAAAACTGAGTTATTGTATTAAGTGTGTTTTTTTTTATTGTTGTACCTAAAACTATTTGAGCTTTGTGTTTGTGTGCGCTTGTGTGCCCGCGGATTTGTGTGCGTGTTTGTTTGTGTGCGTATATGTAAGTGTGCGTGTGTGTGTGTGTGCATGTATGGATATGTGTACGTGTGTGTGTGTGTGTTCTGTGAGTGCGCTCGTTTGTGTGCGTGTGCGAGTGTGTGTGTGTGTGCGTTTGTATGCACCTGTGACATGTACTGTGACTGTGCGTGTGCGTATCTATATAAGTATTTACCAGTACATGCGTGAACTTTGTGATATGGTAACAAACCTTCCCGGGCGGTGGCGGCTGCGCGTCCAGTAACAACAGCGCCTCCTCGAGCGAAGCGAACAGCAGCCGCAGCAGCTCCGACTTGCTGTGCAGCTGCATCGCCAGCCGGAACCCGGGCGGCGGGCTCGCGTCGGGCGCGCGCCCCGCCGGCGGGAAGTCGCTCGACGCCGGCTCGTACTGGTCCAGCCACCGAGCGAACAGACGGAAGCACAGAGCCAACATCTGCAAACATCAACATACACTTCTACTAGTGATAACTATATGTAAACCTTGGCAAAACGCACTAGCCCCGGAGACCAACAAGTTATAATACTATATTTTGTTTCGCAAGTATTTCATCACGAAATTTCTCTATAACTTGTTACATGAATGTCCAACAAAGAAGTACATGTTTTTCGTGGGTTTCTTTATTCCACCATAACTTTTAAATACCTGAACAGGTTTGGATCTACGAGGTATTGTTAGAAGAGTGGTATTGATTACAAATGTTACAAAATAAAATTAATTTATTAGTGGGTATTCGTGTATTAAAATTATCCTAAATAAGCTTGTTATAAAATCTAGATATTTTCAAGGTGAATAGGTACTTCCTAAATCTGCCTGCTTCATCTTAGACCACATCATGGTTTACCATCAAACAAGTTAGTGATCATAGGTGTTAAAATAAATACTTTATTGTATCATAATTAATAAGCAATTGTTTGTTTTTTGGTGTATAATAAAACAAATTAAAAAATAGACAGCAAATGGGACAGCCAATAGAAGTGAAAAAAAAATATTGGGCTACTTGGGTGTTTTTTTTTTTAAATTTTGTGCATCACATTACTTTAGCATGACGGTGAAGTGAACTCTTTTTTATGTGAAAGTATTGAGATGAACGAGACGCTCTCTTGATGGTAAGAGATAACGCCTGTCCATGACCGCTGCAGCGGAACTTTGAGTAACAAATCAAAGTCCAGGGCATCGCTGCTTTGGCGCTCATTACTTTCGTGACTTTTGATGGTTAGGCTCAACAGCTTTCGCTAGCTGCAGCACTGTTTAAGCCGGAACACTGTAATGTTTACACACTACTACTTGATACTGCGCGGTCGTTTCGCATGCCGAAGGGCGTGGGTTCAAACCACAACAATGAGCTTGAGCTGCTGGTGAAGGAAAATAAACATCGTGAGGAAACCATAGGGTACTTTCTAGTACTCGGCTGGCTAGCTACCATGCTCAAATTGAAAATCTGTGCCAAGCATCTAACGGTGCGTTCCGGCAGTCTCATTTGAGAGCCAGTACCATTCCAGGCTAGGTGTGCTTTACCATCTTCGTCCGCACCGTCACTTAACATCAGGTGAGCTGTGGTCAAATACCTAGCTTGTCAAACATTTAAAAAAAAAGATCTACCACCGAGTTCTTTACTTAGATGCGTACCTGCCACTTCTGGCTGGGGCGCGCGTAGGGGCGGTGGGGCGCCGGCAGCGCCAGTTTGTGCAGCGCGTGGTCGAAGTAGGGGTCGAGGCCGGGCACGCGCGTGCCCGCGCCCAGCGCGCGCGGCAGCGGCGCCGCGCTGCACAGCGAATCCACCAAGGTCAGGAACGCCAGCGACAGCGGGTACTCTTCTAGGCGACACTCCGTCTACAGACAACGTATAACGTCACCTTAAAGCAGGCCTTTTCAACGCATCAGTACAGCAGGTTGTAATGTCATTAAAAAAATAAGATAACACTTTATTGTTCACACCATAAAACATAAAATATTGATAGCAGAAGAAACCGCTGAAAAATAGCGCAACAATTTGCGGCCTTATCGCTTGAAGCAATCTTTTCCAGGCAACTTTAGTATGGAAAGAATGGGAGCGGTTTGATCACCTCGTTACTTTTACATTAAAAAAGAGTAGTGTGTACCTCGTTGAGTTCAATAGTGAGCGGGCGCTTGTCGGGCTCGGGGGTGACGAGTCGCACGGCCTCCAGTGCGGCCCAGACGCGCGGCGCCGTACCCGCGGTGCCGCCCAGCGCGGCCAACGTCAGGCACAGCTCCGCCTTTAGCTGCAGCGGCACGTGGCAGCACATCAGACCTGCCTCACAGGTAACATAATTCTAGTATACATATAAACAAAAATTGGTCCTTCGAGCTAATA
Source organism: Biston stratarius (assembly GCA_950106695.1). Taxonomy (NCBI): domain Eukaryota; kingdom Metazoa; phylum Arthropoda; class Insecta; order Lepidoptera; family Geometridae; genus Biston; species Biston stratarius. Next base: position 32,438,702 of record OX467109.1, read on the forward strand.
TCTACTGTCATGCGAGGGGCCAAGGTGGCAATACTCTCTTTGCGTGTTTCAGACTATTTTGACTAAACGTTAGCCACTTCATAGTAATGAATCATCAAATCAATAGATGGAGCTCTTTTTCGAAGTGTATTTTCGTGATAACACCCATGTCTTATCACAATAAGCTTTATTGCATGCATATAAAGAATGCAAGTACTAGTGTAGTGTGATGGTATGTGCTTACCGAACATGACGTTGACTGCATCCCACTGGAGGTTCTCACAGATGGCGGCGCAGGCGGCCGCGTCCACGCGCGCCACGCCCCCGATCAACTTCAGCGCCGCGATCATCGCCTCCACCTGTACGTGACACATTCTCTCCGTAACAATCACAATACACAACCTAAGGGGACCTAAAATAGCGTAACAATCACAATCTAAGGGTACCTAAAATAGCGTAACAATCACAATCTAAGGGTACCTAAAATAGCGTAACAATCACAATTCACAACCTAAGGGATCCTAAACTAGCGTAACAATCACAATACACAAACTAAGGGGACCTAAAATAGTGGGGAAATTAGAATAAGATGTTTATTCTAAATTTCCCCTGAGAGATAAAGTCAAATCGTAATAGAAAAACTGTCTAGATATGCCCTTCCAGTTTTCTGCGAATCTCATTGCTCGGGCATGCGATATGCGGTCTCGTTGCTTTTTCTTGATTGCCTAACTTGAATGGCAATAACGACTCACGGTACGACCGCTGGCCTCTCAATGGGACCGGTAGGTGACGTCACGCAAGTGTTTACATAAGGCGCTACCCACACATTTCTGGGTCAGGACTTTCCGAGCTCTGAGCACTCACTTGCGTATTCATCCGGAACTGAGCAGAATCCGAATCTGCCCTGTTTTTATAAACTGTCCCACCGCTGGGCACGGGCCTCTTCTCTTTGGGAGAAAAGTAAGGCAGTATAGTCCAGAAGAACTTTTTTTTTAGGAACAGCCTAACCCAATGTCGCTTTTAATTCGCAATTGAAATCGATTAGATGGGATTTAATTTACACCGGTGACAATGTTGATTGTATGGTGAGGCAATTAAATGAGGTAATTTTGTTTTTATTCGATTTACATGCGCCAATAAAGAAAAAATTATTAGAGATAAACCGTCTCCCTGGCTTACTGATACAGTCAAGCTTATGATGAGTCTTCGTGACGCAGCTCTTGCTAGGTGCAAAGTAACAAAACTAGACAGCCATAAAGCTTATTATAAAGACCTAAAAAAGCAAGTATCTCTTGCTTTACATGCTGAAAAAGTAGCTTATTTTAATCAACACGTGAATAGCAATATTAAGAATTCCAGATTGCTATGGAATAATCTAAAAAATAAAGTTTTGCCGTCAAGTTCATCAGACATTACATCACAATTTGACAATCCTAATGCGATTAATGATCATTTTCTTCATATACCCGGTAATAAAGATGTAGCTATTTCTACTATGACTTATTATGAATTTAATCGATTTAGTAATGGCTCTACATTTCTATTTGAAACAGTCACTCCTAATACAATACTAAAATATCTGAAGCAAATTAAGTCTAACGCCTTAGGAGTAGATGGAATATCACTAGACATGATTAATTTAACGCTACCTCAAAGCCTTGATACAATCACAGCTATTGTTAATGAATCTCTTAGCACTGGAGTGTATCCATCACTTTGGAAAACCGCTATAGTAAAGCCCATACCAAAAACATCGGATCCACTTTTATTGAAAGATTTGCGCCCAATCAGTCTTCTACCTTGCCTTTCTAAAGTGTTGGAAAAAGTAGTGAGCTCCCAAATAATGGAATATCTTGAAAGAGAACATATTTTACCTGATATGCAGTCTGGCTTCAGGAAACTTAGAGGAACAAGTACAGCTTTGTTACATGTATCTGATAATGTTTTAGCTTCACAAGATCAAGGCATGGGTACTATTCTAGTACTACTTGATTTTTCGCGTGCCTTCGATTCAATTAATATTGCCCTTCTTTTATCTAAACTAAATTTCTATGGTCTAGATTCTAGTGTCATAAAATGGTTTAATTCCTATCTTAGTAATAGAGCGCAGTATGTGGAAATAAAAAAAGATAGTGGGGAGGTGTTGCGGTCAATCTTGCGAGACTTGAATAGGGGAGTGCCACAAGGCTCTATTTTAGGACCCTTATTATTTATTCTTTACATTGCTGATATAGTGAACTGTTTCCAGCACTGTAAATTTCACATATATGCTGATGACATCCAGCTATATATGTCTTTTATTAAGCCCAGTGACATTCGCGCAGCTGAACTTCGAATAAATCAGGACCTTGAAAGAGTTCAGACTTGGGCCTATAAAAATTCTCTACTGTTAAATGCAAAGAAAACTAAGTTTATGATTCTGGGTTCCAAGCACCAGACTCTCAATATTGCTCTTTCAAACCCCGTATTAAGGGCTTGTGGAGAGGTAATTGAACGGGTTCATGAAGTGAGAAACTTAGGACTTATTTTCGACGAGCAGTTAAAGTTCGAGCGTCATATCAGTGAGATTGCTAGTAACTGCTTTTATCGCCTTAAAGTTTTGTATAAGATAAGAAATTATATTAGCACGGACCTTCGCTTAATGCTTGTAGACTCACTTGTGTTGTCTAAATTCAACTACGTTGACACAGTGTATGGGCCATGTCTCTTTAAAAAAACTTCACGTCTTATCCAGAGAGTACAAAATTCTTGTGCACGTTTTTGTTTTAATGTACCCCCGCGCAGTCACATTACTCCTTTTTTAAATAAATATAACGTACTGAAAATGGAGCATAGGCGCACACTCCATCTCGCTACTTTAATGTTTGGTGTTATCAAATACCAGGCACCGCTTTATTTATACTCTAAGCTCAAATGGGTTTCTGAATACATGACAGTACGGGCCACCTGCAAGCTACTGTTGCGAACGCCGAGACACGGCTCTGCTGCGTTTCGCGGTAGTTTCAGGTTTAATGCGACCAAATGCTGGAACTCCCTTCCACCGCCACGAGAGCTTCAAAACAAATTCAGTTTTAGGTTGAAGATCAAGAAGCATTTGCTGGAGTAGCAGAAGTCAAGTAGGTAGCAACCGGTCTCACTTCAGTACTTGCTTCTTGATCTTCGTATAAACTCTATATGTAATATTGTATTATTTTCTTTCCTTTCCTCTCCAGCATTATGTAGTATATGTTCACGCCAGCCCCTACAAATTTTTATCCTTGTCTTGTTTTACATTTACTATAAACTATATTTCTTAATGTATGTACTTAGATATACTTTTCTCTTTACGCAATTTCTTCGCTATATGTATATTTATAATTTCTCTATTCTATTGTATATTCACGTATGTATCTTATTTATTTTATTCAGTCTTGTGCGTCCCTAAAGGTTGGTTCTGAAAACCAGCGCTGCTGAGAAATCGGCAGCATTAATGCTGAGAACCAACCTTTTTTGTCGCACTGGACACTACAGCGACAACTATTACAACTGTTTATTATTATTATTATTTTTGTCATTATTTATAAGAAGTGTTTTGTTGTTGTAGTGTTGTGTGTGTCAAAATAAATGTATCTTTCTTTCTTTCTTTCTTTTCTTTCAATGTATTTCTCAAAAAGAATATCAATATATATCGTATATTAATATACGACGAAAGTGACTTCTAAACCAATTCTTTGGTTGAAAAAAACTTTATACTAGTATTGGATTCACACTTTCATTGAGCCACATGTTCCGCTGTGATACCTGTAGCCTGTAGAAGATAGCTAAACAGGTTATCAGGTAAAAGAAATGTGTGGATACCTCTTCGTGCCGGACGAGGAGCTTCCCAGTGCGCGGCGTCGCCAGGGCGGAGGCGCCGAGCGACGCGGCGTGGCGCGGCTCCGCGAACGGCGACGGGTCCGCGCGCAGGTTGCTACGGACCACAATATCACCATACAACACCCGTACTAATGTAAACCGGCTATGGCATTTGTAATGGCATGCAATTTTTTTTTTTTTTTTATTGTTTGACAGGCTAGCTGTTTGACCACAGCTCACCTGATGTTAAGTGTCGGTGTGGTCGAAGATGGTAAAGGGTGGTAGCTAGCCAGCCGAGTACTAGAAATTACCCTACCACCACGCTATGGTTTCCTCACGATGTTTTCCTTCACCGGCGGCTCAAGCTTATTGTTGGGGTTTTAACCCACGCCCTTCGGCATGCGAACCTACCGCGCTAACCACTGAGCCATCATCGCTAAAAAAAATGCTAGAAGTCTAGATGTCGCCACTGACTGTGTATCGAGCTATTTTGTCTTCATATTGGACACTTCGTAATAGTGACGCAACAAAATTTAAAAACACAAAGCTTATATTATTTGTCATTAAAATTAAATCTTTAAAATTTTATTGTTTTATGTCAAGTGTAAAATTAATATAACTTGCATACGAATTCTATACTATGTTTGCGCTTTACTAGACTATTCAGACATTTATATCTAATTTAGTGTGTAATTTTAAAACAATATGTGTTGTTTAACGATGTTTTTTGAAAAACATAAACAGCACAAATAAACAAAAATCATTATGTGTTCAAGTTGCGAAAATTTTAATATGTATAGCTAGTTTTGTTTTTCAACCAGACTGCAAATTTACGACAAAAAAAAAAACGAGAAATATCGTTTCAGAAGTGATAAACGTCCTCGTGGGTCGTGTGTGGAGGCCGGGGCAGGCACCTGTAGTATCTGCCGATGGCGGTGAGCGCGTGGTGCGCGGAGAGCGCGTCGCGGCGCGCCAGCAGCGCCCACGTGTGGCGCGGCACGGCCAGCGCGGCCAGCGCGCGCAGGTACGCCGGCACCAGCGCCGCGCACACCAGCTCGCCCGACAGGCGCACGAACTTGTACAGCGTCGCCGCGCGACCGCCCGACCTGCGCAAACGTAATGTCCCTTATACATAAACCTCCCAAATTGACCAATAGTATAGAGCAGATGATTTATTTTCTCGTGATTTTAGGATTGTGCCCGCAATATAATGCCCACGTCAGTTTCCATAATAATAGTACCTGGATGACCGACCTCTGCTCGGGTTTTCATTACCTGAAAACTCGTATAAAACGACGTTTTTTAAAAATGAAACCTAGTTAGATCGATTTTTCGCCCCCGAAACCCTCTGGATATTAAATTTCATGAAAATCGTTGGAGCCGTTTCCGAGATTCAGATTATATATATTTATATATACAAGAATTGCTCGTTTTTATATATTAGATAGATAGATAAAAAAATATCCATGCAACTTTGTTAAACAAAAAAGTACAGATTGAGAATTTTTCCTTCAAAAGCCTGTCGCACACTAGTTATACAACAACAACTGTAAAGCACAAATCTAGGCACAGTGAGACAAGGCCACGTGCATACCGGTGCGTGGCGGGCTGCGCGGAGCAGGCCTCCCAGTAGTCATTCCGCAGCAGCAACGGGTCGGTGTAGTAGAGCTTCTCGACGCAACGCAGCAGAGCGTCGAGCCGCGTGCGCGACGCGGCCGCGCCCGCCGGCGGCGCCAGGCCCTCCGACGCGTACACCTGGACAGCGCGCGCAGCTTCGTCCGCCCTGCAGTTCACGGACAATTTTTTTGTATGGTTCACAAGCTTAGTGTTTCACCACAGTTCACCTGATGTTAAATGCCGGTGTGGTTGAGATGGAAAATACACCTAGCGTGGAATGGAACTGACTCTCAAGTGGAATTGCCGGAATACATCGTTAGGTGCTTGGCGGCTGATTGTCAGTCAGGTCAGTATACATTCTGGGGCCCGCGGTCTACAACCGTGCACCCGCCTCCGTCCGGGATGTACCTTCCACCGCGTGCTTCAGAACCAAGTTAAGATCTTGGCTGCTAGAGACAATGTTTTATGACATTGATGAATATTTCAAATTATAGTAGTTATAACAACTAGTTAGTAATTTTTGGACATTTTATTATATGGACAATATTTTTTATATTGGCATATTTTTATGCTGACATATTTTTATATTGACATATTTTATATTGACAATATTCTTATATTGACATGTTTATATACTTTGACATTTTGTTTTTATTCCATTGACATGTAATCAGTGTTCTAAAACTCTTATACGATATAATGTAATGATATTACGGAATTAATTGACTTGTAACATTGGTGTTATCAATAAAATATTTGTATTTGTATTTGGCAAGTTGAGGGTGGTAGACAGCAGAGTAATAGAAAATACCCCTACCACGATATTATGGTTCCCTCACGATGTTTCTCTTTACCGGCAGCTCAAACTAATTGTTAGGGTTTGAACCCACGCCCACCTGCGTGTCAACTGACCGCGCTAGACACTGAGCTATCATCGGTACAAAACGGTCAGTATTCACAACAAAACAAATCGGTACCAGATCAGAAAAATAAACCATAGCGAAAAGGTATTGTCTATATTGTCTTACCTAGGTAACTATTAAGCTATTACTCTTAAGGGGCCGTTCATGTATTACTTAAGCACCAAAGGGGGTGGGGGGGACTTTACTTTGCTTATTTTTTACGACATTGGGGATGAGGCGATCTGTATGGTGATAACGACAGCAAAGCCATATAAATTATGCTGATTGTTTGTTTTCCTTGTTATCGGCACACCTCGTTTTAGCGACATGGCTGCTAATTAAACCAATATTTACTTAAGCATAGGAAAGAGAAGTAAGAGCTTTGCTTACTTTTGCTGACAAAGGGGAGGGAGGGGTTATTAATTACTAAAATTCTGCTTACGTAATACTTGAATGGTACCTAATAAAAAATAAGCAAAGCAAAGACCAGATGCTTATTTAATACTTGAACAATTCCATTATATAAAATATATGAAGCCTTTTTTTAGTTACCATTATTAAATATATATAATGAAAAAAAAAAAAAATATGGTTTTGGACTCACTTGACTCTCATTTCCATGAGTTTGGAATGCATCAGTACTATGAAGTCCGTAATGAGTGTGTGTATTCTCCTTTGGTAGTATTCTTCTTTACTAACAAAGTCAGTGGACAGGATAGCCTCGTCTAAGTATTCAAACACCTGAGATAGAGCAAAAAATAAAATAATATTAGTACATATTCATTATTTAAAAATTAATTATATTAACTAGATCGCAAGTCCTAGCCTATTATACAGGATGGACCTGCTATCCTGATACCTTAGAATGCTAAGAAGTTTTGCTATAGTGTCTAGCCCCTGCATCTCTGATCTAGATGGCGCCACTCTCTGTGCGTGTTACGAGCTATATTGGCTTAATGGCTTAATTTTCCTTCAAATCACAAGAGTACATTTATATTGTAGCGATGATAGCTCAGTGGTTAGTGCGGCCGGTTGTCACGCTAAAGAGCGTGGGTTCCAACCCCAACAATGAGCTTGAGCTGCCACTGAAGGAAAACATGTTGAGTGAACCATAGCCCTCGGGTGGGTAGGGTATTACTCAGCTGACTAGCCACCACCCTCAAGTTTAAAATCTACTCCCGAGCACTTAACGGTGTGTTCCAGCAGCCTCACTTGAGAGCCAGTTCCATTCCAGGCTAGGTGTGCTTAACCATCTTCGACCACATCGTCACTTAACATCAGCTGTGGGAAAACAACTAACCTGTAAATAGTAATGAAAAAATATATAAGTGATCATAATCAAAACCTAGTATTCAATGTCACAATGTACTTAGTTTGCAAGCAGACGAGCAAATGATAAAATGGTAAATTTGGTAAATTATGCTGTAGAAAAATTTGTTAAGAAACCAATCAAAGATTTTTTAATTTTAATTTATTTTTAAGTTCATCTTTTTTATAATACTAATTGTTCGGTGTAGAGTAGATAATCATACCTTGTTGTCTATGGCCGCATCGACGAGCGCCTCGTCCTGATCGAGAAGCTCGAGGCGGCCGTCCTGTTGTTCGGGGCGAAGCACCGAGTGCGGTGCGCGCTTCAGCGCCGCCAGTGCCAGCCCCAGTGACAGCTGGCACAGCGCGCGCACCCCTCCGCGTCGCTCCTGCCCCTCGCCACCTTGGCCCCCGCCTTGAGTCTGCCCCTGGCTTGCATTCTGAGGAGGCGAAAGCTCGTCCACGAGAACAGACATGAGATCTGGGTCTTGTATGAGGGGCAGCTTCTTTGCGAGTTCTTCACCGTCTTCTCGTCTGAAACGTAATAAAAGTTGATACTTCGTGGGCAGATAGTAAAAATAATAGTGCATTGTATTATGTATTAGTTTTGATGTTGATAAATATTATATCTAACTTACCTTAGTGCTTACATAATGCTTAGTCGGCTCCTTACCTGTGTAATACTGATAGATCAAGAGCGTAGAGCAGCGCCATTTGTACCGCTAGGGATATTTCGTCGAGGGCGCCCGTCGCGCCGTAACTCGGCGATGTCGTTTGCTGCCAAATACACACGACGCATATCATTAACTAGCTTACGCCCGCGACTTCGTCCGTTTTTATATTGACATGATTTATTTTGACATACATATTTTTGTTTTTAATTCATTGACATATAAATCAGTGTTTTGACATATTTAATGATATTACGGAATTTGACTTATAACATTGGTGTTATCAATACTTGTATTTTATATATAAAAAAACTATGTTGCTCGTATTTTATGCTCTGACACTTCATCTGATTGCAATGAAACTTATTACTTGCACTTGCACGAAAGTTATAGGCATAGTAAATTTTTTTTTTTTTGTGGCAATATTGCACTGTATACCAGCTAACAGCCGGTAAAAAAACAATATGAAAGACTGACATTAAAATGAAGAAGAAACCTATACAGGCAATAAATATTGTTGTTTTTTAGCAAAGATATTGTCCACACTGTTTTCTTTTTACGATTTTCTTATTAACAAATAGGCTTGTGTTAAAACTCCATCTCAAATTACCTCGGACAGTAGCCGGAGTATGATATCTCGGTCGAGACCACGTTGCGCCGATGCAGCGAATACCACACCCGCCAACAGTTTTCTGCAAACATTTCAAAATCTATACATATACATTGCATTACATAAGCTATCATGTGAGTAGCTTATGTCAATCCCGTAACATTTTGTACTTTTCTAACAGCATTATGGAATATTGAATGTTACATTGTCTAGTAATGCAAGTTATAACTCATTTATAATTTATTTCGACTGACAAGTTCGGGCCGGGATCCATCATGTAACAGGTACAATTGAAAGCAAAGTTTCAGCACCATACTATATTTTCCTAATCTGTGATAATACCTCGTAGTATCCATTGTTTGCAGCAGACGCGCGTGATACCGCGGCGGCGGCAACGCGCGGTTGTGCTGCAGTAACTGCAGCTCGGCGTCGGGCGTGAGCCTTCGCAGCGCGTCCAACGCACCGCCGACCGCTCCGCCCGCCACGAGCCCATCCGCATACCGCGACACATATGACACTATCTCCTCACGGCTGCTTATTGACCTGAACACAAGACATTCCCTGATAGTTAGGTTTATGTGATACTGTATAAGTAAGTTTTTTAAAATATAAAAGCAACTAGAAGACTGTAGATATCATTGCTCTGCTGCTCATTACTTCGAGACATATGATGACAACTTACCAACATACTCCATCTCTGGCCATGAAAATCTCTTTAAGTGCATGTACGAGAGCTCTTCGACCATCATAGTACAGAAGTATTGCAACCAAACCACGAGGTAGACCTGGGTGGCGTGGCATCTGTCGCTGGGCTGTATGAAGTAGCTCTAATGCCAGGTATTCATTTACATTGTACATATCTGAAAATATATTTAGTAAAATTATTTACAGGTGACACATTATAACTCATACCTTTACACAAGCAATTCTTGTATATATAGAAAGAAAGAAAGACAAAAGTTTTAATTTGTAACACAATCGAAACATACAAAAACAGACAAAGACAAACAGTTACGAAATATGGGGCTCACCTCAGCACAATGCTGGCTATACTAAGTGGTATAAACAGCGCTGGTCTTCCGGTGAGCCCTAGTAGGTGCAACAAAAACGCATAAACATATGCAGAAACGGCTCCAACAATTTTAGTGAAATTTGGTATGCAGGGAAGTTTCAGGGGCGATAAATCAATCTAGCTAGGTTTCATTTTCAGAAAATGAAAAACCCACAAAGCTTTGTCATCCAGGTACTATTCATAAATCTTTTTATGCATTCTCACCAGATATTATTATAGCTTCATCCACTAATTCCTTGGAGAGTAGTGTCCTTCCCACGCTTGGCAGGGTTACACCTTCTGTAATGCCTCTCTTTATTTCTTCTCGGCTGCCTGGATTTTTTGCCTGATAAAAGAAATACTTAGTCAGCTGTTTTGCTTAATAAGTTCCACAAAAAAACACTTGAATCCACAAATCACGAATGATACTTGCAGGGTTTTTGAAGAGGTTGAGAAATGTTTGCTTGTGCCGCCTTAACACAGACTCAAATGTATGCACGGCATACGGAGCGCCTCCACCTTCCGTAGTAAGATAGCCCTCCACCACTGACACGAGCTCCTTGTACGGCGTCCACAGATCATCTGTTGTAGCTCCTGTGTTGTTTCAAAAATCACCAAATCAAAAAGTAACAGAAGCGATATGAAATTGAAACAAAAATATTATGGCTCTCATAACCACTGAGTTATAAATATGCAAGTTTAAGACTTGAAGAACTTGCTTTAATGATAATAAATTACTATGTGATTATTTTTAAAAGTAAATAACCCACACAAAAGCAATTAATCGCATTTCTATCAATATTTTACATGAACTTTCAGTACCGCCAAACCAAAACATTCTAGGTTACCTTCGGATATATCCATGATTTTTAGCAAGTTTTACTCTAATATATTTTAGAATGATATTAAATTCTAGAAGACAATTTTCACAGTTAAATGAAATAGTTATTCACATTCTGAAAACGGGAAAATTGCAACAAACATTTGTTTTCACCAGTTAGAGTAACGAAAAATGATTGAAAATGAATGAAACAAATTCAGTCAAAGAATGAATAGAATGAACTTCAAAGGGAACGTGAAAAAAAGAAATGTCTTCTTCTTTATTTCTGGCATAGCACTTTGTGTATTTACCAGTCTAAAGTTCTTCGAAGGATCGAATATTTTAAAAAATCAAGTCACAAATAAAATAAGTCTAGTCTTGCTATATCATAGTAAACTAGTGATGACTTTAGAATTTTTAACTACAAAACACTGGAAAAATGCACAAATGCAGTGACGAAAACTATTTTAATAATACATCCAGTCGAGCAAATAACTCGCGCACTAAGCATAAACATATGTAACTTGTGTGTACACCAGGTAAACAACACTATGTATGAAAGAAGTACATTTATTTCTGCCCGTCTACGATTTCTGCTATTAAAGTTTTCAACCATCTACCTATAGAACTAAAAAAATTAAGTGGTAACAAATTCAAACGCAACTTGAAAGACTGGCTAGAATGTAAAACATTTTATGATTTAAAAGAATATTTTGATGTTCATTTTTAAGTTTATTGTATAAGCCACGTGCCATTTGTTTAGTATCTAGAAAATTAGTATAGGGTAGGATAGATAACATATTATTTACTGAATGTAGCGTCATAAATATAATCAATAGCATATTATTGTATGTCCGTGATGGATAGCACTGTTGATACTTATATTTCTATAACATCTTTGTACACAGTGACACAATAAAGAATATTCTGATAATGAAAACAAAAAGAAAAAAACATTGTAATAATTTTATTTATTGTTTTGAGTTTTGGCGGGAACACGGTAAGTGTCGTGTCGCCGCATTGTATGTTTTTCCAAAACTGGTATTTTTTCGAGTGTTTATGTTTTAAAACACTGGCGTTTTATTCATAAAGTGCCGAATTTCAAGTGCAAGTGTGGGAAAGTCATAAAATGATGATTGGTGCAATATGACTTTTTCTAGTAAAGTCGCTTAAAGTACTTTACTAAGGCATGACTTGATTTGACTGACACGGACTGGATTTTGACTGTAATTATAGATGTAAGACATGAATAATAATTGCAAAAACCGAAGACAAGGCAGTATGGCTTTACAGCTTTAGCTTGCCCGATGGGTTTTTTTTTAAATAGTAATACCCGACACCAAAAAGAAGGAAGGTTTTTAATAACAAAGTTTTTTTTGTTGTTTTAAAATTTTAAAACATCTATTCATATCAATTAAAAAAATTACTATGATATTTAACGACACAGTAAATATATTACTGAAATATGGCGGCTATTATGACCTAATTTAGTTTTCTTTCTGGCACACATGAGTTTGGTATTAAATGAAACTAGTCCTTTCAAGAATAGGTACTTTTCAAATACACACTCTTATTTTGCAGTTTGAAAATGTGTCTAGACCTAAAGAAATGATAATTGTAAGAGGAGCTTATGTAGGCAAGCATGTAGTTATCCAATCCTTCAACCAAATTATTGATAGCCTCACTTGAGAGCTAATTTCTATTCCAGGCTAGGTGTGATTTCTTATCTTCGACCACACCATAACAAAACATCAGATGAACCAGTACCACCAGTACAAAAATTGGTTAAAGTTGCTTGCTTGTTGTCTTCCAGATGCAAATACCTATGAAATAAATTTTGATGTGATTCAAGGTTCAATATGGAATGTCGATTTAAATTTGGGTGACAAAATCTTATTGTCGCTAGTAGAATTCATATAAAAAGAAAACTTAATCACAACATTCAGAAACATTTTATTCACTGTAAAATTAGCTTCATAGAGAACAACAGCTACATGAGTCATAATAATAATCAATAAATATAGAGTAAGAAAAATAGTCTTTAGGTTTATAAATGCTATCATGTTCACAAACATTTAAATAACCACTACTACACATTTATATAAATCTTCCGATTTTTGTTAAATATTCTATGCATTTGTTCCTGTAGAAAGTGTTGTTGTATAGCACAACATTGTTGTAAAATTCGCCAATATTCGTAGTTTGTACAGACAAAGAATTCAGAACATCCATTCTTCCCTCATTCTTCATTCTATCGCATTCCACTTCGAGTAATTCAAGATATTTCAAGGCAGCTTTGTTTTTCAAACTGTCCAAAATTAAACCATAATCTGGTGTGAAGCCTACCCTTCCAAAGCACAGTTTGGCCAAAATGTACAGTAAACTTGCATTAAAATGTGTTAGTATGTGATAATTCTGAACCAGCAAAGTTTGCCCCACAGACAGCTCTTTGAACATTTCCAATAACATTCTGAAGCACCTTTTCTCAAACACATTGTAATTTTCTGTAAAAGTGAAGTCTTCCAACTGGAGCACTTTTGTTATAACGACACCATATTTGCTGAAATTATCTGTGTCGGTTTTGTCCAGCTTTTCCCTGCAAAACAAAATTTCTTTAAACTCCTCCTCAGCTAGTATTTGGTGGTAGAGTTTGAATATTGGCACAAATATAAACTTTGAGCTGTTAATTTTTTTCAGTGGCTTTCCATAAGTGAACACTAATTTAAGTTCAATGTTGTCTTCATAAAAAGTGAACCACTTCACTGGTTCATCGATCAATATCAAGGGGTTAGTGATGGGTTCTGCTTGCAAGAATGAGTTCAGATTGTTTAGTTTCTCTCTTAGAGACATCTTTGTGTAAAGTTGCCTTTCCGTGTATGACCCACGGTGATATCTGGGGTTCATATTTATCTTGTTTTCTTCATGCAGGATGCCTTTTAAGATCTCCTGCCCACTCTCCAGAGGTCTCAAATCATATTGCCATAGAAACTCAGTGGCAACTATAGCTCTGATTTTTTTTATGTCTCTGTGTAAAGATATATTCTTCTGCATCAGATATGCCTGTAAGTTATTGTTTATAACTTGGCATTGTATTGAACAAAAATAGTAAGCACAATCTTGTATCTGTTTCAGAAAATCTTCAGGAATGGCTTCGAGAGGGAAGAGGGCCAGATTCCCATATAGCTCTGTTCCATAGGCCATTTTGAGAACTGGCATGTAATTTTCAAGGCTGGTCCTGCCTTTATAGTTGATGCAAATTGCATAAACTTCAGAGTTGCCTTGACGGGAAGTGACTGGCTTGTAAATGTTCACTTCGTTAAACATATGGTTGATCAGATACAGCAAACATACAGTTGAGTGCTCGAAAATTGTGAAGAGCTTGAATACTAGAGTACCACCTGAAATGAGAATATACTAATAAGTTATTTACCTATATTTTATCACCATGGTAAGCTGGTTCCTTGTATGTGTGCTCTATCTTAGATTGCAACATTAAGCTGGATGCAGTCAAATGTAAATTTAGAATAAGATACATTTAAAGCTTAGTACTAAAAAACTATAATAGAGCAAGGTTATTATGTGGGATAGTACTGTACTAGTATTTATTTATTTGCATGATGATAAGCACCCCACCTGCTCATACCACTTTATTAATTAGTTCAATATAAATAAAGTATCTTATACCTGAACTAAGAGCTTGCATTGCTGTCACAATCTCACAAAAATGTAGAGGGGAAGTGACTTCTTCTTGAGCATCTGGCTTTTGGAGGCAATCAATCGAACCATCTGCTGTGATAAGCAAAACCTGAAACCCAAAAAATAGAACTGTTTGTTGGCACATACATTTGAAACTGGATGTAGGGCTTAGTACAAAAGTCATGTAAGCCAACCAAAAACATTGGATCTTAAATTACCTTCCCCAGGGACTTAGCTTTTGCTATGATAGCCTGAGAGTTCTCCCAATCCATGAGGTTTCCAGTATTGTCCACTCCAAAATCCCAGCTGTCAAGTGTGTGAAACATGAACCGATCATCACTTATCATATTCGAGGGAGAGTTGCCCTCATAGTATGGATTCAAAGTGTTTGCAACCCATGTCCACTGAAATCATATTAAATATATATTTAATTTATAAATGAAGGTGTAAGAAATTGCAGGACACCTTTGCCCAGAAGTTACATACTTCTACAATTCCTTTCTTCAGGATACATAACTTGACCACGAAAATGAAAATGCTAAATTTAATTCCACAATAATAATTACATCTACCTAATAATATTACATCATCTTATGCACTTATCAGCAGCTGAATAAGACAATATAATTGTAAAGTGCCCTTGTTGATTTTATACCATATACATAGACTGCAGTCTAATTAGCAATTTCATAATATCATAAAGTAAACATGGTAAGAGCACGGGTAACATGTTTTAGTTTAATGTGAAATGTGCATCAGGACTAAATAAGTACTTACATTCATTCCCTGATGGTTTTGTTGCAGGTAATGGTTCAATGATGTAATAAAGGCTCCTGGTGCCTCACACAGGTGTAGAGACACAATCTTTCTATCAGTGATTGCCTCACGCGGGACAATATTGTATGTGGAGGCACATTCGTAAAATTTTGTCCATGCCTGCGTCAGGAACTCCGGGTTGACGAGACATCGTATTTTCCAGCCAACTTCCCCTGCGGGATTTCTGCGGCGCGTGTGACTGCTCCACTCTTCAATGTCAAAATCATTTAACTGGCTTTTGTGGAAATTAAGTCGGTGTTTGAGCGTTTCCAACTCCTTTACTTTCCATGGCGGCGATGAAAACCATGACTCGAGCTCCGGCAACTTCCAACTGCTGTTGTATCGGAATTGAAACTTTTTGTTAAATAAATCGTTCAATTCTTCGTGGAAGTCATCGTGCCTGTATATTTTTTGGCGAGGTTGGAAGAGATAATTATCAGATTTATGAAACATTGTATGGTTAAGGAGTTGCGATAAATAAACGCACAGATTCTACTTCGAAAAATCGAAATACTTAAATAGAATTAAACATTTTCGCATGATTGTCTTTGCTACTGCAGTTTTCTTTCTATTTTAAATAAAAAATGTATATGTTGCATTAACTCTACTCCGAAAATTATTAAAATTTATAGCATAGAAAATACACATCCAATTCTGTCAATGAACAATCTTGTTTTGTTATGTTTTTTTTTGTTCTATTCACATTAGGGTTGCCGGTGACTTACCGGTAAAAGCACTCGATTGAAATAATCGAAGATTACTCGACTAAGCTTCGGTGTTCTCATTCCATATTAAAAAATATTTTAATGTAATAAACATAGAAAGTAAAATATTTATGCTAAGTTATTGATATCATTTGAAAGGGTATATCATGTATATCATGTACTTTTATAAAATAAAGTCATTGTGACCAAAAAAAATTAAACTTTTCTTGTAAAACTCGAAATACGGAAAAAAAAAAAATTATTTCAGCTCTAATCGTTATTTTCATGCTTTATAATTTATTTGAGTAATTTACTTTTAACCGAATTCCACATTGTTTTAGCTTTCTGTAGGTATTTTTTATGCCCATATAGCTAAAATACATCTTTAGTAATAAATGTTTTTGCAACTACGCGATTACGCGTAATTATTATTACGGCAAAAAAAGTTGTAATTGATGCGCGGACAGGTGAGATAACAATGCTCGCGCAAGTGGGACAGTTGAGTGGTTAATCGTAGTTTTTGATCTGAGGGATAATCAATCTCAATCAGTATTTATTATCTCTGTAAAACATCTTTTAATAATATGTTTTTTTTTTTACATCGTATTATATTACAACATAATTATGTACATGCTGCATCTGTTTCCTAGGGAATCGTCAGAATGTTCGTTATATTCTAAGGGAATCGTGCTGTCAAGTCATTTATGCTACTTTATTCTCCGGTGATCAGCGGTGAATTACCGTAGATTGCCCAATAACCGGCGAATTCAATCGGTTGTCAAAATTCGGCTCCAGTGCAAACCTCTAATTCATATTATGTTAATTATTGGTATTTTATAATTTATAGCTTTAGCCTGCCCGATGGGGCAAAATATTAAAAAAAAAAGTTTACAACTTTACATTGACGTTTTCTTGTGTCTTGATCTTGAATCTTTCGAAAATTATTGTCGTGGGCTCGTGCTTGGTGCTTGCTTCAGTTTTAGACGTGGTTATGTAAATAGAATTTTTCTGAGAAAGCGATTTAGCGTAGTGTTTATCTTCAACCACATTTTTATTACTGCATATTAGACAAATCGACTTACGATCACGTACTACTACGACTTGAAAGGCTGATTAGACAGTTGAATTGACTGACTCTTCCAACGACTTGTGTGGTCTACTTCCACTAGAGGACGTAAAAACATCATGATGCGTGACGAACGTACCGAAGATAAACCTCCGTACTCTAGGGTATTCGTCGTATGTAACAAGCAGCATCGACCGGAAGATTTGAAATCGCTCTTCGAGAAATACGGGGAGATTGAAGATTTTCACCTACCCAAAGACCGTAACACTGGTGAAGTGAAGGGAATTGCTTACATCAAATACACTAAAACATCTTCTGCAGCCGCTGCCATAGAGGCCCTGCACCTGAAACACATTCAAAACTGCAATAAACCTCTAAAAGTGATGGTTGCTACCTCAAAAAATGAAGAAAAAAATGACAATGAAAACAAATACAAACGGCTTTTTATAAAAGTTTCTAAAGAATCCACTGAAAATGAAATCAAAGAACACTTTTCTAGATTTGGGCATGTTGAACAGGTGCACATTCAAAAAGACAGAGAAACCCAGGAATGCAGAGGCTTTGCATATGTTCACTATAAAACGTTCTATGAAGCCGCTCTTGCATTTGAACAATGTGACAAGAAATATAAGTCAGTCTTTGCTATACCAAGAGAAGAGTTGAAGAGAACCAGGAACAACATAGAATCTTTTGACAGGTTTCCATCTAGTGATTCTGTTTTTATTAGAGAACATAAAAATGAATTCGACCATCACTACAAAGATCAAATCATGAGAGATGGTATGATTAGGAAAGACAGTATTATGCCATTAATTAAAACAGCACCTGGAGATTATGATACAGTCAATATGTCATGCATACCATTTGTCCCTCAGAAATTTATAGAAAGGCTCTTTGACATCATACCAGGAATGCTCCAATTTAAATTTACCCTTGACTCTTCCAGAGGAGCTTGCATTGCTGTTGTAAAGTATGACAGTAAAATAGCAGCTGCTCATGCTGTAGCTACATTAAACAACTATGAGTTCCCATCAGGACAGATAATCACTGTTAAACCAGAAAATACTTTAAGCAATGTTGCAGACAGTCTGTCCAAGATTGTAAACAGTTTTAAAACCTCTCTTGACTCCAACAGAGACCTCTTGCACTTGGCTGATGCCATAGCCCAAGCATCTACACTTTTAAAAGCTGCTACCTCAGGTGAAGACAATAAAGGCGAGAGACTTAATGATGATTTTTGCAGTGTGCCACTCCCTCCTGTTAAAGCTAAGGCTGACCCAGATGCCACAGTAGCTCAAAGATGCTTCATTGTATTCCGACCCCACCCTCTTCCAATGTCTGTTCTGAATGATATCTTCTGTAGGTTTGGTGATCTCATTGATGTTAATGTTATACCCAATAAAACATATGGCTTTGCAAAGTATGCTTCTCTGAAGTCTGCACAAGATGCTATTAGTACATTACATGAGGCCAGTGTACATGGAATCAAATTGAAAGTGCTGGAGGCTGAAGAGATGAGAAAAACCAACAGAGTTGAGAAAGTAGATGATGATAGTGAACATAATGATGACATAAAAAGAGCAAGATTAGATGAAAAATGACAAAATGATTTTGACACTTGTATTTTATACCAAGACAAGCGTGACTAAGGACAGTTTTAACACTAAGACTTGCATGATTTCAGTTCTATAACTTTTTAATTACTAATTTGATTTTAAAATACTTAAGACATTAGGTTTCCTGTTAGGTTTTTCTTGTGAGTGTTATGATATTTCGTAACTTAAACTTCATAGAAACCTACTTTTCATTTAGTTTTTCTCTAATGTTACTTGTTTCTCTGATTTATAGGACAAAATTTTTGCATTGCTTTTTTTTATTAACATACTACATACTTTCCACAGCGATGTTAAATGTTTTAGTGGTAGAATAGGCTAAACACACTGGTATTTCAATGAATGCTCTCAAGGTCCTAAACACGGTTTTTTATTAGTGTCTCCAAATATTACTCCGATTCACTCACTACTTTTTTATTTATATTTAATTAATTGTACTGTTTCAGAATTTAAAATGAAATAGACTTTGGAGAATGAATCTGAAAGCTCTGTGAACATCAGTTTCTTTCAAATCTCCAAAGTAACCAAATAATGCATGCTTAATAATGTATGTCACTAATTGATTTTAATAAAATTGATGACACTTTAACTTTTATTTTTATTTAATAGGGACAACTGTTACATTTTATTGAATACTTTATAGCTTAGCAGTCCAACTTTCAAGGAGTTGTTTACAAAATAATCAGTTCTAATTAGTAATACATGATTAAAATCTAATAAAATAAGTTTTACTTTCACATAATGCAAAACCACTAATTAAAACATCACACTTCAACAACCTCTTGTTTTTCTATAATATGAGGCACATCATACACACAACTTTAATGATGAATGCAGGCATTGTCATTCTTGTTAGACACAACCTAGTTTTAGTAACAAAATATTCTAGGTTTACATATAGGTTTTCCCCTTGAGCCAGTCTAGTATCACCTATCATAGTAGCCCTTGGGGCTAGGGGTGTTCTAATTTGGTGATCTGACTGTAAGAGGAAGAATTAGAACTGCTCACAGCTTTTTCCCCCACCATCTTAGCACAGACAGTGAGAGGTTTCCGGGAAGTTCCTATTCAGATCATGGTCCCCTCCATTAAGCACAAAGACTGGCAACTGAGGGGGGTTTTAATAGGTGAACCTGAACCAGGATATAATGATGTATAGCCACACTGGAAGCAGTATGGCTCTCTCTTGGCCAAATGTTGATTTCACCAAATTCAACTGGTACAACATCTTGTAATATTAAATGTGGAGCGATTATGGTAGGAGCATACTGTTTGAGTTAGTTTTACTAAGACTGGTATGAATTTTCTTATGACAAACTTTACATAAAGCTTTAGAAATAAAATCAATTAACACCTTAAATAAATTACACTATATAATATACTTATTTACCTATGTATGTACCAAGCATTACCAAGTTAAAGAACTACTTCAAAGTTAAAATATCATCAAATGAGAACACTAATTTTTAGATTAGTGGCAGATCTACAATAAAATAGTGGAAAATTTCATTATATTGAGATAAACAATGGTATACCGTCTACCCACTTTAGCAGGGTAAAGGAGTAGAATCACCAGTATCATGGCTGATATCACCAGACCATCACAATTATTTTTGTGCAATTTCTTTGAATCACCTAAAATATATACTCCAATTTTAATGGATAAGCAACTGCAGCCAGATTAACCAGCCTTTATAATCAAGAATAATAACTGTTGAATCTACCAACTTATTTTGAGTTTTAATTCTTGCTTAAAAGTAAATATGAGACACTGTTGATATCTGCAAGTAGTCTGTTGATAAGATTGTCATATTCCAAAGCATTTGTATTTTGTGGTGTTACTGACCAGTTCTTCTCAGCTTCGCTCAGTGTTGTGGTAGCCTGAATCATCTAAAAAAATAATTTATCTTAAATTATGTAGAAGCAAATATGTGGTGAATTAAGATAGACTAGGTTATTTACCTGTGTGAACATATTGACATCTTCACAGAGAACTGACAGCTTGGCTTCAAGTTCTGGATTGCAATTGCTCTCTTCAGTCTTTTTATTGAGCTTCAAATTAGAGAGCTGCTTGCAGAGCTGATCCAATTTCGATGCATATTGCTCCAATTCTAAACTTTCGAGTTGCTTAGTGGGAACTGTTGTTTTTGTCACTGGCTCAGACGACTGTGTGAAATTCTTCTTGAGGTCTTCAACGTAGGATTTCATAGTGGCTATAACATTATCCAGGTCTACATCGAGGCTGACGTCCATATCTGGCATTTTAATTTCCGGAGTGGCAGCTGTAAGGATATTTGACAAATCTTCTCGCCGTAGCCCATTACTTTCCGGCTCTGAGTTTGCATTCCCAACTTTCGCAGGCAAGGCGTCGATTATCCCTTTGATATCACTCATAACAGTTTGAGAATCTTTGAGTTCGTTATCCAACTCTGTGGTCATTCTGTCCAGGGCATCCAAGCTTGCCATGGATTGTAGAAAATGTAAAAAGTCCGGGTAATCGTAGTTATCATTTCCCTGGCCAGGCTCTATTTTATCGTTCATTGTACGTTTGAAGTGAAAAGGGGTCAAATGAGTTAGAGTTAGTTAAAGGACGTTTTCTTGTCCGTATCCTTTACTGAAATTAAAGGTAAATAACAGAAGTACTCAGTAATATTAGCAATAAAATCGCAAGTACAATCAACAAACAAAACTTACGGAATTATTGAAGAATTTGAACGAAATTTTGGCGGGAACGCAAAAAGAACAGGTAATTTTTTTTAAACTTGTGCTTGTCGGTACATACAGACACTTGCGAAACACAAAGTGAGAGTGCAAAACATGTTTCTTTTAACCTTTACTGGTCATTTTTATGGTTAACTGCGTTAAGACACGACAGTTACCTATCTCATTCTTACAAAAATAGGATATTATTATTTTTGTCCTTTAGTGCCTCATTTAGTACATACCGGTGTTTCATTATCTGCTTCTGCTACAGTACTGTCTTTCTTAAGTTCTGTTATTATTATTTTTGGCCACCAATGCTATCGATGGCACACAAATCAAGATATTTATACTGGATATTGGATTTACAGATTTTTTAAGAGGCTTATAAATGACTATTCGATGGTGTATCTAAAGCTTCAGATCCTAGCACACCGGCGTGAAGTAGCTAGTATATCGGTTTGTTATTGTACACTACCGTAAGTAAGCCCAAGAACTATATGAGTTAATTTTGCCATCGGCGTTTTATAACAACACGTCCAGACGCCCGACCAAAAGACACCTTCTTACAATGGAAATTCCCTTTAAACGCACAAAACATTTTCAGACCACCTTCCTTGTAAGAATCCTGTTGTCAGTTTGTCTCACTTGTATTTGCCGCCTTTTCGATCGAAGTCTGTACCGGAAACTGCGTACCGTCTGTTGATAAATATCACCGTAACGGAAACCGAGGCGATTTCGTCTCTCTTAAAATCCTCTTCGTTTGTCACGGCGTCACGGTGCTACTGCTGGCAGTCACTTCATCACTTGGCTCCGAATCGTCCTCAAGAACACACCCTAAGGCAGCGATACTATTTCTAGGAACCTTATTTCGTAGTGGTTACACGTAAGTGGGTGGGTGTAGCATAATATTGACGAAGAATTATATGTGTAATATCGTTCCAAATGTGTGTGTATATACTGTGTAGTATGTCTAATAATAAATGTATATATATGGTCTTAACCAGTGTGTCTTTTAATCCATATACCGATTTAAAAATCGCTTGGACGCTGTGTTCTCCATTGCCGTTAGAACAGAATTTCAATCTGGATACTATACAGTATCCGCAGACGGTCAAGTGGTAAATATATACTTTTTTTTACAACGGACTTGGCATGCGTCTGGTCACAATCTCACCTGATGGAAAGCGACGATGTGGCCGAAGATGGAACACGCTTGCCTCGCAGATTTAAAAATCCCACTTCGTCTAGGTGTCTGCTTTCGAGGGGGCGGTCAAAAGAGGGCGCTAGCTTTTATAAATCTATAGATTTGATTATTCTGTGTGCCATTATTATTTACATTGTGGCATTCAACACAGACTACAGAGTATGGGAGTTTTAGCGGGAACGCGGTAATTGTCGTGTCGCCCCATTATATTTTTTCCAAAACTAGTGTTTTTTTCGAATGTTTATACATAAAAATAGTGGTGTTTTATTCATAAAGTGCAGAATTACAAGCGTGAGTGTGGGAAAGTGATATAATGTGGTGAAACATAACTTTTCGTTTTGCTTCCAAAACTCCATCCAGGAGCTTATAGTAAAATCGCCACTGCTTTATTAAGGCATGACTCGATTTGACTGGTACCGACTAGCCTTTGATTGTAAGTTACAGTCAAAGTCTGTAACTATAGATGTATATTGCAAAAACTGAAGACAAGGCAACGGTTCAAAAACACTGACAAAATTATAAGTGAAGAGACATGGTTCAAAGGCCTCTGTAGTCAGACCATAAACATTATTTAAAAAAAACTACTTAGTATTCTGTATCTGTAATTCTGTATTATTGAATATTGATTTGATATTATTTTTTGACCGGACACGTGCGAGTGTTGATAATTGTATTGGTTGCAAATATATACTTTATTATTTAATTATGGTACGCAAATTAAAATTTCACGAGCAAAAATTGCTCAAAAAAGTCGACTTTATATCATGGAAAGTGGATAACAATCTACATGAAGTAAAAATTATGAAAAAGTATCACATACAGAAGCGAGAAGATTATACTAAGTATAAAATTTATTTTAGCCAAGGTTTGTTGTTGTTTTTGTAATATGAATAACCCTGTTCCTACCTTTTTTAGATACAACAAGCTATCCAGAGAGATCAGAGACCTAGCAAATAAAATAAAAGATTTGGATCCAAGCAAAGAGTTTAGGACGGAAAGTAGTGCTCAATTACTCGAAAAACTCTATCAAATGGGGCTAATACCCACGCGATGGGACTTGTCGCTCGCAGCTAATGTTACAGCCAGTGCCTTGTGCAGAAGAAGGCTTCCTGCAGTCATGCTTAGAAGTAAGGTTTGAATTTTTTTCTTACAATTTTTTGTGACTCATGAGGAACGTAGAGTGTCGGTTATTACACTGCACCACCGTGGTTACTCTGCTCCTGAGATTGTTAAAACAGTAAAATATTTGACACTCTGGTTTACCTATTTACTATCAAACGATTTAGTGAAGATTAAAACTTTTATGACTGCAAAGGAGCAGCTGAACTTTGACCTTGTATGACTAGAACACAAGCAGTGCAGCAGACAGAGCACACTGATCTGGCTTATTGAACAGGATATAAAATTCATCAGGCATGATAAATGACCAACCTCCAATCCAGACTTAAGTCTGTTGGATGACAAAATATGACTACATCACCAGGAGAAAACTTGCACTAAACACACACACACACATTAGACTACCTCAAAGAAACCTTATGTCAGCAGTGGCTGAAATAGGCATGAACAATGTGTGTGCTACGATGGACAACTTGCCTCAGTAATTAAGGGCATGTTTTCAATATTAGGGAGGGCTTTTTAAATAACTTTTGTAAAAAAAAAAACGACTATCTATGTTTTCATATAAATATACATTTTATACATAGATCAAAAGTATTACAATTTATTTAGTGAATAATTTGTGACAGAACTTATGATCACGCTAAGTAGTTTGACAGCAGGGAAGAAAGTATGTTTATTACCTTAAAATACATTCAGTTAATATGGAAAAAGTGGAAAGTGGGTGCTTTCCACTTTTTCTCCATTAACCGCTAAGGTGATCAAACACCCAGTAAAATTTATGTATTTTTTCTCTAAAAATAACAGTTTTCAATCCTGACTCAATGATTGAAGAAACAATTCAAGAGTTGTTATCCCCTATAACAACCCTTGAATTGTTTCTTCAATAAAAACACAAGGTAATAACTACTTTTTGGTTAATTAGCTTAAGGAGATAAGTTTGATTTTTCAGTGTCCTTAATTTCCCGTATAAAACCTATTGTTATCGTTTTCATGAAGTTCTATTTATTGATTTTCTACAGATAAAATGTCAGAATCAATGAGAGAAGCTACAAAATTCATTGAACAAGGGCATGTGAGAGTTGGGCCAGAAGTGGTAAAAGATCCTGCATTCTTGGTTACAAGAGCTTTGGAGGACTTTGTCACATGGGTTGATGGATCTGCCATCAAGAAGAGGGTTATGGAGTACAATGATATGGTAAAGAAAATAGCTACTTTACAATTATTACATAAAAAGACTTGTTTAACTATAATGTCAGTAACTGATGCCGAGACTTGGCATATTGTGTATGCAAACCTGGGAGTGGTCAGTGTAATCTGTACAAAAAAGGGGTAAAACACGAAACTTTGTGTATAGCAAAATTGAGCAGCACAATCTAGTGTCTAGTTCTTAAACCATAGCCATACTGACATTATTGTACCAACTCTACCAGAAATTTATAATTATAACTATTTTCTGTTTCAGCGTGATGATTTTGACTTGCTATGAAAGATGAGAATATACAATTGAAATGATGGAACAGCATCATAATAATGACAGTCTTTGTCTCATTTTGTTCAGACTTCATAAACATCCCGTCAATGTATTTAATTTCTTTAAGTACTGACGATAAATAAGATATTTTAGATGTAAGTAAAAATTAAATAACATGTTCAATATAACTTATTTTATTCTCAAATAACCTTAGAGATGCATTAGTAAATTAAGCTCCTATATATTAACAAAAATATAAAATTTATGTGCTACTTCATATGTCAACTGATTTATAAATATAATCAATAAATAAATTAGACTTATAGAATGGTGATACGAATTCCAGCCATTTCTTTGGAAACCTTAAGATATACACTATTATGATCATAGATTGAGTATGTCTTCTCTAGACCTTCTGCTTTCCAACAGCATAGCTATCCTGAGTATGGCATCTGCCTGTCTATCCGCTGCATCAGCCATCTTCCTAATTGCCTGAGACTGTATAAATGCTGCCTCCGCATTCTTTACTGCTACCTCTGCTCTGAGCTCCTCAGCTTTTGCACGCCGTAGCTCTGCCTCAGCACGTTTCTTCTCTACTTCTACCAGCCATTGTGGGTAGAGATCTGTAGAGAAAATATAGTGTTTTGTATGCAAGAAGTATATTCATTCAATGGCAGAAATAACAAAAAATAAATAAGGGTTCTGGCTGTGTTATGGACATGGTGGTATGTATATGAATACATAATATACATTTTTGACACTAAGAAGCCTTTTAAATTTCCATGTTACAAGTCCTAATCTATCATCGAAATTATACATGTATTATAGTATAACAAACTGTACCCCTGTTATCATCCCAGTTTTCTTATTATTGAAGCAAATTAAAAAAACAAAAAAATGTTAACGTCAACAAAGATGTATTAAATATTACAGCAAACACAGTAACTAAATAAAGTACTAAAGTATTAATATTATATTATTAAGTACATATTTATATTATTATGTACTTATGGCAAAATTTTGCAATGAAGCCTTGGTTCTGACATTGACAAAAACTAGATGACTTGATCTCTAGTCTCTGGAGATGGAGCTGCTTGCTCCAGCAATAGCAAGGTTTAGTAAAAGCAGGATATTATAGCAAGCATGTAATGTACAGTTTAAAAAAATCAATTTTGATAAATGTTGTGTTTAATACATTTTATTTTAGGGAGAAGTACTTATCCCATTACGGAACATTGTCATAAATGCAATATAATATGCAGCTTTTCTACAGGGTCATTTGTAATCAGTCAGCAACCTTTTAATGAAATGTTTAGTACCTTAAATCTAACAACTTTCATACAATATTAAAAAATTATATTTATTGGGTCTAAACTAAATAACTCTATGCAAAAAGCGCGCGGCAGCAAACGCGATGACGGGTACAAAGAAAGGGGTTGCGGCGCGGGGGGCGGCTACTCGCACAATATTACGATGAATAAAGCGTCTATGCAATAGAGGACTAAAAAGTGTTAGAGAGTACCACAAAAAGTTAATTATTTTTTTTGGGATATGTATTGTGTTTTGGCAAACGTTCTTTGTTTTAATGTACATAATATGTCCTTAAAAGGATGCTGACTGATTAACAGTATCTCTGTATACATATATCAATAATCTTCCAAAGGTGTATTGTTGTCGAGTATGTTCTCTCAAGTTTTAAACTTATTTCATGATGACAAGTTTTTAGTTAAACTTACTTTTTAGGGCCTGTTCATCTGCACTTTGTTCCTCTTCTTCAACATCTTCATCTGACTGTTGAAGACTGTTCTCACCCTCACTGTCTGGAAAGACTAATATTTAGACTATGATCATTATTTATGAAATGTGTACAAATACACAGCCCTGAATCTAAGATGTTTCTGACCCTGGGCAGAAACTTGGTAGTGGTTTCCAGTGTTTATTTTTTTCAACCAACTATTTGTATACTGAGTAGAATTTTTTCTTCAAATATAAATATGGCACCTGCTTACATTACCTGTCTGGCCATTGCCGCCTGGGACAGGTGCCCTTGTTTGCCTCAGTCATGCTTTGCATCAACCATTGTTAATTTTATTTACCTGATAACCTATTGTTTTCATTGTGCACTTTGTAATATCCATTACTTAGTAAAACTGACTCTTGTTTTATTTCTGGAGGAAGGGGATCCTGAAAAGTCGGAAATTTGGATTGTGTCAAGTCATCAAAATAAAGTGCACCTGTGCAAAGCCAGGGTGTATGACTAGTGTTTATGAAAAATAAAACTTACTGTTGGTGGATCGCCAAACTCATCTGCTCCAATATATTTCTTCTCAAAGTTAGGTCCTAATATGTGAAGAGCCCTCTTCTCCAGTTTGGTCATTGGACTGACCTCTTTTTTGATCACACCCAATTGTTTCCGCTTAAGATCAATTAGTTTGTTCTTTAATTTGATTTTGAAGTCACTCCAGTACTGAAATAATTCAGTATGAGATGAGAAACAATAAATTTGGACATTTTGTCTAATATTTGGACATGAATTATGTGATATTTTACAATAATTTACTTTTTATTTATCTAATTGATAATACAATAATTCTAATACCCATATCTCAATCCTATGCTACACATCATGCTGACAATAAAATTATTTTAATTTAAATAGAATTTTATTATTATAATTAATTTACTGAAAACTTAAGAACTGGGACAATGCAGGAACAACATTGTTGAAAAAAAAGGTAATGTATCCTCATTGCATGTGGCCTTCATTGTAATTCCAACTTTATTCATAGCACTAATATTGTATAAAAGTTTGAAGTACTAAATAGAATAAATATCTAAAAATACTGAGGAACACAATCTGTTTGTTACCTTTGAGAAAACAACAGGAGACTAGGAAATGAAGGAGCCAAAGGTATACCATATAAAATCAGACAAGAGTATTATATAATTTGTAATGAACCCTGCATAAGCTAGCTAAACTATTGTCAATACAATTAATTGTTTTATACATTTATGATCCAGTAATATATTTGTATAACCTTACTCCATCCATGGGAGGGGCGCTTGATGCCCCCCTTGTATCCGTTGAGTAGTTTGGCAGCATCGGCCCACAGGATCTTAGAATGATGCCGTGCTTCCATGGTGCGGTAAGTGCCGGCAGCAAGCTCCCCATGCTGAGCAAGGAAGTCTATCAACAGCTTCAACTGTTCCATCGACACTTTGGTTTTGTAGCGGCGCGCACTGATCTCCGACATGACTGTGATTTCACAAATACGATAGAACTGCTTGTTTATGAATAAATAATACAATATTATTTTTAATGGTTTTACTTAAATTAGTTTGTAGAGCAGTGTGCCTTTTTATGATAAAAAAATATATTTAATAAGTTCTTTTAGTGACGTTTTAAAAGTATAATATTTCCTAAATATAACTTGAAACTGAGATAAAAAAGAAAGAAATCAAAAATCACAGGAAAACCACTTTTTATTTGGAAAAATGGAAACAAAACATTTTTTTAATTCCTTGTCTTTGTTTTTGACGTCGCACTTTGTATATTTGCTATCGTCTATTATTTCGCTATCTTCAAGTATTTGATGAAAAAATAAATAATCTTGTCACGATCAAAATCTCGCAAAACAAGTAAAGGTTAAGTGACTTTAAGACATGTTAGACATGTGAACTTTACTAGAAGCTTCAATTTAGTTTTGGAAGCAACACGAATGTACCACAATACAAATTTTATAACCTTTATAACTAAAAATACCGCTGTTTTTTGCAAAAAACATAAAGCTATTTTTTCAATGCTTCCGCTAAACAAAAACAGTGTTCAGTCATTACACACAGATCATCAGAATATTATCGTATAACTATAAAAGTTTTGGTAATTTGGTGTTCTATCAAAACCTATACTAGACGTACAAACCGGCGCGGCGGCCCAACAAACGAACGGCGAACGCCAATGACTCTAATGAGTGTTATGCTCTTTTTTAACTCATAGAAACAGAACGAGATAGCAATAAGGCCTGCTCCAGACATTCGCGGCCTGTGGTAGAGTAGGGCTATAGTCGCGTCCACAAATCTAGTAATAATCGCAGGTTATAGTTGAAACTGGATTCATTGTGTATTGCCACGTCCGTCATCATAAATTGGGTCTATTTTAGTAAACCTAGCCACAGTTTTAGGAGGCCGCTACTCCAGAATGCATATTTCTAGAGCAGACCTCAGGTGTTATTTGTTTCGATTTTTATCTGAGCACTCATTATTATAACACAGAGGTGTACAAGCCCGCAGTGGTGGCCTCAAATTCATCAGGTACCACAGGTCGTGTATGTTGGAATAACTTTCATAATTTGGCGTGTCCGCTACCACAACCGACGTATTTTCGAGCGGCTAGACTAGAATCAAACAAGCAGATTTTTTTGTAATCTGTCTGTCAGACAGGATCTGGCAATAAGTTGAAATAATTTTCATCATGATGTCTTGCGCGGCGAGTATGCGCAGAAAATAAAAAAATAGGAAAAAGAAAAGAAATGGCAGTTACTAGAGAGAAAGAAAATTGTTCAAGAAAATTTAATGGAAATATACCTGCCTTATCTCTCAATAGTGATAATATGTCGACGTCCACTGATAGCGACGACGTAGCGGACCCGACATACGAAATTAGGAATATACAAAGTATTATAAACGTAACCCGTGAAAACATTGACGCGCTGAACGCTAAATTCGCTGGTTTTCAACATCCTCCGTCGCTTTATCTGTCAGAATATCACGAGCTTACATCCAAGTTGCATAATTTGGAGCTTAGGGAACAGACTTTGCGGGAATTATTACAAGAATCGCCGGATAGAAGTGAAGAGTGTTCGATACAAGATGAGTCTAAAAAGTTCGATACACTCACGCGGCAGCCGAAGGTGTTCCTCAGGGCTCACCTGCCGAACCAGCAGCGCACGAGTGTGCAGGTGAAAGACGGCGTTACGTTGCGGGATGCTCTCTCGAAGGCTCTGAAGCTGCGCAACCTGACGTGCGAGATGTGTGAAGTGGTTCGGACCGGGTTTAACCAGGTCATACCCTGGGATATCGACATCACACTGATCGATGCTGAGGAGGTTAGTGCCTCTTCGCGCTGGTAATTCCATAGAATAAGCAACCATTAATTGGACCAGCTGTATAGCTTGTTTGAATAATTATTTGGTTTAAGAGCTAACTTAGCACAAATGTTTTGGGATCTAATGATGAATGTCTGTGCCTGGAGTTCTGAGTTTCTAATGTTAATGAGATTATCTATGCAAGAGTAGGAAAGATTTGTTATTGTAAGTATATAAATTTATGTGGTGATCTATGTGGTGGACCTAGCATGTGCTTTACTTTATGTTACCTGATCGGAAATATTAAAATTTAGGGAGTAAAGTTTCCTACCCTACTGAAATCACTAAAAATATAAATTGTAAACCAGATGATTATTTCAAAGTAGTCTCCAAATAATTAAGTTTGTGTATGAAATGATGACCCAGCTTAAATCTGTGGCAATATTTTAGAAATGTTAGAGTAAAGGGATGTACCAAAATTTGTTTTCTTTTTATGTTGAATAGGCTCGGCACACCAAATAGATGTTGATGTTACATAGTGTAGTTTATGATGGAGCAAGCTTACCTAGAAGAAACTTGCCTGTGCTGGAATTGAAAACAACCATGTTGCACTTTGGAGAACACAAACTCACAATACACCTCATGTGAATAAAAAAATGTTTGAAGACTTTTTTTGTTACCCAGACAAATTTTGAAAGTACTTTAATTTGAAGTCTAATGAAACAATCATAATTTCAGGTAACAGTGAGAACATTAGACAAGTTGCCGATAATGTCGCACATATCTCACCAGTTCACTCGCAAAACATTTTTTACGCTGGCATTCTGCGAGTGTTGCCGGAGACTGCTCTTCAATGGCTTCTACTGCAGCCAGTGCAATTTTAAATTCCATCAGAGATGTGCTGATAAAGTGCCCAGCATTTGTCATCAGGTATGAACTGTGTTATTACTATTTACACACTCTTTGACTGCATTGGGGAGATAAATTTATTTCTTCTTTTAATTTATTTAAAAGTACTGAGACGATGGAGATGCCTTCTCCGCCCTCCTGATGACAAGAGATAACGCCTGACCATGACCATTGCAACGATACATAGAACTTAACAAAATGAAGTCCAGGGCAGTGCTTTGCGCCTGTTATTTTGAGACATGGGTATTGGTAATCTCAATAGCCCTGTAGCTGCATTACCTTTCAAACTGGAACATTAGTAATGTTTACACAATGTCTAGTACTGTGGTGGTATCTACCAAGACAACCTCCTGCTTAGGAGATCTACCACCAAATAATGTGTAAGTAAGTGATATAGTATATAAACTTTTGAAAATTTTTCATGCTAAACCTTGTAAAACTTGAAATATAGCCCAACCACACGCGCCTGCATCCGAGGGCTATCTGCACATACTTTAGTTGCTTGATATGTGTAGGTCCGCATGACAGACACATACTACGCGGCGCTATTAGCGCAAAACCCGGAGACGCAGGCCGGCATCCTGCACTTCCCGCCGCATTTCGGCTACCACCACATGATCAGCAGAGCCGACCAACACAAGTAAGTATGATAAGAGAATAAATTTATTTATGATAAAAATTTAACATTAACAAATATTATTATACATATAATCCATCGGACACCAGACAAGGAATTCTCTTTCCCAGATCCAACCTCTTCCAGCAGTGCACAAAATATTTATTATATTTTATCTTCACATACCTCATCCTTTTTCCTGTGATTCTCTTCATACTAAGGTTGCCCGGAAGAAATAACTTTAAGTTATATAGTTGTTGTTTTGAAGTAAGTTGATTCTGTATTAATGTATGTAATTTAATTAAGTTATCTTCAATATAATTATTAATAGAATAATTACACTATTATTGTTATTTTTTTCTGTTTGTATGTATGAATGTTTGTTACTTCTTTATGCAATGATGAGTTAACAGATTTGGATGAAATTTTTAATGCAAATATCTTATATATTTAATCTGGATTAACGAGTTACTTTTACTTAGTCAGCATATGGCCGTGGCTAGTCTTTTATATAATTTTTTAATGTAAAAGTAATGAGACAAACGATGCTTTCATGATGGTAAGAAATAGTGCAAATGCCCTTGATCATTGCATTTACATACAGAACTTTGAGTAACAGACCAAAATCCAGTGATTGCTGCTTTGGCACTCATTACTTTAAAACAATCTATGGTTAGTCTCAACAGCCCTGTAATTTTGCTAGCTGTAGTACCCTTCAAACCGGTTCTACTGCTTGGTGGCAGCATATCTGGTACTGCAGTGGTATCTACCAAGACGACCTTCCATTAAATTAATATAAAAACCAGTAATCTATTTCAATTATTATGCAGTAAACTAAACAATGTACAACACACAGGTCTTATTCCCCCGCCAAGAAGACGAAGGACTTTGATGTGAACTGGTGAATGTCTAACGTGTTTATATTTATACTGCAGAAAGCATTTTTGTGTTTTACAAAGCTAAGCTTATCTGTGAAAGAGAACGCAGTCACCAACGCAACTACTAACATTCCGTTTCTTTTATGTTTATACAATTTTTTAATTTTTATCTACACATTTTCAGATAAATAATTCGCTTTTCATATGCACAGCCTAGCACTTCCAGTCCTAAACAGTGGCGTAGTTACCAAGGGGCTAGGCGGCGCTGTACATTGGGGCCCTCAAACTCAGGGGTTCCATCAATTCCTGACCACCAAGCAATCTGAAGTTGCTGTAATTACTCCCACCTTTAAGATATAAAAATAAAAACTATAGATATGGCAACTCAATTAAAAGCTATTCAGACTTGTAAGGAATTCCCCTTAATTATTTCTGTTAATTGTATAGTGTAGGCAATTTTATTGAATTTTAGTAATGTAATAGTAATGGTTGATCTCCTTAGCAGGAGGTCGACTAGGTACCATAGCAGTACCAGATATTCTGCTACCAAGCAGTAGTGTGTAAACATTACTGGGTTCCGGTTTAAAGGGTACTGGAGCTAGTGAAATTACAGGGCTGTTGAGACACCATCGAAAGTCTTAAAGTAATAAGGGCCCAAGTAGCTAAGCCCTGGACCTTGTTTTGCTGCTCAAAGTTCTGTGTATTGCTGCAATGGTTATGGACATGCATTATCTTTTACCATCGGGAGAGTGTCTCATTCATTTAAAAAAGTAATTGATAAAACCTAACCTCCTCATAGACAGGATACAATCCAATTTTTTTTCGCACCCGGGTGTTTATGTAGCTACGCCACTGGTCCTAAAATTTTGAGGCTATATTTGTTTAATAATGCAATTACTATTTACTGTAAAGCGATTTTAGAGTTTTTTGTGTATAATTAAATAAGTGTTTTTATGCGTGGATATAATTCACTCGGTGGCTTTGGATGCGAAATAGCATGAGACACGAACGAACATACCGAAACGTAAAAAATAATAATTGAGTATATTGAATGTATCGAAACAAGATATTATGTGCCAATAATTGGTATGATTAACCAACCCCTGTTCCTCCTGACTTCTGTGAACTTCTGTATTTCTAAAATTGGGGATATCCACGCGGCCATACAAAGCATTATGTAGCAATGATACTACTAGTACTATATTATTTTTTAAAATCAAAATCAAAAGTCATTTATTCAGTTTAGGCCTTGGTAAGGCACTTATGAACGTTAAGTTACATGATTGAATCTACCACCGGCTAGTCATTACACTTCAACTGAGAAGACTCCGGCAAGAAACTCAGCAAGGCATTTTTTTTAACTTATGTGTAATAAGCAAAAGTATAAATATAATATAATGCCGTTGGATGATTGTTATCCCTTAAGTGAAGCTTATTCCTAGCATGGGTATTTGAATTACACTAGAGCCTCTATAGTCCGTACACCAGCTAATCCGAACGCTGCTATAATCCGAACTGCCTACAACACCCGCATGTACCCGCCCCCGCTGGAGCACGTCTTTTGCGAGAGCTCTTATGTGTTCACGAAACTCTGACTACTCTTAAGTAACCTCTCATTTTCCAAAAAGTTTTTACCACATAAAGTTGTTACTGCCCAAAAATGGTTTTTATTACGAAGTTCCGGTGCCTACCATACGCAATTTCATTTACTTCGACGACATATTTTTTCTAGTTATTTTGGTTAAATTAAATTACTGAACTGATTTCGATGAAATTTCTATGAGACCAACCGGAAAGTATATTCTTAAACATAAAAAAGAATTTTCCATATCGGTTTATAAATGGGGTTTTTATTTTTTTATGTAAAAGTATTGAGACGAACGAGAGACTCTCCTGATGGTAAAAAATAACGCCTGTCCATGACCATTGCAGCGATACACAGAACTTTGAGTAGCAAAACAAAGGCCATCGCTGCTTTGGCGCTCATTACTAGTTCTGAGGTAACTTAAGTACAAAAAATGCAACTGAATTAAAAACCTCCTTTTTTTGAGAGTCAGTTCCATTCCAGGCTAGGTGTGCTTTACCATCTTCGACCACACCGTCACTTAACATCAGGTGAGTTGTGGTCAAACACCTAGCCTGTCAGCAAAAAAAATAAAAAATAAAAATTAGAACGTGAAAATGAGTCCGAACAGGGGTAGGCTTTTCATTGTTCACATTATCGAGGCTATCCTGTATATGGAACTACACATTTGCCTAACACGTGATGCATGCATGTATTCATATGTAATCGAGGAATAAATTTAATTTCACTATTGCAGGCAACAGCACCCTCGGTCGCTGAACCAGCAGGACCGCTCCAACTCTGCTCCCAATGTATGCATCAACATGGTGCAGCGCCCCATGACGCTCGCGGAGCACCACGAGCACCAGCGGAAATACAACCAGGTAACTGAAGCCTTCGCATGCACCTTTTGAAGCAGAATCGCTGTAACTGTACAATTTTACAGAATACACCACAATTGCGACGTATTTTGTAGATTTCCTTAGTAGGAGGTCGTCTAGGTAGGTACCACCGCAGTACCAGATATTTTGCCGCTAAGCAGTAGTGTGTAAACATTACTGTGTTCCGGTTTGAAGGGTACTGCAGCTAGCGAAATTACTGGGCTGTTGAGACTTACCATCTAGTCTCAAAGTAATGAGCACCAAGGCAGCGATGCTCTGGACTTTGTTTTACTACTCAAAGTTCTGTGTATCGCTGCAATGGTCATGGACAGGCGTTATCTCTTATCATCAGGAGAGCGTCTCGTTAGTCTCATTACTGTTACATAAAAAAAAAAAAAAAAAAAATTTGGTTAACGATGAAGCACGTACTTAAAAGACACCTGAGCTATAAAACATTTAAATTATATTTATCAGCAAACAAGGAAGCTGACATTTTGTTTACTAATCTTTTTTTTTTTTATGTATAGAATAGGCTTGCGTTTGACCGCCATTACGCCTGATGATAAGCGAAGATGCGGTCTACGATGGAGCACGCTTGCCTAGAAGAAACCGATTCTCTCGCGACTTGAAGGCACCCAGATTGTACCTATCGGGGAACACCCCCTCGGGCAGCGAATAATAATAATAATCAAATCTATGCTGAGCATTGGTCCCTAAAATAATAAAAATGTAGTCAAAACATATTCAAAGAAAACCCACAATCTATCTCAAAATCCAAAATTCAAGTGTTTGGCAGATGTAAACAGTCTTAAGAGAAGAGACTTCACCAAACTCCGTGTTGTGGCGCTAAAACGTTTCTAATCGCTAAAAGTCCATTTTGTATGGCATTCATATTCAATAAAATGCCAAAAGCGATTAAGGAATTAATGTTCAAAAATAATTAGGATATGAAAGATCTCGTACAAAATATTGATGAATTTGAATTGTAGACAAGCACCAACTCCCCGGCGTCGTCCAACTACCTGACAGCGCGACGCGGGAAGGACGACCCGGACAAAGGCGGCGACCAGCACAGTCAGAGCACACAGGTATTAATTAGCTTTTATTTATAAGTTAAAGTAATGAGACATACTATGTTCCCGTTTGTAGGGTTGATACTGCAGCTAGCGGAATTACAGGGCTGTTGAGACTTACCGTTGAAAGTCTCAAAGTAATGACCACCAAAGCAGTGGTGCCCTGGACTATGTTTTGTTGCTCAAAGTTCTGTGTATTGCTGCAATGGTCATGGACATGCGTTTTTAGCGATGATAGCTCAGTAATCTGCGCGGTGGGTTTGCACGCCGCAAGGCGTCGGTTCAAACCCCAACAATGAGCTTGAACTGACGATGAAGAAAAACATCGTGAGGAAACCATAGCATGGCGGTAGAGATCTAGTACTCGGCTGGCTTGATACCACCCTCAAGTAGAAAATCTACATAGCACCTTACTGTATGTTCCGGCAGCCTCACTTGAGAGCCAATTCCATTTCAGGCTAGGTGTGTTTACCGTCTTCGACCACACCGTCACTTAACATGAGGTGAGTTGAGGTCAAACACCTACCTTATCAACCACAAAAAAAAAGTGTTACTGTGCTAATTATTGTTTTTAGGCCAATACTGTTTTTTTTAGACAATCAACAAGGTATTAAGCAATGCATGTTGTTGCTCAGTTGGGGTACCCCAAAGCAGTGTGATACGATTTGGTGTTTGTAATTCGGCGTGCCTCAGGGCAGAATGTTAGGACCGGTATCGTTCATGTGTTACTGTTGTGTTCAGGCGTCTCCGACGGGCACCTTGCGACCGCGGCGCGCGCGCGCCCGCTCTGCGGACGAGTCGTGGAAACACGCGCTATCGCCGCGAGAGAGCTACGACGACTGGGTCATACATGCAGACGAGATACTCATCGGACTTAGGATAGGTACCAGATATTTCCACAGCTGTCATTGGCTTGCATTTAAATACAGACGAATATTCTACAGTAGATTAGATTATCTGTTTTAAAATCAAGCAATTTGTTTTTCAAATCTATAAGATTGTGCAATTGACCATTATTTTTCACAAAACTTGAGCTAGATTAAATTTAATGACTTTTGCTATTATTCACCAAAAAAAATAAATACCTTCGAATAAACGTATACAGCCGTATTTTATTCGATTTAAAAGCCATCATAACGAATCATCAGGGCTAAAAGTTTGTGATGTACTTAGCCACAAGCCATTATACTCGTTGTCATGAACAATTTTTACCCTGAAATAGATCATAGATCAACAAACATTTTCAATAGAACAGTTATTTTTCACGTTAAACGTGTGCCCATATTAAAGTTATTCTAAATGATGAACATAATAACCCCCTATCGGTGTATTACACAAGCTTATAACCTTGTATATTGTATATAAGAAAAACGTAAACAGATATTTTCTAAGCAAGCATGCACCATCAGGTGAGATCGTGGACAAATGAATAATAAGACTGATGTAAAAAAAAAAAAATAACTTTATTATTAGATTCATATATTAATCTTGCTTACTTTATAGGTTCTGGAAGTTTCGGGACGGTATACAAGGCGCACTGGCACGGCCCCGTAGCTGTGAAGACACTCAACGTGAAGACACCCACTCCCGCACAGCTGCAAGCTTTCAAAAATGAGGTAATATCTCACTTACACTGCAGCTGGTATCCACATTTTTAGAGGACCACCCATGTTGTTGTTTTCCATGACAGATTCTTCCAATTTATTGGCAATATTAGTTTCTTCCATGGATTTGCTATGCCACAGTTCATAGCTACCCTATAGTAACAGATATTATACCGCCAAGCAGTAGTGTGTAAACATTACTGTGTTCCGATTTTGTAGGGACAGCAGCTAGTAAAATAGCAAGGGTGTTAAGACTAACCATCGAAATTTTCAAAGTAATGATCGCCAAAGCAGCAATGCTCTAGATTTTGTTTTGTTACTCAATGTTTTGTGTATCTCTGCAATAGTCATGGATATGGCGTTATCTCTTACCATCAGGAGAGAGTATCGTTCATCTCATTATTTTTACAGTGGCATTCTTCAAGTCGGACTGTGGCCTAGTTATGTGTGGCTAGTCAAATTTTAATGACCGATAATGGGGCTTAATTTGAGATAAAGGAAGGAACTGGTCTATATCTAGGGTTGCAAGTTTAGGAAGCCGAAAAGGAGGAATAACTTTTACTATGAGACAACTCTGGAAAAAAAATGACTCCTCCATAGATTTGGTTACGGTTCATTGATTTTTTTCTATATATGCAATAGCTGATGTTTTTTTAAAGATTTCAAAGTTGTGTGCCCATAGTAAAAGATATTCATAATAATTAATACAATAATCGAGTTGCTCAGAAAATAGATATTTTTGTATGTTCGGTACCAGAATTTAAAATGGCAATTAATTATGACGCATGCTATAATTTGACTTGATATATTACATTATTGCATTTATTGAATTATTTTATTGTTGTGACTTTTGAATTTAATTTAATTTTTTACTTTTGAATTTTATTTTTTGACTTTTGTATTTTATTTGAATTGTATATGTGACATTTTAATTTTATAATAATAATAATATGTACCAATGTTGACTTGCACCATCGCATTAGGGAACCCCTGTAAGGATGGTGTAAACTGTTGTAAATAAATAAATAAATAATCCTCTTTTGGGTTATTACACACCAAGCTTATTAACCTGGATACATGTTGAGTGTTTTTTTTTAAATGTAACAGTAATGAGACGAACGAGACGCCCTCCCGATGCTAAGAGATAACGCCTGTCCATGACCATTGCAGCGATACACAGAACTTTGAGTAGTAAAACAAAGTCCAGGGCGTCGCTGCCTTGGCGCTCATTACTTTGAGACTAGATGGTTAGTCTCAACAGCCCAGTAATTTCGCTAGCTGCAGTGCCCTTCATATTCATTCATTCATATTTTATTGATAACAAAGTTACACGTCAAAAAGAATACTACTAAATAATAATTATCAAAATTAATTAATATTAAAATAATAATCTTAAAAAACTATACTACTTTTAAAGTCATAATGTCATCGAACTTATAGAATGCCTGCTCGACAAGCCAAGTCTTTAGTTTTCGTTTATATGATTGTCTAGAGGGAGCGCTTCAAACCGGAACACAGTAATGTTTACACACTACTGCTTAGCGGCAGAATATCTGGTACTGCGGTGGTACCTACATAGACGACCTCCTGCTAAGGAAATCTACCACCAAGTAAATATGAGTGTATGGTCTGGTGAATGGTGTCTGCACCCCCAGGTGGCGGTGCTACGCAAGACTCGGCACTGCAACATCCTGCTATTCATGGGGTGCGTGTCGACGCCGTCGCTGGCCATCGTGACGCAGTGGTGCGAGGGCTCCTCGTTGTACCAGCACCTGCACGTGCTCGAGACGCCCTTCCCCATGCTCTACCTCATCGACGTGGCGCGCCAGACCGCGCAGGGCATGGACTACCTGCACGCCAAGAATATCATACACAGGTACTATTAATACACAGAATAACATACACAACTACTGTTAATACACATTATATCATACACTTTAAAAATGACATTTTATATTACTTGATTTAATATTGAACATGAATTTTAATGTAACTTATTTTACTTTTGAACATGAAATTTAACATAGCTTAATTTACTACTGAACGTGAAATTTTATGTAACTTAATTTAATATTGGTCATGAATTTTTATGTAACTTAATTTATTATAGATTACCTGTAATGATAGATTTAATTTGCATTGAATAAATTAAATTATTGAACATGAAATTAATGTAATTTAAATTAATATTGAACATTAAATTAAATCTAACATAATTTACTATTTAACATGAAATTTAAGCTTATGTAATTTATTATTAGACATCTCAGAACAGTAAACGATCACCTAATTGTTACTTGTCACGGTCATTGAACTTATCAGCTGTTATTCATATAGAACATTCAATATCCTATAATTTCAGAGACCTGAAATCAAACAACATATTCCTGCGAGATGACTGGTCAGTCAAAATTGGGGATTTCGGTCTTGCCACGGCCAAGGTGCGGTGGTCAGGTCAGTATCATTATTTAAACATTTTAGTGGCTTACTTTGACAAGGTATTAAAAGAAATCTTCGTGGAAATCAATGGGGGAGGTCCATGTCCAATAGTGGATATCCTACGTTGCGCCTTCCGGTCCGTGGTCTCCACTCCAGTACTATACAGCCCCATCGGCCATCAGTTCTACGTGCTGTGCTTTGTCCACCGCCACTTCAACTAGCTAATCCGCTGGGGTATATATGTAACTTTAGTTCGTCTATTTATCTCCTCATTACAGATTTGATCTCATGGATGAATCCCAAGCAAAGCTCTCTCCATAGCTCATTGTGCTATTTTAGATATATTGACATGTATTGTAATTAAAAGTAATTTGTAGTAATTTTCTAGTTTTAAACGTTGGTGACACAAATTTTTAAGTAATAGATTAGTAAGGAGCTGGATGCTCGTGAATTATCAAATGACCATAGACTAAAAAACTTTTACGTTCCTTTGTCTATATCTATATTCTAATCACATCATCAGCCTTAGGACGTTTACTGCTAGACATAGGCCTCCTCCTTGGGGGGGTTTGCCAATACTCGCTACGCTTGGCAGGCGGGTTGGCGAGCGCAGTTAAGTGTGATTGTTCAAGGAAGACGCAACCATGGGTAGGTAGGGTGGAGTACAATTCTTACGCCGGCATCACCACAGCAATATATAAATATATTATTCCAATAACATGTTTGAATGTATTGCATTGTGTATTACAGAAGTGGGCGGCACGGGCGGCGTGCAGTGGCAGCAGCCGACGGGCTCCATCCTGTGGATGGCGCCGGAGGTGATCCGCATGGAGGAGCCGGCGCCCTACACCTTCCGGTCCGACGTGTACGCGTACGGCATCGTGCTCTACGAGCTCATGGCCACCGAGCTGCCGTACAACAACCTCAACAACAAGGACCAGGTCAGCGGCTCAGTTACTCACACACCACTCTTAATTTTTATTTTTTTATTTTTCTGACTGGGTAGGTGTTTTGACCACAGCTCACCTGATGTTAAGTGACGGTGTGGTCGAAGATGGTAAAGCACACCTAGCCTGGAATGGAACTGGCTCTCAAGTGAGGCTGCCGGAACACACCGTTAGATGCTTGGCGGCAGATTTTCAACTTGAGGGTGGTAGCTAGCCAGCCGAGTACTAGAAAGTACCCTACCACCACGCTATGGTTTCCTCACGATGTTTTCCTTCACCGGCAGCTCAAGCTCATTTTTGGGGTTTGAACCCACGCCCTTCGGCATGTGAACCTACCGCGCTAACCACTGAACCATCATCGCTACAAAAAAAAAACGATAAAACGCTTATAAACACTTATTCGCTTATAAACGATGCCCGCTCGAGGCAAGATTTTAGTAAGACGAGATCTTTGTTTAGGGTTTTCGTCAAGTCGAAGGGGTCGGTATACATTCGGGATGCACCTTCCACAGCGCGCTTCAGAAGCAAACTAAGATCTTGGCTTCAAGAGACCTTGTTCTATGAATTTGACGATTATTTAAAAATAAGAGATTATTGAATTACTAGTAAGTAAGTGGTGGTAGTCCTTCTAGTACTCGGCTGGCTAGCTACCACCCTCAAGTTGAAAATCTGCCGCCAAGCATTTAACGGTGTGTTCCGGCAGCCTCAATTGAGAGCTAGTTCTATTCCAGGCTAGGTGTGCTTAACCATCTGCGACCACACCGTCACTTAACACCAAGTGAGTTGTGGTCAAACACCTAGCCTGTAAAAAGTAAAAAAAATAATTAGTAATTATAGTTTTTTTATTGACATTTAACCATATTGACATATTTTATATTTGACATATTAGTATATTGACTTTTCTGCATATTGACATATGTTATGATTTTGATATTTTTAAATATGAATGAATGACCTGTAACTTTGGTGTTATCAATAAATGATTTGTATTTGCGGTGTAGTTGTGCGCGAGCGTAACGAGCATTAATTTCCACTGGCTTTGGTCAATGAAGACCACTTTTACGCAGCGTTTGCAGCTTTTTGCGTGATGGTAGTGTATTTTCTAGTTCTCTGCTGACTTTAAGGGTGAATTTCGTCGGCCTCATTTGGGAGCCTTTATACATATGTCGGAGGAGAAAGGTCTCCATCATCATTCTTTTTTTTTTGTGGCTGACAGGCTTGGTGTTTGACCACAGCTCATTTGATGTTAAGTGACGGTGTGGTGAATGAATCCATTACTGTTATGGTTAAAAGTACGTTGAACCGGCCCAGTTCATTGTAATTTTGTATACCAATTTTGTAATTTTAATTTTGTTAAGGCTGTGAACATAAATGTCGAACTATGTTATCACATAAGTGACAGTATTGTCTTTGATGAAAATAAAACCTAATTTATCATAGTCGAAGATGGTCAAGCA
Organism: Biston stratarius; assembly: GCA_950106695.1. NCBI lineage: Eukaryota > Metazoa > Arthropoda > Insecta > Lepidoptera > Geometridae > Biston > Biston stratarius. The sequence continues at coordinate 32,481,338 of OX467109.1, forward strand.
TACCTAGCCTGGAATGGATGGGTATAACAAAGGCATACCCTGCATTTTGTTTTAAAAAAAAATAATGTCCAATCTTTATGGTAAGTTGTTTTTTTGACGAGGTACTAGCTCCAATCTACTTCGCAGATCCTATGGATGGTGGGTCGCGGGCTGCTGCGGCCGGACGTGCGGCGCCTGCGGCAGGACGCCCCGCAGGCGCTCAAGCGGCTCTTCGAAGACTGCATCAAATTCGACCGCGAGCAGCGACCTCTCTTCCGACAGGTATACACTTCTCATCTAAATAAATTAAATTAATTCACAAAAAATAGGGTTTACACTGATTATAAAGATATTCTATTGATTTAGTTGTCCTATTTTGCCGTGACTCGGCATTGAATTTGGTCGTGCAAAAATTACGTAAGAAAATTAATAAAATAATCTCAAGTTTGATACATTACAATTCATAATATATGTCAAAATGAAATACAATTATAAAATATCATTTACATTTTAGGATCATTTAAAAAATCTTTTAAACAATAATAACTTTTTTCTATTAACTAAGTCTTAAGTTTTTTTCCGGAATATCATATAAGGAAGCTCTTTAAGCAACGATGTGGTCTAGGATGGAATACGCTTACCTAGAAGGAACCTGCTTACTCTTAACTCATTTATCTCATATTAAAAGACACTCATATTGTACTTTTCGGGAAACACAGACTCCGGCAAGGAGTTCCACATCCTCGCTGTACGAATAAAGACGCTTAGTGCGCACATGGGGAACGTCCACCATGTTCGTGAACATAAACTGTTCGCTGCAAAATCTTCGAGTGAACTGTGGAACATGAAAAATTGTTCCCTGTCCCCGCTTCGTACGTCTCTCCTAACTTCCAACTTCGCGGGCGATCTATCAACAGTTTTTTGTACAGATCCTGGCGTCGCTGGAGGCGATGCTGCGGGCGATGCCTAAGATCACACGCAGCGCGTCCGAGCCCAACATGAACCGGCAGTTGCACGCGTCTGACGACTACCTCAGCTACAGCTGCGCTTCTCCCAAGACGCCCGTCAACTTCCAGTTCAACACCGACACCAGCTTCCCCGCTTTCTACGGGTCCGTTACTACTAACTAATACATGACAACTTTTTGTTCAATGACGTCGATTTTCTTTCAACACGACTGTCCAAAAAGGAAGTATAATTTTTTTCAAGGCTCATGGCTCAAGGCTCGTTTAGCGATGATGGCTCAGTGGTTAGCGCGGTAGGTTCGTATGCCGAAGGTCGTGGGTTCAAACCTCAACAATGAGCTTGAGCTGCCGGTGAAGGAAAACATCGTGAGAAAACCATAGCGTGGTGGTAGGGTACTCTCTAGTACTCGGCTGGCTAGTTGTCCCTCAAGTTGAAAATCTGTCGTCAAGCATCCAACGGTGTGTTCCGGCAGCCTCACTTGAGAGCCAGTTCCATTCCAGGCTAGGTGTGCTTTACCATCTTCGATCGCACTGTCACTTAACATCAGGTGAGCAGTGGTCTAAAACCTAGACAGTCAGCCACAAAAAAAAAAAATATGTATGTATGCCAGTTTCTTTATTCCATCACTAGCTACGCCCCAGTGTTGCCCGCTGTTCCCAAGTGAACACTTAATTTTTCAGGGTAAGAAGTTCCAGTTCCATTCCTGACATGGTGTGTTTAACATGTCCCACCACACCGTCATTTAATATCAGATGAGCTGTGGTCAAACACCAAACCTGTCAACAGTAACAAATGAGCATTTTATGTATAACGTTTTTTTCCCGTTTCAGAATCCCCGTTCCGAACCAACGACACCCATAGCAGCTGTGAGGCAGACCGCGCGCCGCTGCATAAAAAACGACCTTATTGTACAAGCAATACGGTTCGTTTGTACATTTGACTGAGTGAGAATCGTTACTAGGTTAATGTTTAACTACCCTCAAACTGAGCGTCTTTTCTTCGAGAAAAGGCGACACAAGTTCTATTAGGAAACAATAATAAATTCAAAATCTCATCCGATTGCTATTGTTTTTGGTTGGCAGTATCGGAATTTTGTCGGAGAAAGAAGAAAAAAGGAACTTCTTTAGAAAGTTAAATCACTCTTTTCTTAATTTAATAACTAGTATCAATACGAGATGTTTAACTGATTAGCTTTATAAGGAAACCAAGCAATTTCTACGAAATACCTCTTAAATATATATAAAAAATAAGATGTAAAAAAAACGCGGGCCTACCATTTTATGTAATATAACGAAGACATTTTCTGATGTATAAAATAAATGAGGGTAGAACGAAGTGTAAATGCATTTTAAACTAATTATTGCCTTGGACTAAGGCTGTTTTCGCTAATGCTGGAAAATAGCAGAAATAGCAGATACGCCTGCGATCGTTTTAGTTTCTGAATTAACTTATGCTATTACAGATTGTGCTAAAAATAGTACGCTATAACATAAATGGACAAAAATAACAGATGCACGACTATTTACGAACAATGGAAATTGACGTTGTTGACATATTTTTTGGTTTACTTATGCGAGATTATTCACGTTTAATGATATCGGATACTCCGTCACAACTGGTGGCCTTCTTCATGGAGACAAAGCTGTACACAACGCGCGCGCGGCCTCTTCTTGCTTCGTATTGCGGGCCGCTGCAGATAGTCGGATTATTCGATATAATTAAACTTGAGTAATCCCGCATAAGTAAAACGAAAATACTTACGAACACTTTCAAATGACATAGGGCCTTTCTTCCACGAGGCTGTTGACGCGCAACTAGAGTTTTATACGCATAGCCTACTAGTTGCTTGTCAGTAGCTGACATACAAAGTCATGTTCCGTACAGGACACGACTTGTTGAAGTTTTTTTTACACTGTTATAAGTAACTTACCTTTTTGTAATACATTAATATTTTCTCATATATCGGAGGGATTAGCGTAGAAATTTGCGAGTAATACGTATCTACTACGTAATCTATAGAAAAGTATATAAAATCTGGACAGCAGCAGCTTGATAAGGATCTTAAATCTTTTACTCGATGGTATACGATCTCCTGAGAGTGTGTCTAGGTAGATACCACCGCAGTACCAGATATTATGCCACCGAGTGGTAGTGTGTTCCAGTTTGCAGCGAAATTACAGCTCTATCGAGACTAAACATCAAACTTCTCAAAGTAATTAGCACCAAAGCAGCGATGCTTTGGACTTTGTTTGGCTACAGCTTTGTGTATCGCTGCAATAGTCATTATCTCTTTGTCTCATTATTTTTTATTAAAAAAAAGAAATTGCTCTTTTTCTTATATTTTTAAAACATTTACACACCAAGCAATCATTTTATATTTCTTTGCTAGCCCTCTGATCTTTAATATTTATCGTTAATATCACAGAGTCACTTGATACTCGAATAAATATTTCACGAATATAGTACATTTACTAAAATAATCGCTTAGATTAATATCTCCGTGGGAGAAAAGCCTAAAAGTGAAGTCGAATTGTGTTACTCGTTTTGTTTATGTGTTTTTGACACCATTGAAAATGGACAGCATTGGCATTTTGTAAACTGTTGTGCTAGAGTGCAGCGGTGGCGCCAAGTAAACACGTGAAACTGATTAATTAAAAAAATAAACAATTTTACGACTATTCAAATGAAATGAATATTCGGCGTCATTCCCGCGCTTCCCACAGCCGGAAGTACCGTCATTTTTCGGTCGTTTTGTGACGGAATCTGCGCTTACGTTCGCGATCTCCGATATATTATTATTTATTTAAATTATTGTATAAATATATTTATTTTGATACTTGAGTTCGGTGACTATCAGTACAAAAAAACAAGGGTCGAAGAACCTACCTTTCTCCTTTTTGAAGTCGGTGAAAAAGCTTGCAGTCTTTAATGTTATGTATCTACTACATTATTATTAAATGCTTTCTCCTTATGCAGGGTACGTAAGGCAACCTATGTATATTGCCGTGCTAGCAGTGGATGTACATGGACAGAAAAGAATTGAATACTTTATTGTACACCAACAATTGTCATATTCAAGATCAAAAAATCAAAATTAATTTATTTGGCATTAATGTTGGACACTATAAAATGAATCCGAACTAGTGATGACTGTAATTCGGCAACTATGATATATTATAATAACACAAAAAAAATAGTGTTATATACACTAATTCTTTTTTTCACTAATATTATGTGAGTGTGTTTGTATGTTTGTTACTCCTTCACGCTCAAATGACTGGGCCAATTTTGATGAAATTTAGTATGGAGGTAGCTGATACCCTGGATTAGCACAGGCTACTTTTTGTTCCGAAAAATGTATTGTGTACAGCAGGTAACCCCGCGGGGCGCAGCTAGTATAACATAAAAAAATCTCAAAAAAAAAAGTATGGATAGATCGTCACTGAACTCTTGTATTCTGGATTCGTGTATTATAAAAATATTTTTTACATAAATTAAACTAGCAATAAAGAAGTACTGTAACGTAATTATATGGCAATACTGTATACATCGCGATTGGAAATCTTTTCTGTAGATTATTCATTTATCTGGACATTTAAAATGGTTTAATTTTTTTTTTTCATAATATCTACTGCAATTTCAAATTATAGTAAATTTTAATACGAAACTAACATTTAAACTAGCTGAATAAATATTGGAGGAAATTACACACAGCGCCTTTACACCCAAACAAAGCAAAGCTTGAACCAAACAGCTGACAGAATACTTTTTTGTAAATACATATAGAACATCCAGACAAAAAAAACATAAACGTTAGTCCTGAGTGGGAATAGAACCCACGCCCTTCAGCTCTAGAAGCAGAACTTTACCAAACGAGCTAACAGGGCAGTAAAATTTTGAATAGTTTGTTTTTTAAATTGGGATCTCCTTTTTTTTAAAGTTTGAATCCACAGAAAAGATTTGCAACAACCTCTATCCGTCAATTCAATCTCACAATGTGAACAGAACACTGTTGTAATAGAGAATATTCTGTCGCCTTACAAGATAAAATGTTATTTTTCTGATAAAATATTTTTGTATTATATCAATACAGAATATAACTGTAAATTACATAGATAATTATGAGAGTTTTATTTGGAGCGGTCCAGTGCATCAAGACACGACCTTTTGATTTGGAGTTACTGTAAATACTTAGCTTTACGTTGACGAACTTGTGTATACAGTATAATTTAATTGTAACGCATAACTATTATGTTAAGGACACAATAAATTATTGTTTCAAATTAATTGCTGAATGTTTTAATTTTTCTCTTCGGTGAAGTATAATGGTCACTTACCTGGTACTTGGAGAGCGGGCGTTCTCCGCACTCGACTCGACTGAACATCGATGAACATTGTTTGTCTGTCGGTTTTTTTATTGGATATACTTTGTGCGCTTCAGATCTGGATGACCTAATTCCACCCTGCCCATTCTACTATCGGACAGCCAGGAGTCATCATGGTCAGGACCGGATTATCCGTAAGGCGGATAAAACAACTGCCTAGGGGCTCCGACTAGGGGCCCACGAGGGTTTTTTTTTTTTTTTTTTTCTATGTAACAATAATGAGACGAACGAGACGCTCTCCAGATGTTAAGAGATAACGCCTGTCCATAATCATTGCAGCGATACACAGAACTTTGAGTAGTAAAACAAAGTCCAGGGCATCGCTGCCTTGGCGCTCATTACTTTGAGACTAGATGGTTAGTCTCAATAGGCCTGTAATTTCGCTAGCTGCAGTGCCCTTCAAACCGGAACACAGTAATGTTTACACACTACTGCTTAGCGGCAGAATATCTGGTACTGCGGTGGTACCTACCTAGACGACCTCCTGCTAAGAAAATCTACCACCAAGTAAAAGGAGTCTAGTCGATAAGGGCCACGCACCAAGAAAACAAAAACGTTTCATTCGTGACATTTCCCATTATTTACATCCGGTAATGTTGCCATAGAAAAAAAAAAATCGATTTTTTGTAATAGAAAAATATATATTTTAAAAAGTAAGAAAAGGGTAAAGTTATACTGAATTGCAAGATATGCAATCCCCGAATAGCATTGCCTAGGGGCCCCGATACGGTTAATCCGGCACTGTTCATGGTTGATATTCCATAATTTAAATTAAGCGGTTTGATTCTACCTTCATAAGAACCGCATTCAATGAAATTTGCTGCCTGAGTTGGCTGTTTCACGATATCTATCTATCTAATACATTTACACGAGCAATTCTTGTATTCACGTACCTATATAATCTGAATCGTAGCGCCATCTAACCCCAAACTAAGCAAAGCTTGTACTATGGGAACCAGACAGCTGACAGAATTATTTTTTTTGTGAATTATATATAATATAAACGTCTACAATACCCAGACACTGAACAAACATCTATGTTAGTCCTGAGTGTCAATCGAACCCACGATTTTCAGTTCTCAAAGCAGAACAAAAGAGCTAACAGGGCAGATTTTTTTTTAAATTCCTCTTGTTAGTGTCTATTCCATTATTTTTTGTTATTCTTCAATCCGTAGAAAATATTTCAAAATCAATTCAATCTCACAATGTGAACAGAATCGTTCATAGTGCTCCGTGCTGCAGCATTCGGAGCAGATGCGTGGCCGTTAGCTCCAAACCAAGTAAAGCGTGTACTACTGGAACCAGATAACCGATAGAATCCATACTATAGGTATTTTATTTGTTGTAAATATACATATACTTATTATACATTTACACCCAGATGAACAAACATTTATCGTCATATAAATATTTGTCCTAGTGGGAATCGAATCCACGCTTCACAGCTCTAGAAGCAGAGATATTCTCCTAAATGGCCTAATATTGCATAATAATATAAACGACGTGTTATTGTAATAATTATAGTGTTACTTTCAAAAATTTCGACGCTCACAAATAAGTTTCCGTGGTGTAGCGGTTATCACATCTGCCTAACACGCAGAAGGCCCCCGGTTCGATCCCGGGCGGAAACATAGTTTTTGCACAATCATTTCACAGTAATTATGAAGGGACAAACAAACCGCTCGCCTGGTAGTTAAACATCATTTGTATAACATATAATCATGCATTTTTTTTCGCTTACCTATTTGATAGAAAACACATTAGTTCAAAATCAACAATTTAATTTATTGAAATTCACAAAGCGAACATTTTACAATTATTACAAGGCCGTTATGTCATTTGTTCTATATTACGAACTTATTCCTAATTAGAGCTACATAATGATATGCAATAACATTAAAATATCTTAGTTATACTGAACACATGTCATCACAAAACTTTATACGGAATTTACGTAAATATAAGAAACTGTGTTTTCGGAAACAAGGTAGTTCAGAAGCAGAGCATATTCTTAAACTCATACTTTATACGATAATGAAAAAACTTATATTAGTAAAATGATATCTCTTTCGACAATTAAAACAATTACTCAATGGCTACATGTTTCACAGCTTTCAAAAACATCTCATGTTTTATAACACTACGTAAATATTATAATAATTACTGCACCGCCCTAAGTGCATCAGTGCTGTAGAAAATTTATTTCGTCAGACCCGATCATTGAACTATTTACCTTATTCCGCATAACATACAGTAAAATTTCCGTTAATCTTGTTGAGTTGCTTGCACTTCAGTTGTATGTGATACAATATATGGTCCGAATTTTTATGCCTGCTAGGCGCGATCATCATTAACATTCACGTCGACAACAATTAAGTTTCATAGTAACAAATAAGATATAAAAAACCTATACATATTCAAAAATATATAGTTTAGAGACGAGAGTTTCTGAAAATCAATCTTGTGAATCTTCGCTTTGGTCCGCATCACTCCCGTTGTTGTCTTTAGTTTTCTGTTTGGGCTTTTTAGTTCTGAGTTCGAACTTGGACACGTAGACCTTCTTTCCCCCAACCTTCGCGTCTATAGAGAGTTTCAGCGCGCGTTCCACAGACTCCGGCCCATCAAACTCCACGAAGAAAGTGGCTGTAAGGAGAAAATAGAGTTTAGATTTTTTTTATGTAAAAGTAATGAGACGAACGAGACTCTCCCCTGATGGTAAGAGATAGCGCATGTTCATGACCATTGCAGCAATACACAGAACTTTGAGTATCAAATCACTGCTTTGATATTAATTACTTTTAAACTTCAATGGTTTGTCTCAACAGTCCTGTAACAGCTCCAAAACGGCCTGACTGATTTTTATGAAATTTCTTATGTATATTTGGTAGGTATGAAAATAGGTCGTAAAGTATATTTCATACCGCTAGGTGGTTAGCTACTTTTTATCGCGAAAAAATGTAGCGGGTTACACCGCGGGGCGTAGCTAGTAATAAATAAAAATCTTACCCATTGAGTGTTTCCCTTTGACCGAGTGCCGTATGTTGCGAATGCGGCCGGCGCCGCTGAACATTGTGCTGACGGCCTGCGCGGTGAGCGGGCCGTATGAGCGCGTCACCAGCGTCGTATCGGTGGGGGGCAGCGACCTCCTCACTTGAATACGGCTACCTTCAAATACGGTGTCATCTTCCAGTGCCTGGAAGACAGATGACACATGCTTTATCAATAATCGCACAATCTATCTAATCTAATACCTTAAAACGAGCAATTCTTGTATATATGTATATTTTTTTTTTTCTGAATCTCGGAAACAGCTCCATAGATTTTTATGAAGTTTAGTATGCAGGGCGTTTCAGGGGCGATAAATCGATCTAACTGGGTTTAATTTTTAGAAAACGTCGTATTAGGCATGTTTTCAAGCAATGAAAAACCGAGCTAAGCTCGGTCGTCCAGGTACTGTTAAATGCAAAAGTTTTTGAATGTGTTCCTTTTTTATGCGGAATAGCTTTACAAGGAGTAATATTTATTTTATTAAAGCAATAATAACAGAAAATATAAAACAAATCTGTGGACTAGGTCAGCATTTTGCATATTAAGCATAGATGACAGCAAAGGTATTTTGGTGGAAGATAATATTGTGAAGAATTTTACATAATGCTTTAAATAAGAAATTCGACAGTGAATCTGAACACCAATATGAGAGCAATATGGAATCATAGCTAGACAAAGTAACATTCAATCAGCAATAGCACTAATTGAAAAGTATAAATTGTACAAGATATATGTATGTATATAAGCTGTCAATTTGTCATGTGGGCAGCTTATGTCAATTCCGTACACTTTTGGACTATTCTATTAGCCTTATCAAATATATTGAATGTTACTTTGTCTAGGCCCTTAGGCCTAATCATCTGTTGAGGGTACACTGACAGTCCACCTTCAACATACTCAACATGTCTGACAGTGTGATGTTGTATATTAAAACAAGAGATTTTCAATCCAAGCCTTACCTGTGTAGCAGCCCCATCGCTGTAGAAGTTCACTGTGGTGGTAAACACTTGTTTTGACTCTTCTGTAGGATAAACTTCTGCAATTCTGAAATAATTAATGTTATCAAAATTATTACTTAGTTTGTAACCAACGAATATAATATTGCAAGAATATATTATTGATTTTTATTTTATTTTGGCCACCAACTCGCCTGATGGAAAGCGATAGTGTGGTCAAGGATGGAGCATGTTGATCTAGATGAAATCTATTCACTCTAGCCTTATAAGTTAGTTCACAATTTAATTAGCTTGGGACCTTGTTGTTAGGCTGTATCACCGAGCTATATAGATATAGCATATGTAGTCATAATTGAAATTACTTTATTAGACTAAATTGTAAAGTAACAATATAATAGCAAATATACCTAATAATGCTACCCACAGAGTTGAATACTCTGTTGTGGGCAACACCACCTTCGAGAGTCATGTCATGTTTGACTTGTTTACAATAAAATATAAAGCATTATTCCTTACCCCACACTCCTAATTAGGCCATACTTCACAAAGTGCTCTGCTAAAACCTTTTTGTAAGAAAACAACATTGCCAAAGGTAGATTTTCTACAATGACAATGGTGTCCAAGCTAGTTTCTGTAGTGTCGGCCTTGCTATCCTTGTTCCACTTGCGTCTACTCCATTTTACCTTCTCCTTAATTTCTTCAGTCTTCTCAGATTCTTGTAAGTCTTCAGCTTTAGCACCTTTAGTTTTTCTATTTTTATTCAATTTACGCTTTAGTTTCTTTCGTTTATCCTTATCAACTACTGTCATTTCGTCCAGCATGTTTGTAAGTGTGTGTGCATTGTCACCGATGCTCAAATTTTCTAATTCTGCAACAACATCTTGTTTAGAGTTTCTTTTGCGTGATTTTAAAACTGGTTCTTCATTCTCAGGTTCAGTTAGTTTCTCTTGGTGTTTCTTCTTCTTTGATCCCATAGTTTTATCTGTGACTTCTCGACTTGTGCTTTCGATGCTTGAGTGTTCCTTAGGTTCTGTAATTTCATCAGGTTTCTTGACCTTTTTTGTTTTTCTGTGTTTTTTCTTTACATCAGTAATATTTTCATTTTGATCTGTTTGACCATCGGCAGCTACATCATCAGATGTTGCTTGTATGTTTTTTGGATTTACAAGTTTTGATTTCAATTTTTTCTGTGCTTTTTCTTTGACTGAATTTTCAATCTCCATTGTTTGTTGATTCACATCTAATTTGTTTTCTTTTTCAGCCAATTTATCTTTTTTAGGCTTTTTGAAATGTTTTTTTGCTTTAACTTTAGGACTTATATCACTTTTAGTCTCACTGGTAGAATTATCAGATTTAGTCTTTTTATTGACCACTTCTTCATTGTCTCCTAGCATGAAACTGACGGATTTGTTTCGTTTCTTGGGCTTCGAGCCAGATTCGTCTAAATTAGACCCATTCATGGTGTCATCAGTGACGACCGACGAGTTTTTCATGATTGACTTTACTTTGGCCGACTTGTCTAGAAGCTTGCGGTTAACCCGGGGGGTGGATGTTACTTTAAACTCGTTCATGGGCGTGCTCCTGCCAAGATTAGTGTTATTAAGTCCATGACCATCGATAGTAATGTGCGACATATCGATGGATTGTCTTTTCTCTGCTTTCTTACGTTTGTTAGGTGATTTCTCGCGCTTTGGTGATTCGGACTGAACTTTGTGGCTCGTTGTATCTTGATTATCGCTATTTTGAGGTATTGCACTGAAAGAGGCGCTGGTTTCGGAGCTACTTTTGTATAAATTGACAAAATCGAAACTGCGGTTTTGTTTCAGTGTATCTGCAGGAGTATGTCCTAAATTAAACGACTTCGACTTCATTCTGAGAAAATACTAAACTGTAATATTTAAAATGGTACACACTAAGTTATACTTTTAACACTTTTTGGAGCAATACAAATAACAATATTCCATTTGTAGTAAGTTCGCTATCATTTAGAATTAAAAGAGCATTTTATCACAAGAGATATAGGTTATGTTTTCATTTTCGAAAAATATGACGTTGATGGATGGTACTATAAGTGACATAAACTTAAAAAAATCTAGAGATCGTCTTCGTCTTTGTCGCACTTAGCGCAGTCAAATCGTTGGTCAAGTGTTTCGATATATTCAAGTATTTTGTGAAAATCAAGTATGACCTAGACCTATTTAGGTCTAATAATATAATTCATATTTCGTTTATAAACGAGTGCAGTATGTATGCGCTCCACTTTGCAGTTGCACCCACGTTCACGACTACGAGTCATGGAAATTAACTTTTGAAAATTGAAGACCATTATGACTACGTTCTTTTACTCGGACGCAGTTGTAGTCACTAACACATTTTTTTAAATATGAAATAGATCTACGTGTTTCCACCAACTGGCCTGATGGAAAGCGATGGTGCGGCTAAAAACATACTGTGTATACTTGGGTAGCCTTGAGTAATGCGGGGTTTAGCAGTGGCTTGTAGAATACCAATTACCAAAAAATTGTAATTGAAGACAGGTATCCCAGCTTATTGACGTCATCGATTGGTGAAATTGTTTTTGTATCCTAGCAACTCTGCTAACCTCACTTTTGTAATGGCGGATGCGCTTGCGTGATGCCGGTTTCGTGTTATTATTGCTTTTAGTTGGCGTCATTTCGTGTAACAAAGTGATATCATCAATTTTGTCTATAAAAATTTAATTGGTAAGTATATTGAGTTTTGTAACACGTAGCTTTTCACTGGAAAACTTAAATACGCTACTGATGCTACAATCACTGACGCGGAGCTCGTGAATTTTCCATTGGCAAAAACCATGCTTCATGGCGCGTACGAATGGTTACGATGTGTTTACCGTTATCTACACTGCGATGCGTAGTTAATTTTGACAAAGATCGTTCATCGACTTAGTAACTACGCTCACGTCACGTTTAGGTAATTTCGCGCGGTACAAACTTCGTCCTTGAGTTCTGAGAATAGGCGCCAAGCTTTACATGTAAGTTTTCGGCGGAAATTAGATATGGCGGGAAATACACTCGTCTTAGATACGCCATACTTTTTATTAAAAGTTTCTGAATAGATTGTGGTATTTTAGTGTGATCGTGATCAGAATGGTCGCTCCGAAGAGAGGTCGCGGTGCGCGTAATCAGGCGGCGAAGGGCAAGGCTAACCCGGCGGAGGAACCGCAACAGGCGACGCCCGAGGCCGAACCGGCGGCAGAGGAGGTCGTGGCTGAAGAGAACAACGGCGACACCGAGCCTATGGAGCAGGGCGAGGACGCGGCCGCGGGCGGGGACGGGGCTGACGTATCTGCAGACGCTCACGCCGAAGGAGACGCCGAGGCTGCTGCCGACCAGGAAGCAGAGAAAAAAGAGGAGGAGAAAGTGGAATCTGGTAAAATCCTCGTGGAGAATCTGCCCTCGAGCTACCTCTTTGACTACCAAGAGAAACTCAAGGAGCTGTTCTCCAAATATGGAGAAGTCACCGCTGTCAAGTGAGTATACTTATTGTTGTTTTCTTCCTCTACTTTGATAGTATTTGTCAACATTCAAATATCAGTCCCTGAATTTCATAATGTTCTGTAGATGAATGCAATATTCTTTACAATACTAAATGTTACTGTTATTTGACTATTAGTGTTCTCGAGGTGTGGACAGCACTCAGAATGCTTAACTGCCGTGTATGCGGAGTATTAACGAGAGAAATTTTTCTTTCTTTTTAGACGTGGTCCAATCATTGTAACAGAACTGACCACAACTCCGACATTATCGGCTATAGTCGAATTCAAAAACAAAGAGTCTCTGGACAAGGTAAACAAAAGTTTAATTAACATTTTAATTTTAATTACAAAAAGTAGTATTTAGTGCCAAGATGGCTTTTAATTAAGGCTATATGAGTTATATTTTTCCAAATTGCCACTTCTCTGGAGTCAGAATGACTATTTGAATGTTAGAACTGGCTGGTCTTCTACTGTACTCTGCATCCATTAGGCTTGAGATTCGTTTAATTGGTAACCAACAAAATTATTGAAATTGCCGTGTGACATAGCAGATCAGCCGACGAGCATACTATGACACTCATGTGTTAATTAACTGTGTGCACTTCCAGCCGTGGTAAGTAAATGGAGTGTTGTGCCAACTTTCTATACCATGTCTTTGAAAAATCTGTTTCAGTATTAAAATGTCATAAAGGTGTTAAATTTTATAAAATATTTGGAAAATTTAATTGGTACTTTGGTATATCAAGTTAGCACATCCTATGTTTGCAGGGGCTATGTCACTAAATTTAAAATTAATTCCATTAAAATACTATCCAGATATTACGTGCATAGTCCCAGTAAATAAATCTGAAGTGGTTAAATCGGTTTTTCCTTTCAAGCTATCCTCGATCTTATCTTAGATGAGCCATTTTGTAATAAATTATTGCTAAACATGATTTGTGGTACAAATAATGTAAACAGGATAACAGATCATGCATAAACTGAGACCTAGTCTGTTCTATGTCAAACAGCTACCTGATATTGTCTGATATAATGTGAAGTACTAACTTTAGTAATTTACACTTCTATGATAACAACTGAATTTGCTCAAGGTAATTTTCATGTTCAACTTTGGTTGTTTTGCGAAGATTTATCATTGAGTTTCATTCTAGTAATAGATTTGTAGAACAATGCAGTGAAATTGTGAATCAAGTTTTTAGATGCTCGCATCTTATGTGTCAAATGTACTAAGTGAATTGAAGAATATTGTTTTGTTGTACTATAAGTGATTAATTTCTAAGATAAACCCTAATGAATTGATAATTATAAAATATATATTTTATTAATGTAACAGTATTGAGACAAGACATTATCCTGATTGTAAGAGATGACTCAGAACTAACAAAACTAAGTCCAAGGCTTCACAGCTTTGGCACTCATTACTTTGATATTTCGATGGTTTGTCTTAAAAGCCTTGTAATTTCGCTAGCTGCAGTACCCTTCAAATTGGAATACTATGGCTTCGCAGCAGAATATCTGGCACTGTAGTGACACCTATCTAGACAACCTCCTGCTATAAAATCTACCACCAAGTGTATATACATATACTTTTTATGTACAGATTTCTGTATTAAAACTATATTTACCAAGAGTTAGTGACTCTTTAATATCCATTTAGCAATATTATGTTGGTTTTTCTATATTAGAGTTGACTTATCGCTGAGATGCAGCTACATGTTTTTTCCTAAGCAACTATTTTGAATATGAAATTGTTAAATATGATTTTCAAGAACTCATGTGTTTTAGAGAGAAACCAGTGGTTGTGTAAAACACTGAATTTCATAATGCATCAGGGTTGACTTGTTGTCCCCGAGAGAATTATGATGTGGCACACTGCAATTGACAATATCAAGTATTTTATAATAATTGTGTTGTCATTCAAAGACTGTCAAGATAAAGTCACTGGCTGTGACTCAGTCATGCAAGGCAAGTCATTAAAATGCCATAAAGGACCAGAGACTCCCAACTAAGGCTGTCATGGAGTTCTGGAAGTAACACGAAAGTAAATGTTTCATGACATTATGTCACTTACACAACACTTGTTGTACACTTACATAGTAGTATACTCACTGAACTATATTCCATGTTTTACACATAGTGGAAAAAAAATTGGCAATTTTTGGAAAGGATTTATGGCATTTATAATGTAGGTACACAAAAATCCAGGATTATAATTACTTTAAGGTGCAGATAGACCTGAGCATTCCCTCTAATAGAACATTGAGAATTTATGTGTTTTAATTCTGTGGCACTGAACAACGAATACCATAATGTAAAGTAAAGATTAACATTTCGCCGAACATTCTAGCAAACACTGAACTGTTCTGTGAACTATTTGTGCAGAGAGGACTGGCGGCGATAGAATTATGAGAATCCCTCGACACAAAGATTTTTTATTATTGCTCTTCTTTGGACTAATGCTTCTATTATGCGAGTCATTTGCCTGATTTATTGTTTACAAAAACACTTTATAAAGACAATTACACATGAAAATTCAGCTCAAGTCTATCGGCACCTCTAAACTGGTTCCACGTTCACGCCAATACATCGCTCAATATAAAC
This sequence comes from Biston stratarius, assembly GCA_950106695.1. Classification (NCBI taxonomy): domain Eukaryota; kingdom Metazoa; phylum Arthropoda; class Insecta; order Lepidoptera; family Geometridae; genus Biston; species Biston stratarius. Next base: position 32,496,790 of record OX467109.1, read on the forward strand.
CAGACAATTTTGCGAAGGCGCAAGCTTACTAACAAAAAGTGTTGTGGCGCGCGTCATCGTAAATTGACAGGGTTATAACATCGGGAGCTGTCTCGACAAGAATGTGGAGCCGGTATGAAAGGCTAGCCCAGTATTTCCTATTGCGCGTGATTGCATCGTGAGTGTGTCGACCAGGCGCTGGGTGAGGACGGCACCGATGTGGAGGGGCACGCGATCAGCGTGGCGGTGGAGTCGCGCGCGGAGACGGCCGTGCTGGTGGGCGTGCCCTACGAGGCGGGCTCCGACTACGTGCGGCTGCTATTCGCACAGTGCGGCTCTGTCGCACACATACACGAGTTCAGCAAGACCAAGTACAAGATATGTGAGTATACAGCTCTTTCTTAACACATCCTTGGACATTTTGGGAATTTCAAGGAAGCAGGTTGGGAAAGGAACGAACTGCCGGCTTCCTTAGTAGTAGTGTACCGTAGTGATATCAGCTTTTATTGAAATGAAATTAAATTAGAGAATGGCATATTCCATTGAACATTTAATTTGGATCTTTTCAAAATGTTCTAAGTCTACGTGATTCATATTTGACACCATTGTTAATCAACAATCATAGAGTTGCTCAAATTCAGACGTACTAGCGTTACATAATATCATCTTTGTCAGCTCTTTGAGCCTGTTCTAAATTAAAACAATTTTTTTTATATTAGGAGTTAGTTAATATTAAATAATATACATATTGATAAATCGCGGTACATACATAACTTGCCAGCTATTCAAGAAACTTGGAAAACCTTATACACATAGGTATAGGGGAGTTGTGCTCCTTCAAAGTCCGCCATCGTGTTGAAATTCTCTAAAGTTCAAGAGCGCGCCAAACTTGACCTGTTTCCATCTACTTGTAGGTATAATGTAGGTATTGGAGGACGCCGCAGACCGTACTTGCTAAAGGTTAATATCCAGACGACATTTTTGGCAAACATTATGTTTTATTTGGAGCTCTATCAAGTTTCCGCTCCGGCGATAATTTAAAGTTAAATTTAATTTTGCGTTTCAATGTATATAGTTAATACAAGAAATGTATATTATGTACAAAACCAGTTCTGATTTAAAAAAAATTATGATATCAGTTAAAACTGCCTATTTATAGAGTGATGTGAAAGACGATTTCCCAAGACTAGACAAAGTAACATCGGATTTGCGATAACGTTAATAGAAAATCCAAAAATGTAGAGGATTGACATAAACTGTCCACGTGACATAGCTTTTTGTTTTTATGTAAAAATAATGAGACGAACTAGACGCACTCCTGATGGTAAGAGATAACACATGCCCATAACCATTGGAGCGATACACAAAACCTTGAGTAACAACAAAGTTCAGGGCATCGCTGTTTTGTCGCTCATTACTTTGAGACTTTCCACGGTTATCCTCAAAAGCCCAGTAATTTTGCTAGTTGCAGTACCCTTCAAACTGGAACACAGTAATGTGTACAGTGTACACACTACTGCTTGGCAGCAGAATATCTGTCCCTGCGGTGGTACCTACCTAGACGACCTGCCAAGGAGATCTACCACCAAGTGAAGACAAAGACAGCTTATGTCAATCCTGTACATTTTTAACTTTTCTATTAGCGTTATCGCTAATCGAATGTTACTTTGTCTAATCTCTTTGAATCTGTGCACGCATGTCTACGGTGATTCAGAATAAGTTTTCTTGAAGTATTATTTAAAATATCATTTCACATTATCATTCATACTAACTTTGTTAGGATTCTATGCCTACTTAGGTAAATTTATTGTCTAGTAGCTGAATACCTGACATTGCATTCCCGGAGTGGCAGCTCTCGGCTTTTAGCCTCGTATATATACGAACCTCATTTGAACTATCACGAACAATAAAAAAAAAAAAACAACTACTAAATCGGTTCAGCCATTCTTATGTTATGTGCTTACCAACGAACATCATTAGGATTTTATTTTTAAACAGTTTTCTTTTATAATATTAATATTCATCATCATCTCCATAAATCTTCACTTCCCCACTGTTGGATATAAAGTTTCTTGGTATGTCCAATTAACACGAACACCACTGTAGATAATGTCTTGAAAGGTTCAGATGGCAACAGGAAGTCATTGACCTGCGTGAATACTCGCACAAAATAGGCTATTTCATAATAATTTATCATGTGAGTAATTTATCTGTAATATTCATACTGGAGTTCTTATATGGATGTTTAAGCGATTCGCGCCAAATCAGTCAAGGTAACTTAAGAGTACCATTTTCTGTAACGCATAGGTACTTGTACTATAACCTTGAGTTGATTGACCTTTACACCGCACCTGCTTTACGCTAGATGTAACGAATATTTCTTGCGCTTAAAATTGCTCGTCCGTGGCGCTATAGCATCAGAAAGAACCAGAAAAATCATGATTAAGTTAGAACGTATGATAGACAACTTAAAGCATCTGAAGAAAGAGGTCTTGTACTGAACAGGACTTATTGTAAAAATCTAGATGGGCGTGTCACTCCTCAATTTAGGTGCAAGGTCGCCATTCCACACCGTGAGGCAAGTGATAGGTTGTCACTCACCGCTCGGTTTGCAGTCTGTCTGGCGCGGATTTCATTATTTATTTATTTAATTCTTTATTACACATTTACAACTATAATAATATGTACAATAAAAGTACTTAATGCAATAAAAAATCTTGATTGTACATTTATATTAAGCAAGTATATTTGTAATTTGTCTTTCAATTTCATTCGTTGTGGCGGCTATAACACTTTGTTTTTAGGGTTCCGTATCCAAAGGGTAAAACAGGACCCTATTACTCCCATATTGCCCCTATTGACTCCGCTGTCCGTCCGTCCGTCTGTCTGTCCGTCTGTCACCAGGCTGTATCTCATGAACCGTGATAGTTAGACAGTTGAAATTTTCACAGATGATGTATTTACACTTTACTTAACAGCAAATACTAAAAAACAATAAAAAAATATTTAAGTGGGGCTTCCATACAACAAACATGTTTTTTTTTGCCGTTTTTCTATATAATGGTACGGATCCCTTCGTGCGCGAGTCCGACTCGCACTTTGCCGGTTTTTTTCTTCATGTAAGTCGTGTGTTAAACCTTGTGTCAACCTTTTTGTCACCAGTTAGTTAGCCTCTGATTACACCAATATCGATTTTGTTCTGTGACAAATAACTGGATTCTATAATTTAGTGTAGTATCGGCATAACGGATTGTTTTCAAATGGGGATGAACTGACTAAATTGAGTTAGGTATGTTAGGTGAGATTAAATCTAACAGTCGTAGTTCTATGTATAATCAAGAATTTCTGTTTTTTTGTTAGTTTTTAATGTAATTTCCCTAATATGTATTTCGCACCTTTCGGCCATATTAAAAACAATCGTACTCGTACGCACAAGCTCAATATCTCAAAACGTCAATTTCGCACCAGCCAAATTTTTTTGTGATGTTATTTTGCGAAAGTGACTTTCTGCGTCAAAACCGCTAGTGCTTTAAAAAAACATTAGAATTGAGTATCTCCTCCTATTTTGAACTCGGTTAAAAATAAATAAATATTGGAAGACATTTCTCACAACGCCATCTAGCCCCAAACTAAGCCAAGCTTGTGCTATGGGAATCAGATAACTGATAGAATACTTAAATATTTTGCCCGTCCTAGTTTAATCATCAAAATATCTGAGGTTGCAAGTAATACGTTAGTGCATAGTGCATAGTGCAAGCATAGCAAACTACGCCGGACGGAGCAGCGTGTTGCGCAAGACTTGTAGATTGGTGTCAGCAGCGATCGAGTCTGCATTTATTGACTTAACTCCGCCCTTTCAATTGACGTACGTAGTTCGCATTATCGCCAGTTTGAACCAGATCTAGCCACAGAATAGATGATAGTAACCATTGGAGGGCAACTCGTGTGAAAGTTCATTTATCTTTCAAATCAAACGAAGAAGATAAACATGTTTGAGCGAATTCAAAAAGGAAGAAGGTTTTCAATTCATTCCATTGTATAAAACAAAGTCCCGCCGTCTGTACGATTATTATATTCGATTTATTAGATCTTTAACTACGCAACGGATTAAATGCGGTTTCCATCAAATCAGTCCAGCCTCACTTGAGAGCCAGTACCATTCCAGGCTAGGTGTGCTCTACCATCTTCGACCACACCGTCACTTAACATCAGGTGAGTTGTGGTCAAACACCAAGACTGACAGATATAAAAAAAAAATGCGCCACTTTACTGTCTACATAGAACCCGTGCGAAGCCGGAGTGGGTCGCTAGTTTTTTCATATACGTTCGATTGATTTCTAGCACATCTGCCAATGAGATTCGTGATAGTTGGTTTTTATCGTTGACAAGCTAGATGTTTGACCACAGCTCACCTGCGATAGTGACGGTGTGGTCGAAGATGGTAGAGCACACCTAGCCTGGAATAGTAGTGGCTCTCATGTGAGGCTGCCGGAACACCGTTAGATGCTTGGCGGCAGATTTTCAACTTGAAGGTGGTAGCTAGCCAGCCGAGTACTAGAAAGTACCCTACCACCACGCTATGGTTTCCTCTCGATGTTTCCTTCACCGGACAGGTCAAGCTCATTGTTGGGGTTTGGACCTACGCCCTTCGGCATGCGAACCGACCGCGCTAACCACTGAGCTATCATCTAATTCTCATAATTTTTTCTGAGTATCATCGCTACAAAAGTCTCAGACATCAATCAACTTCCATGCTTTTTTAGGGTTCCGTACCTACCCAAAGGGTAAAACCGGGGCCCTTTTAGTAAGACTCCGCTGTCCGTCCGTCTGTCACCAGCCTGTATCTCATGAACCGTAATAGTTAGACAGTTGAAATTTTCGAAGATGATATATTTCTGTTGCCACTATAACAACAAATACTAAAAAACAGAAAATAAATATTTAAGGGTATATACAACAACCTTGATTTTTTTGCCGTTTTTATAGATAATGGTACGGAACCCTCCATGCGCGAGTCCGACTCGTATTTGGCTGGTTTTTTAAAATAATAGACGCTGTCATGGTTGTACTTAAATTTTTTGTTTAGATGTACTTATTTATCCAACACCTTGTAACAAGTGTGTAAACATTACTATGTTCCGGTTTGAAGGGTACTGCAGCTAGCGGAATTACAGGGCTGTTGAGACTAACCATCAAAAGTCTCAAAGTAATAAGTTTCAAAGTAGCAATGCCCTGGACTTGTTAACTCATGAGCTATGTTCCCCTTAGTGCGCGTGACGTTCCACGAGAAGGAGTCGGTTGAGCGCGCGCTGAAGCTGGACCGCGAGCTCCGCATCAACGGGTTCCTCGTCACCGTCTCCAAGTACCGCGACGACGAGGAGCAGAAGGCGCACAACGCTACCAACAATAAGGTAATCTCGCCCTGATGAAGAAATAACGCCTGTTCATGACCCTTGCAACGGCATTCCGAACTTTGATTAAAACAAGTCAAAATTTTTGTAAAAAAACACCGACTTCATTTTACCAAGGATTTCAGGACGATACTATAAGACCTGTGTGCTATTTTGTATAAATGTACACTAAACCATATTCTAAGAAATAAATTAATCTTGAATCGTAAGTTTCAGAGTTACGGAGTACCGGTGTCTACCTTCTGGTTTCGTCATCATCTGATGATGAAATCAGAAGGTAGGTAGTTCATTGGAACTACTGTGCCCGTAAACTGTAAACAACATTGAAAAGTCACAGGAGAGCAAAATATGCAATCTAAGTGAACGAAATTGCATATTTTTTCTAGTTATTTTGGTTTAAAAATCACTGAACCTATTTTAATGAAATTTCTAATGTAACAATATGAAAGTGTATCTTTTCAAATAGAAAAATATTTTTTCAAGTACAAAAATATTTTTTTGGATCCGTCCAGCCGTCTTCGAGTAATCAATCAAATAATTATAAAGAAATATCCTAGAATATTGTGTTTTGTATATACATACTTATAATATACATATGTATAGATCACCCAGACACAGAATAAACATTAATATGTTCGTCACACAAATGTTTCTCCTTAGTGGGAATCGAACCCACGCCCTACGGCTCTGAAAGCTGATACACTACTAAATTAACTAACATGGCAATCAGAGTAACAAACATACATAAAAACTAGTACTTTTACTTGGTGGTAGATCTCCTTAGCAGGAGATCGTCTAGGTAAGTACCACCGCAGTACCAGATATTCTTCCGCGAAGCAGTAGTGTGTAAACATTACTGTGTTCCGGTTTGAAGGGTACTGAAGCTAGCGAAATTACTGGACAGTTGAGACTAACCATCTAGTCTCAAAGTGATGAGTGCCAAAGCAGCAATGCCCTGGACTTTGTTTTGCTCCTCATGGTGTATCGAAGCAATAGTCACGGACACGCGTTATCTCTTACCATCAGGAGAGCGTCTCGTTCGTCTAATTACATTGAGATAAAAAAAAATGTGAGGAATTGAAAACCTCCGTTTTTTGAAGTCGGTTAAAATAAAGTCTGAGGTGAGTGAGTTTGTTAAGTTAGATTTAAGCCAGATTGATCATAGAACGTTTAATATTCCAGAACAAGAGACAGCACTCGCAGCAGCAGAACCGCAATAACGCCAACAACGTGAACGCGAACGTTAATGCGAGTCCCAACGCGAATCGCAACAACACGTTCCGGCCGCGCGGCGGCGCCGGCGGCGCTGGCGGCGGCGCCTTCAACGCGAGAGGGAACTTCCGAGGTGAGCTTACTTTATGGGTGTTCCCTGAGGTACAACCTGGGTGCCTTTAAGTCGCGAGTGATTCGGTTTCTTCTAGGCGAGCGTGCTCCACCGTAGACCACATCATCCCTTACCATTTTTGTTTTTGTCATATATATTGTGTTGTTGTTGGTAAGTAGATTTAGCTATAACTACAAGGGCTCAGCGGAGGTCCAGCGCTGGTCATACCACTCAGTGTGACCAGCATTATGCTGAGCTGAGCCCCTATTTTGTTACTGTCCCCGATTTGTATTTGTGTGTAACAAAATTAAAACTTTCATTCTCCTCAACCGTCAACAGTACAGGCACAAAAATGTTGTATACACATTTAATTTTTATTCAATCCTTGAAAACTGTTCGTTTTAAATTATAACATATGTATAACTAGCTGCGCCCCGCGGTTTTACCCGCGTGGTGATGGATGATGATGATGAAAAGTATCCTATGTTTTATTCCAGGGCCTAAAGTTTCTACTTGCAAAATTTCATCCAGATCCGTTCAGCCGTTCTGGCGTGATAGAGTAATAAACATCCATTTATCCAAACTTTTATATTTATAATATTAGTGGGATAACTTAATTTTAATATAAGTAGAAAAACTCGATTCTAATAAAAAAATATTTAAAAGCTATTAAGCTAATAAGTTAAGGTATAATGCTTGTCTTACGGTGAGAGTACTTTAAGTAAGATGCAGGTCCAGAAAATAAGTTATCTGTGTTGATGGTACAGGTGCGCGCGGTCGCGGCGGGTTCGGCGGGCGCGGCGGCTCGTTCCCGCGCGGCGGCTTCCCCCCCGTCAACACGTACATGCCTCCACAGGCGTTCATGGGACCTGGCCGCCCGGTAAATATAAACACCAATGTAGTCTGAAAAAAAAAATCGTCAAGTTTTCTATATCAATATGGTATAAATATAACTAAAACTCAGGTGACAGTCGTTTTTCAGTCATTTTTTAGTTTGGAGCCCACTGAAGTACAGCCAATGTATTGTTTACAAGTCTGGTAGTCTTAATTACGCACAATATATTATTTTAATTAATGTTTTATGGTATTCGAAACTTGACGAAAGGTTTTTCGCTCTGAGTTGCAACATCCATCGGTCTTGTACTGAGACTTTCATATCAATTTGTGATATTTACGTTAGTACATAAACAATTTAATAGAAACATGGACAACGCTTCTGGCGGACGTTAATGGAAATCTGCTTTTTTCATCAGGGTTATAAGGTTGCTCCATAAATTTTTCTGTCAAGGGTTATTGAACTTTTTCTATAGAACAGCTGATATCAGCCAATGGTAAAATTAGTTTGTATTTATGAGTACAGAGACCCCCCTTTCGCCTTAATATACCTAAGCTTATAACCCTGTACAGTAATTACTACGCAATTCTCCCAAATTTCTAAGCACTTGAGCTCCTAGAGCCTTAGCACGAACCAGTAATATGTCCATTTCAGAATTAAGTACAAACATTTGACATGCAGCGTACGTCTGGTATTTTATTAATCAATATGTTACTTGCATCTCTTATGAATATCCTTTTTACTTATGTTATTAAGTAGAATATACAAATTACAAAATTTATTTGATGGAGTTTGTGTTGTAATAATGAAATTAATAAAGTTAACTATACTAAATGTTGTGAATCAAACACGAGTTCGACCAAGACCAAAGTTTTTATTGTACCCTCACTTATGTTTATAATATATAAAAACTAATAACAATAAATACACAACACTAAATTTCCTAGACAATATTCAAAAATCAAATTTGTCTGTTGATATTAACATTCCTGTTGTGGTGTTTCATGCTAAGGGTTCTTGAAGATCAACTACTTTTGGAAGTCTTAAAATATAACTACTATTTATGTCAATTTTAACTACTCATTTCGAAATATAAAGTACTTTTTAAATGGTTTCCATTGGTCCTACCATCTTAACATCGCTTATAATTATATTTTATCGATTGGCAACATTATTCATAAATCTTAAATTTGATTACAATGAAAATCATTCAATTTCTATTGGTTGTGTTCGTTCCCTACACTCTCCGGTTCCTCATACACGTTCAGACCATTATTTACATATAATTATATTTCTTGACACTTTGCTTCATTAAGCTGTATTTTTTTGCAATGTAAAAATTTGCTTATTATGCATGATGACGCCATCCATTTCATTAGAAACGAGTGCATAGAAAGATGTGCAAAGAAATGCAGTGCAAAATTGTGAAGAATGGTTTAAGAGGGTGCTGACCTCAGGCAGTTTTCATACTAAACTTACTAGTTATTCACATTGGATATTACTCTGCCGATTTTAATAAAGCCGGATGATTATTTTCAAATTGACAAGACTTGCTTTATTTAAAATAAAAAATAGACTTTTTTTTAATTTGTAATTGGACAATGATTAAAAAGCAATTGCCATTTTGATAAATAAACATAAGTTTTATTAAAATTTGATTAGTATCCAGTAAACTGGAAAGTTTGTATTAAAACTGGCAACATGTCGAATGGTTCAGCCCCACAGCTCCTGCACACCTCTTTGCCATTAACAAGATTCTGTGCATTCTTTTCAGAACTACCTGTTGTAGAACTCAAGATAGGATTATAATTGAAGGTAACTTGGATTGTAAATATCACTGCGTGTGTACACTTTACTTGATTCATGACAAACTTTGAGACCACTCTGTATGCTGGCGGACCATTCCTCTCTTTTGCGCCCAGTCGACTCTTATAAATATAAACCAGTTCAATTACAAAACTACTCGGGGTAAATTACTAGTGTAATCTCTAGTACTCGGCTGGGTAGCTACCCTCAAGTTAAAGATCTGTTGGCATGCATCTAATTTCTGGCAGCGTTACTTGAGACCCAGTTCCATTCCAGGGTAGGTGTGCTTACCAATTTCGACCACACCATCACTTAACATCAGTCGACCTGAGGTCAAACACCTAGCCTCTCAATAAAAAAAAAACCTTTTGGCAGTTGTGTAATAAAGTAATAGCTAAAATCATATTTTTATGGTCCCTCTAACTACTGAAAATTGACAGATTTTTTATAAGCATTGAGCGGTCATATAGTTTGTCATACATATAGTATAACATGGCAAGTGGGTTAATTGACATGTCGCATAAAGCGCAACACTTGGACGAATAAAGCTCTAGACAAGAGTTACTATAAAATAACTTGATGTGATTAATTTTAACGTAATAAAATTGGTCTGGGAATGTTAAATGCATGATTGCTCTCTGTTTACATGGCTGTTGTTTTATATTTTACGTTTGCTAAAGTTTTTTTACCGATTGTCTTTCATAGGGAATGCAAAGTTTGCTCTTGCTCATCGAAACTGAAATACAAGTTTATGGGAAAAGTAGTCAAAAAATTTAAAGCAGATTTGAAAAAATTGTACACATGTAATGTGTACATAATAGTTGAAAGACTACTTGGTTCTTCAATTCCGCTTGACATACAATATACATACTACACGCATACAAATACTTTTATGTGTTTGTATGACGTAAGGCTCGTGTGGGTGTAGTTTCTGTATGACAAACGAAAATTATAGGATTAAGGTGTACTACAATACATTTTTAAATCTGTGGTCTTCGCAGTGTGTTATATTATGGTTTCTCGCTATCTCTCGCATAGGACAAAGTGTTATCGATAGGTTCGTGTCGATAACAAAGACGGGATCAAAACAGCCGTATCATGTCCTACTTTTTATTCGTCCAAGGCGCGACAGAACCAATATTCCCAGTAAAGGTACACACACTTGCAAGTTTAGTAAGGAACTATGATTAAAGTGCATGTTTTGTTTAACAGGGCGGCTTCATGGACGGCCAGCGGCCCAACAAGCGACTTCGGCAGATCTAAATGCATTGTAAAGTATTCTCCCATTTATTTATAAAGATGTAAAACGTGTCCTCAACCCATCTTAGTCAAAATGTGGTTTGTGTAAGCAGGAGAAGTATGACGATAACGGGTCAATCCACATTTTAGCTACCAAAGGTCTTACTTTAAAACGCCGATTAAAGTTAAATAAGAATCGCGCACTTGATTTTCATATTGCGCAGAACCCAAACATTGTTCAACTTATAAGGGAATTCAAGTAGTAGTACAGAAGTAAGCGTTTTAATATTTTTATGAAGTAAAATCGTTCAAGTATAAGGTAATGTTTGTGCGTCGTCTTGTGTGTGTGTGAGCGCGTTCCTTCAAAGACTACTACAGTGACATAAAAGCAGTATCAGATAATTAAACATAAATCTAGCTAATTGTATTTACTAAGTACATGAAGTTATAATTGTAAGCTATTGTCTTATTGACAGGTAATAAATGTATTATTACTAACAATTTGTTGTTTTATTTTGTATGCCTTTAATTGTATTCCTTTCTCGCTATTTTTGGATTAAATATGCTCCATTTATTTTGTAACTACCTTAATAGGCATTGAAACTAGAGGTGCTAGTTTAGATCGGGGTTGTCCAAACCAGATTAGTTCCCAGGCCAATGTAAATTACTAATAATAATAATTACCACTTGTAGGAATGTTAGCTCTGTGATTAGCGCGGTCGGTCCATACAGGCAGGCGTGGGCTCAAACCCCAGCAATGTGTGAGCTGCCTGTGAAGGAAAACATCGTGAAGTAAATATATCATTGTGATATAGTTACTTCCCACTTGTAATACTCGGCTGGCTAGGTACCAACCTTAAGTTGAAAATCTGTCCCCAAGTACCTAACGGTGTGTTCTGGTAGCTTCACTTGAGAGCCAGTTGCATTCTTTACTTAACACTTTAACTGCTGAAAACACACACGTTGTGTTTTTTCTAATGGGTCCGCAGTGCGGCTTCACACGCCAGGCGCGTGAAGCCTACTTTCAATACAACAGTGCGCAAAACACATCCGACGGCAGTGCGGCTTTACGCGCCTAGCGTGTTTTCGTAAACACGCCCTGCGTGTAATCCCGCACTCGCGTTACTCGACCGCCGCAATACTCGACGCCAGTGCTGCGAACGCGCCTAGCGTGTAATTTTAGCAGTTTTGGATTTTGACAATAAACACCTCAGCAGTAAAAGTGTTAATATCAGACGGGTTGTTGTCAATCACTAAAAGAAAACTAATTGGGATCGATATTTCTTTGATACTTTTCATCGCAAGGAAATTAATCATAATCTCTCTCTGGCCATAAATAATAATATGGGCAATAAAGTTCTACAAACGAGCTCTTTAGAATGGTAGCATAGTTAACGATACCGGCACATGTTTACGGTTTTAACAATTTCCGCTGGCATCGATCGTAATTGTTTAGAAATAGAAAGTTATTAGTAAAAGTTATAATTTTCATTATAATCAATAATAGCCATATAACTATAATTGGATGTATTGCATGCTACTAATTGGTCGAAGGTAAGGTACTGTTATTTATTCTGTGTTGTTGGCCCAAGTTTATTCTTTCTAGCACGGATTAACCTGCACGAACTGTACGCGTCGCTGTCGAGTGCGCGCGCGCCTCTCGCACGCACGTCTGCAAATAACGGGAAGATATAATGTAAACACTATGCTACTACAAAAAGTTAGTTTGTTTTTGTTAGTTTTGTGTGTAGAATGTGCGAGGCGGCAAGACGCGGGTACTTTGCGAAGAGAGTCCGGTTTGCATTCGAAACGCACGCCTCGCGGAGACGTGTTCGAAAATCTTTTCAATGTGTACGATCCTTCGTTTTTGAGCGGCGTGTGGCCGAAGATCTCGAATACAGTGCATCTGACGCTGGAGCAGGCCTGCTGGGATGACATGGCGGTGTTCTTTCAGGATTTGGTCGCAGGCAGGGGCTGGGCTTATAGTGGTGAGTCTAATCTCAAGTTTATGAGACTGATTTGATCACCGTTATCAGAAAAGGTAATCTCTGGCTAATATTGGACGACAAAACACTGAGATCGGGCGATAGTTAAAACGGTAGGAAAGCATTGAACGAAATTATCATAGACCAGAGACAGATAGCATATCAATTTGCGAGATTTACGTACTGCGTAATCGAATGAAAATTGCATGGAAACACCTGACAGCGCAACTGGCGGGCGCATTCTAATACTATTAATTTCGCTGTAAAGCAATCCTTACAAGTTATAATAGAGACATTATATAGGTAGGTACTCTATTTAGTAGTAGAAAGATAAAGGTTGTTGATGATACAACATATTTAAAACTGAATGGCTAATGTTTTCATGTCTCCTAACGACTAGTTTTTACTCTGAATGCCCATCTACAATCTCTTGGTGATGAATGTTTGGGTAGGTACTTGTGGAGTCCATATCAAGATCGAAAACATTGTTACTTTAAATCCTGTCGAACCCTTGTAAAAGTAAATAGAAGACGAAATTCATGTTTTAATATAGTAAGAATGTCCCTGGGGTTGCGTTAAGGTAGCCCATCTACCACAATCTCTATTTAATAGAAGAGGGAAAATCAAAATGGAAATATGATTGCTTAGGAGATTGTAGCAAGCGCCAGAATTTTCTTGTATATTTTCTAAATAGTATAAAATAAAGTAGGTGTCCGCGTCTGTTTGTAATTCCGTTTACTCATTTAGAGATTTTTCCGGGTTGTGTTTAGTTCTATATGTAATTAAGTCGCAAAAATTGCAATTTTGATTGCATCCATGCGAAGACTATTTAAAGAGTACCATGACAATAATGCGAAAAGAACTTGTAAAGTTTTCTATTTCAAAATATATAAAAAATTATCAGCGCTCCTGGCGGGCGTAAACGGAAACTAAAGGTGTATTTTTTTTTACATTTTGGCATGTTTAACATCTTGTTTGGATCCTCTGGTCTAAGCTTTGACTACTTTTGTTAACAAGAATGATATTATTGAATAAAATTTTAAAAAAACCCGATTGCGCTAAAGAAGCCAGTGTCACTCGGGATGATGTAATGATTCCAACTATACCCCATAATGCCTGAATATTTTTTTTTATTTATTCAGGCATAGGTAGGTACATGCCCTCTGTAAAAAGACGTGTAAAAAGGTCGCATAAACTCGTAACAACACACATGCACATACATTGCATGTACAATGTAGGTGCATATCAGTTCAAGCTATCAGTCTTATATCAATCAAACTGTATCTATTCATCTTGCTCACGCTACAGTTACGCCAGTTAACATAAATGAATGCACTTTCAATGCAGTCAGTGATTAGTGTTGCGCAACTTTCGCCCCTTTCGTGTGAAGTTCACTGCGCTCGCGTGATCGCGTGCACCTGCCGGTACTCTATCACTCAAAAGCGATTAATTTGGGCAGGTGTCTTAGTACTTACTAATGAAAATGACACTTGGTTTGGTAAGAGAGTTATTTACACACCCATCTTTCGATATACTTGACAGGGCTGCTTTTTGCGATACAACATTATAAACTTATTTAAATCTTTACAGTGCTTAGGAGTAAAAAAATATTTAGGTACAAAATTTCGCATCCTAGTACTAAACCTAACTTGATATTACACAAGCCTAAAAAAGAAAATTAAAAAAAAAAACCCGAATGCCCATTAGCAAATGATTTTTTCTTCTAAATTACTCCAGCGTTAATCGGGATGATGTAAGTATTCTAACGATACCCTATTTATCCAAATCTGTTGGGGCATATTAAAAGCTATGGTGGAATACATAAATTTACATACATAGGTACATGAGCAGTCGTGTAAAAGCGAAAGTAACTGTCTTTCCTTCTGTTTGTTACCTTCTCACGACTAAACGGCTGAATGGATCTTGACGAAAATTTTATTATTTTGGAAGTTTGCAGTCTATTTGAGAGACCGTTAGGTTTCCAATCTGGAGGTCCTGGGTTCGATTCCTAAAACGCAGCTGTGTCTTTTCTAACTTATGTACGATTGCCGATATTTTCAAACAGCGAAGGAAAACATTGTGAGAAAAGTTACACGTCCTAGAGTCCTTAAAAAAATGGTTCTCCAAGATGTATGAAGTCTGCCAACACGCACTTGGCCAGCGTGGTGGAATATGGCCTTGATCTTACCTTGAGAAGAGAAAAGAAGAGAAGGCCCGTGCCCAACAGCGGGACAGTTTATAAAAAACAAGGCTGTGTTCGCTGTAGTAGTAATTGTTTAACAGATTTGGATGAAATTTGGAACGCAGATGGCATTATACATAATTATTCTGTTTTAATGCGGTCTAATTTTTATCCCGAGAAACGCAGATGAATCCGCGAGGAGTAGCTATAGTTACACATAGAGGTACTAACTCCGTATATTAACTACAGTTAAGTACCGTTTTCGTGAGTGTATATATTTATTATTTATTATAACCGTTTGCTGCATATATTAGCTGTTTTTATTTTGTTTGGCAGATGTAGACATTAATTATGCACATGGTCAGTGATTTAAAAAAAAAAATAGTATAATTAAAATGCTGTTTTGTTATTTGGTCATTTTATTGATTAGCATTGAAAAAAAGTTTGGTACACATTTATAATTTTATATTTATTATTATTATTTTATATATTCGCTGCCTTTTTTCTATTTCGACAACAGCACGTTCGTGCATTATGCCAGTTGTCAAGTTTTCAACTAGCCTTTTACGTGTGTGAAATGATATACATAAGTGTCTACCTTGTGTTCTTCGTGTTTCACAAAGGTGTTTGAAACTTTTGTGTTTCAGCCGTCGATGCGTCGGGTCGTTACCAATCGGCTTTGTTCGGGGGCAGTCGCTTCTGGCTCGGGTCTAAACAAGAATGCCTCCGATTGGTGAGAGTAAAACAAAAACCGAATTACATAGTCAACGAAACATAGATTACTTCTATAATAGATTTTGTCAAATTTTAGGATAGTCATTTTCAAGACGACATAGACAACGAAACGTCAGCTCTGTTGCAAAACAATGAGTACATCAATTCCGTGCTGCGGAGACAGAAGTACTTTGACCCAGGTAAAAATATGATCTTTAGATCGATTATAATCGATCTAAAGATCATCTAAAGATCATTTCAATGGATAATAATTATTATCCATTGAAATCAATCCTGAGGGCATAGACAAAGTAACTTTCGATTAGCGATTGCGCTTCTAAAAGTCCAAAGATGTACGGGACTGACGTAGGCTATCCAAGTGATGTATCGACAGCTTATGTCAATCCCGTACATATTTGGACTTTCCGCAGCGTTATCTAATCAAATCGAATATTACTTTATCTAGGCCCTTTGGTAGCCAAATGCGATTACTCTCTTGACGATTTTTTAACGATTTTAATGATTCACAATAATTTTAATGTTTTGATTTTTTTATGGTTGACTAGCTACGTGTTTGACTACAGCTCACCTGATGTTAAGTGACGGTGTAATCGGAGATGGTAAAGCACACCTAGCCTGGAATGGAACTCGCTCTTAAGTGAGCCTGCTGGAACACACCGTTAGCTGTTTGGCGGCAGATTTTCAACTTGAGGGTGGTAGCTAGCCAGCCGAATACTAGGAAGTACCCTACCACTATGCTATGGTTTCTTCACGATGTTTTCCTTCACCGGCAGCTCAAACTCATTGTTGGGGTTTAAAACCACGCCCTTCGGCGTGTAAATCGGCCTTGCTAACCACTGAGCTATTATCGCTGACTATAATCATGATTTTAAAATAAAACTTTCTGCACTCCATAGTTTTTGCTATATCCTAATGTAGTCATAGGTATATATTGTCTAAAAATTGTATAAAATGACGTTTTATACTTAGGGAAATAGATATCTGACAGAATTGGTTTTTGAGCTTTTTTTTTGTAAATATACGTGTACTTGTTATAAATATGTGTAGAGCACCCAGATACAGAAAAACTTTTACTTAGTGGTATCTTCTTAACAGGAGGTCGTCTAGGTAGGTACCACCGCAGTACCAGTGTTCCGGTTTGCAACAGCTAGCGAAATTATAGGGCTGTAAAGACTAACCATCAAAGTCTCAAAATAGTGATCGGCAAAGCAGGGATGTGTTAACAGGACCGTTGGTAAAATGATAGCTAAAACAACGCCCATGTTTTTTGTATGGTATTAGAGATAAACGAGTGGCGTTTGTTGCTCCAACCTGACGAGCTGGTGGGGCGGCTGAAAGCGGCGGAGGCGCGCCCGCCGGTCCGCCTCGCGTACACCACCCTACAGTTGGAGCTCAATATCACCAAGATCACTATGATGAAGGTACATTATCACCAACTCATCCTTAAGGTTAGCAAGCTGAGAAATTGGCCTCATTAGTGAACGATTTGGTAAAAATATGATGGCAGCTCCAATACTTTACACTACAGATTAGTAATCCTGCTCTACGTATTTAGTCAACGGTCAACGAACTTTTTCTATAGAACAGCTATTTTTTTATGAGAGTTATGCCATTTGTAAATGTTGTACATACGTATATGAGTATTATTAATTTTCCAGACATACGACATCATCCTGGGATTGTGTCTCCCGCGGTCCTGTCCACCAGAGAACGTGGAAGCCATCGTCAATTTTTCCATAATGCTCTCCGACAATCTCAAGACCAACCGCACCGTTCCCCGCACCGTCAAGATCACGTCTTCTAGAACAATCCGCGAGGAATTTTACATAGGAAATGACGCTGGCGCCATTTTTTTGATCATTGTCAGTATACTTCTATTACTCGTGGCGACGATCGCAACTCTAGTCGATCTGGACTTGATGAAATGCATTCGATACAAAAAGCAATCGATGAGCTTCGATTTACCGACTTATAACAACACTGATACTAAACTAGTCGAAGAATTAAAACGAAAACACTGTGAAATGAAAAGCGTTGATGACGTGTTGTCTGAAAATGTGAATTTGAACTTTGTGTCCGCGAATCAGATTTCAAGATCGCTCGCAGCGCCTCCGCCTATAACTCTAGACGTTGTCAATGTTGGTACGTCTGGAAGTTGTAATAGATGTGGGAAATATAAGAGACAGTGCCCGAATAGCAAATCAGTGGACAGTTCAGCGACTTGTCCCAGAGTCAAGTACAGTTCGTTTGCGAGTCTCAGTACTGAAGATAGAAGAAAGAAGAACTTCTTTTGTAGACTCTTGTTGTGTTTTTCCGTGCGCTACTGCTGGAGGAAGATTTTTAACAAGAATACGGCGAATAAAGACTTGTCTTTGATCCATATAATGAAGATAGTGGCCACGTTTTGGATAATGTTTGTGCATGTTGCGGTTATAGTCGGCTTTGCCTCAGGTAAGTGTTGTTGTACAAGTGTAAAACTTGAAGACTCGATCAAGATTACAAGTATAATGATAAAAATATTAGACATGCCAAAACACAAATTAAATAGAAAAACAAAATCATTCACATTTGAAAATAAAGCCATATTGCCGCCATATCTAACTAATTCCAAAAATATTATAGCCAGTGTCACTCAGCCACTGTCAGGGGCGACGTAGGGATGCTAATGATATCACATACATCCAAATCTGTTCAGGAATTTGAAAGTTATGGTAAAATAAAGAAACTATCCTACACAGGTACATGAATCCTGAAAACATTACTCACCTTTTTTTTGGGCAGTCGTGTAAAAACGCTTAAAGTAAATTCGCGTCGCAATTCTGTTGCTTGAGTTTTTATGGTTGATAAGACTAGGTGTTTGACCACAGTTCGCCTGATATAACCCCCGCCATTACTAACCCACCCACACTAACAGGCCAATACTATCCCGTCCATATTTTTTTTAAATTGTAAATGTAATGACGAACGAGACGCTCTCCTGATGGTAAGAGATAACGCCTGTCCATGACCATTGCAGCGATACACAGAACTTTGAATAGCTAAACAAAAGTTCAGGGCATTGCTGCTTCGGCGCTCATTACTTTGAGACTTTTACTATTAGATGGTTAGGTTCAACAGCTCAGTAATTTGACTAGCTGAACAAAAAAACCGTTCGTGTGATATTGAAGTGGTCGAGGATGGTATGAGAATGAGATTTGGTGATTAAGTGAGACTGCCAAAATACTTCGTTAAATGATTGACGTCAAATTTTTCAACTTGAAGTTGGTGGCTAGCAGAGTTAGTACTAGAATGCACTAAACCACGAATCAGCAAACGTAGTGTAGGACGCCCTGAAACTCGATGGAGTGACAATATACGTAGGACGGCTGACAGTGGCTGGAAGGCATATATCCAGCAGTGACCTTCGATAGGCAAATGATGATGAGATAGATTTTATAGATAGTGTTTATTACTTAACTCTTCCGCCTCCTCCATATTTGTTTTTATTATGTCATAAATTATGACATAATTTATTATGACTCATAGAAGATGGTCTTACTTTGATTTTAGATATAACGGTTTATCCTTACAATATTTTAGTTTTCATCATAAAAATCTTTTAAGAAATACGTTTTACTATGCGACGTTAATTTGTTTTAGGTAACGCTGGAGATATAAACGGGCGGGACAATTTGTACTACATATTGAGCACAGGGACAATCGCTTTCGATACTTTGTTTTTTGTGAGGTAAGAACACACTAAAACACGCTTAGAACAAAAAAATAAACATTCAAAAGAAAAAAATAATTTCAAATCTGCAATGTTGTCTCAGCTTAAGTGATATTAATGGTATGTTGTAGCGGGCTGTTCAGTGCCCACCATTTCTTCTACCTGAAGAGCCGGTACAGCGTGGAGCAGCTGGTGAACTTCGGCGGCGCGTGCGGCGACCTCATGCAGTTCCTCTGCACCGTCACCAACCGGGTCATCAGGTACGCTTATACGACGGCACATGGGATATATATTGAGGTCTCTATACATAAGAGGTTCTCAAACTTATTTCATCTACCGCCCACTTTGATAAATAAATTATTTTACAGGACTAAATTTTTCTATGGTTTTGGTATCGCATTTTGTGCATTTTGCCATGTCAAATATTTCGATATATTAAAGTTTATTTTTATGATTTTAAAAAGTCTTACTCACAGTAAAAGTAGTAGTATTATATTGACATGTTTTATTATTTTGACATTTTTGATGTTATTTTTAGGCATGTACCTACTATGAAAATATGACTTGTAATTTTGGTGTTATCAATAAAATGTTGTATTCTATTGTATTTTATTGAAGTAGTAGAGTAGTTAGCATAAAAAGTATCGTGTTTCCCACAGACTGGTACCGTCATACGCGTACACAGTGCTGCTGTCGGCGGTAGTGGCGCGCGCGTCGCTCGGCTCCGCGGCCGTGGCGCTCCCTGACGGCGACCACGAGAACTGCAACCTCTACTGGTGGCGCAACCTGCTCTACGTCACCAACCTCTATCCACGGGACGAGCAGGTCAGATAAGATTTGCTCTCTAATGGCAAGAGATCATGTCCATGATGACCCTCGCTGTGGAACCGAGAATTTTAAGTTTTAAAACGAAAACCAGGTCTCCATTGCAGTCTTCCGCGGCAAAGATAAAAAGTGGTATTTGTTAATCTACGGCATAAGCTGTTTTCATTCTAAGTATGAGGAAGAATAAGCTGTTTTTAATTTATTACACGCCTGCCCAAGGACCGTAATGTTTTCAGGGGGTATGTGTGTATGTGAATTTCTTTTTTTTAATGTTTGACAGGCTAGACTTTTGACCACAGCTCACCTGATGTTGAGTGACGGGGTGGTTGAAGATGGTGAACACATCTAGCCTGGAATGGAATCGGCTCTCAAATGAGGCTGCTGGAACACACTGTAAGGTGCTTGGCTTAGGCCTAGAAAGTACTCTACCACCATGCTTATAGTTTCCAAACGATATTTTACCTTACCGGTAGCCCATTGTAGGGTTTGAACACACGCCATTCAGCGTGTGAACCAACCGCACTAACCACTAAACTATCATCGCTACAAAAACATTTATTCAACAATAACTATAGTTAGTTATAGTTGAACTGATTTGGATGTGTCCGAGTGACACTAGCTATACTTTTTTTTTGTCGGCATTAGATTTTTCTAATTCTTAATTAAGCTTATTTTTCTTTTATGTATCTTTTATATGTTCAGTGTATGCAAGTGTCCTGGTACCTGAGCACGGAGACACAACTGCACGCGGTCGGCGCGGGGCTGTGCGCGGCCGGCGCGGGCGCGCGCGGCCGGCTGCTCGCGGCGGCGGCCGCGGCGCTCGCGCTCGCGTGCACCGCCGCCGACATCAACGCGGCTGTCCTCGAGACCGATGTTGTGTGAGTGTTATATAAACTACTAGCTGTGCCCCGCGGTTTCACCCGCGTTAGTCCAGATCCCGTGGGAATATCGGGATAAACATTAGCCTATCTTTATCAGGGATAATGTAGCTTTCTAACTGTGAAATAATTTTTGAAATTGGCATAGTAGTTTTGGAGCCTATTCAATGCAAACAATCAATCAGATTTTTCCTCTTTATAATATAAGTATAGACTACGCGCTAGGCGAAGTAGGTAGATGCTAGTATTTTGGTTTTCTTAATTTAACCTGACCCTTACTCTAAATTTAAATTGAAAGTAAATAAAAAAAATTAAGTCTTTGTGGTTATATCGCTAATTCTATTATTTTTCAGAACTTATGTTTTTTGAGTGTTTAGAATGTATCTATCGGGAAACACTTAACTCGAGCAGTGTTTTACACTGTTCGGAACGCACTTCTACTTTCTCTCAGTTCGAGGTCTCACTCTCACTCAATTCATCCTAGTATCTCTGTCTCTCTTCTTTTATCGAAAATTATATTCGCATACTATCGCAGATACACGGACACCTACTCGGTATACTCTGTGGTGATCGAGCGCGGCTGGGCGCGGGTGTCGCCGTACTTCGTGGGCTTGTTCGTCGGGTGGCTCGTACACGTCATGCACGGACGCCTCAAGCTTACCAAAGTAAGTTCGTTTTTTATGGTTAGTCAAGCTCGAAGGACCATAAACATCGTTAAAATTTTAAATATGTATGAACATATACGTAAGGTTTTTTAGGCATACGTGTGCTGTAACATAACGTCCCCCTTGTGCAGGTGCTGTCGGGCCTGCTGTGGGGCGCGTGCGTGCCGCTGGTGGCGGGCGCGGCGGCGCTGCCCTGCGTGCGGCCGACGTGGTTGGCGGCCTGGCAGCACCTGGCCTGGCCCTGCGCCCTGCTCTGGCCCGCGCTCGCAGCCTGCACACACTACGCAGGTTCCTACTGCTACCTTACTATTCATGTAGACGTAGATATAATAATAAAATTATATAACTCTTTATTGTTCACACCCACAATTGAAAACTTAACAATAGTGAAACAATTGGCGGCCTTATCAATGAGAACGATATATCTTCCAGGCAACATTAGTAGTCTAATAATATACATACATACATATTTATATAATAAAATAACAATACTTCAGTACATATATCTTATAGAATATATACTTATACACCTATAGATATACATTTACATATGTTACTATACATAAACATTAAACATATAATAAGAGATAGCGATTGTCGAATTGCGAAGTTATTTAATTAGAAAGTGTAGCTTAACTCCTCTTTTGAAAACCTCAACAACCGTTCGAGCCCTCTGGATTTCTGTGCAAAGCTCATTCCACAATTAAACAGATAAAGATAGATATGTTCAACTGGTGCGATTATTTCAAAACGCAAACGTGTGTGGGATGACCGGTTGTTTTGTCTATATTTCCATAACAACAACCACTCGGTGTAAACGAATATTTGCTGACATCTTGACATGTAACAGCGTGGTTTCGGCGCATGTGTGGGGGCGCGTGCGCAGCCCTGAGCCGCCTGAGCTACAGCATGCTCCTCCTGCACGGGGCGGTGGCGCGGGCCTTGCTCACGAGCGCGGACGCCGCGCTCTGCTCGCACGTCGCTTGCATTGTAAGTTTTCACCATCTTGATGCTTGATCCGATATAATTAAATGTGTAAGTAGGTAAATGTGTTAGTAGGTTAACCAGAAAGAACCTTAAGGCAGCTTAGACATACGCGAATGATACGTAGAACGTAAACTATAGAAATGTATATGAACCTCGGTAAGGTGACTGTTTTGTTTAATAATAATTTCTATCATTTGGTATTTTTTGTATTTTTTTTATATTAGACACTTTGTTTACCAACATCATCGACCTATCGTAGTCACTCCTTTTCGGCTTCCAGACACGGCCAGGTGTCTTACGTATATCGTGACTCTATCTAGTCTAAGGGACGACCTTACACTACAATCGCAAGAAATATATAAACGATAGACGTTTTTTTCGTATCTTATATCTATATATGTAATACTTTCATTGTGTGTGGATTGTTTAGGAAAATAATATTAAAGGCAAGTGGAATTTTCAATTACGTTCGGTGATCTAATTACGGATTGTAAGTATTGTACAAAGTGCGCGCGGCTGTTTTTGCTCTCGAAGCAAGAGGACGCTGCACGATATTATATATGAGTAAAACAAAAATGTGGTAAAGATTTTGTAATTTGCAGTGGATGTACTGGGCGGGCACGGCGGGCGCGACTTTGGTGGCGGCCCTGGCGCTCGCCCTGCTGGTCGAGATGCCGAGCTGTGCGCTCTTCCGCCGCCTCTCCGACGGAGCCAACACTTGATCTGTGACAGGGACAGGGGGGGAGTTAAGTTGCAATGGGTGCAATTTTCCTGACTTTTGTGACGCACTATAAATTACTCGAAAACTGATCCCGCTCTATAACGAAATGTTGAATCTGCAAATACAAATATTTTATTGACAGCACAGAAGTGACATGTCCCATTCCGTAATAACATTTAAAATATATCAGGATATATACCTATCAAAAATTATTGATATTACTGATATGTCAAATATGATATTATTGATATGTCAAATATGATTGATATTATATTGACATGTCAATGAAATGGAAAAAAAACAAAAAGGGCCAATTTAAAAAATGTCAATATAAAAATATGAGTATGTCAATATAATGAAATATATTAAAAAAACTTACCAGTAGTGCGCCTGATTGTTTGACTACGGACATGTTACTTTTTATAATTTATACGTACATATGTAGGTACAGTAGATTCGTTAAGACTGAATAAGCCCCGAGTCTTCGGGCATCTTTATATCTATAGAATTTTATCTCTGCAGTCTTAGAATTGTTTATATTTTTACAATTTATAAAAAAATATAAATTCTGTGTAGTGCATGAATATTAAACATTTTATATTTATATATATATAACACTTGATTATAATAGACGCCACTAACTAATGCCACTTCAGTTTAAGAGGCGTTTTTAATTAATCAATAATACAAATTATGTATATATATATTTTTTTTTTGTGGCTGGGATATTGTAAAAGTTCCCATTGATTGGTATATTAGCTTCTTTCAATACTATTAGACTTATTTTAAACAGTCTGTACGACATACAAATAATTTATTGTACAATTTGTACATATCTGTTATAAATTACCCTTATGCATAAGGCACCTCAAGCTTCCCTTTTAAGTAATTAATGTATAATGTTGTTCTTTAAATTTTTTCTACGAAATATATAAATTTATTATTTAAAATACTATAAAGAAATATAGTGCGTGTATTTCTAAAATTACTTTAAGCCTAAGCTTATATTTTTATTATATAATTATACTAAATCATGATACCAATGACATAAAAAATATACTTAGGAGTAATTAAAATAAAACACATTAATTTATTTAAAAAAATAATTATTGTAATCGGTAAAAACTTAAAACTAGTTCAATAATATTTACATCTTATTTACAATATATTTAGTATCGAGTATGTACAGTAAATAACCGAATAAGACCAAATAAATGATTTGCACCAAAATGACAAACGACTTTAAATATTGTCATGTTAGAAAGGGAGCTATCAACAGCTATCTTTTTCGTATGTTCACAATAAGCCACGGAAAAGGAGTTTTTTTTTTTGCTTTTGGAATATAACTAATGTTTAAAATTACCAAACATTACATTCTCTTCAGTAATAACTTAGTTAAATTTTAAAATTGAATTTCGGTGATAATTAAAGAGTGGTAAATATTCAATTTTTTAATGGTTGACAGGCTAGGTGTTTAACACAGCTCACCTGATGTTAAGTGACGGTGTGTTCAAAGACGGTAAAGCACACCTAGCCTGGAATGGTACTGGCTCTCAAGTGAGGCTGCCGGAATACACCGTTAGGTGCTTTGCGGCAGATTTTCAACTTTAGGGTGGTAGCTAGCCAGCCGAGTACTAGAAAGTGCCTTACCACCATGCAAATAATTTAGACGCGGAATTACCTTTGTATGTTACCTTTTCAAAACTAAAAGGTATGAAAAAGGAGCAAAAAAGTGAATGGCATGGAAAAGGATCAAAAACCTGGAAATCACGGAAAAAGTCATGTTTTTTTTCCATTTAATTTTTACTTAAAGTTTCGTAAGCATACTTCCGAATCAGCCCTGTTTTCCTTCTAAAACTATCCCACTGCTGGGTGTGGGCCTATTCTCATTCCGAGAAGGGTAAAGATATGTCCACCACGCTGGCTAAGTGTGGGTTGGCAAACTTCATATATCTGCGAGATTTTTTTAAAGACCTCTCAGACTTTCAGATTTCCTCACGATGTATTCCTTCGTCTTTTGAAGTTATCGGCAATACGCACATAACTTAGAAAAGACAGGGGCGTGCCTCGGGATTCGAACCCAAGACCTCTAGATTGAAAGTCATTAGGTTTCCCATTTAGGCTGCCGAAATTTCGTAAACATACTAAGTAATTGATTGCAATTAAGTCAATATCTTTTTGTAACCTTGTTTTTCAGTCGATTTAAACATTAAGTATCGCTAACTTATCCTTAAATCTTTGTACATGTAAAGCTAACTTAAAATAATCTCCTAATGTAAACTTTCTACGGTTTCTTGTACATTTTATTTGCACCAACAGTTTTCGTACTTGGTGTTTCGGAGTTTGTAGGTATAATACGATATGATTATAAATACATGAGAAAATAGTTGCAAAAATGAATTTTGTAGTTTGCTTGCACTTTTTGTGGCTTTGAAATAATTTCTTACCAGCTTGAGTTTGGACGTAATGTGATTATAACATTCGAACAGAGATTGCGGTACAGGCTCAGGGCAAGTTTGATCAGAATTTGAATTTAGACAGATAACTTAAAGAGACGCATGTATCTTTGTGAAAAACTAGAGAAACAATTGATGTTGTTTCTTGTTTCGAAAGAGCTTGGTTTCGCCATTCTTTTTTTTCTTTTTGGCTACTTGCTCGTTTTGTGTAGGGACAATTTTGTTTAACGTATTTTATTTCTATCTGTCCTTTCAAGCTGTCAGTAAGAATATTGATCAGGTTTGCAGGTTGCATCAATCAGTCATATCTCCCGGTAGAAAATGAGATAAACTATCGAACCGGGTTTTTCATTTTAAATAGAATCACTAGAAAGATCGCGATGGGTTCACCACCAGTCTATCGCCGAGGGGCTGCATCAGACGCGATGCGGTTTCCGCTGCGGAGACAGTATCTTGAGCATGGTGACGATGGGCGCCTCGAACGCTACCGATATCACGAGTGCCAGGAAGAACGAAATCACTGCTAGCCCCAGGAACAGTACAAACTGCGGAAGAACAAATTAGTGAAGCAAATGTTTTTGTCAATCACAGAGAAGCAATTTCATAGTTGATTGTGCATCATGTGGTCCTTCGAGCCAGATCATTATAAATATTATACCAGGTCCACATAGCATGACAGAATGCATGACGTAAAATTAATAGAAAATTAGAACAAACTGTCAGTTCAACCAGATTTTGTCATATTTAATATATTTTCAGTCCAGATCAAGATTTAAACATAAAATTTTATATCAAAAAAGAACTAGAGGGTAGGAAGGTGGGTGTAGTATACTCACAACCAGCAGCTCGCCCAGGTGGATGGGATGCGTGAGGTGCATTGCCACGTAGCGCAGCACGACGGGGTGCACCAGGTACGTGCAGTATGTGACACGCGAGAACGGGTACAGCACCGGCGCGCACAGGATGCCGCGCACCCAGCCTGCAATATGCGATCGCCTTTATAATCATCTTGTTTTGTTATTGTTTTGTTTTCTGATGTTATGTGACGGTGATGGAACACACCTAGCCTGGAATGGAACTGGTTCTTGTGAGGCTGTCGGACACACTATTAGGTGTTTGGTGACAGTTTTTTAACTTAAGGATGGTAGCTAACCAGCCATGTACTATAAAGTACCCTAACCATGCTATGATTTTGTCACGGCGTTTTCCTTCACCAGCTCATGCTCATTGGGGTTTGAATCCACGCCCTTCGGCGTGTGAACCGACTGCGCTAACCACTAAACTATCATCACTACAAATCAATCTAATGATCTTTATAATGATCTACTTTGCCAATTTGAACCATATAGGTCAACACTCGGTACAAAACTTAGTGACAGGAAGTAGAGTGATTATATTATTGCACTAATACATCTATGTTTATCACTGAAATGTTTGTCCTGGGTGGGAATTGAAGGCCCCAAAGCTCAGGAAGCAGAATTTCTACCAAATATTCTAGTTATATGTCTAACAGGCCAGTCTAAAGAGGTCAATAGAAATCGCTATAACTATAGGAGACATGAGTGCCACTGACCGCCGTGTCCGGTGGAGCAGGCGATGATGACCCAGCCGACGCAGGCGGCCCAGGCGGAGTGTGAGAGCGCGCTGTACACGGCGGCGGACGCCACGCCCAGCTCCGTCTGGTACAGCCCGAATATCAGGAACAGCAGCGTCGCCGCGCACACCGCCCACCCCGTGCACGCACACACCTGATAATAGAAACGGCGAATTAATTTATTACTAATGAGACGAACGAAACTCTCCATTGATGGTAAAAAACAACGCATGCCCATGACCATTGCAGCGATACACAGAAATTTAAGTAGCAAAACGAAGTTTAGGGCACCACTGTTTTGGCGCTCATTACTTTGAGACATTCGATATTTAATCTCAACAGGCCTGTAATTTCGCTAGCTGCAGTAGCCTTCAAACCGAAACAGAATGTTTACACACTACTGCTTAGCGACAGAATATCTGGTACTGTGGTGGTTCCAGGTTAGACGAACTCGTCTTATAAAAAAACTGAAATTTCTTAACCAGACTCCTATGGGAAATAAATTCACCAGCTTATAAAAACAGTCCCAGGGGATAGCGGTATATGTACTAGGTTCCTACTATATAATACATAATTATATCAAACTACAGTCTCACAGGCTACTAGGTATGACTCGAGGGCTTAAAATCAACCCTTGCTTTGAGGCTAGCACGACCTTAAAAGTTCCGTAACGTATTTGTAGTGCTCCGGGTATTACAGATATTCAAAGCCAACGGTGATTGCATATCATTTTGCCTTTTTTACCCGTTTGCTTGTATTTTATGATATAGGTATGCACTGGTGCATACCCGCGGCATAACAAAACTTGATCTAAGTGCCCATTGGAATCTGTAAGCTTTAGGACAGAGTCTAATAATCGTTCTGTAGGATGAAACAATTTGATGCAAGCTAGAGAGAATAATAACGCACCTACTTTGTATTGGAAGTGTTTCTAAACAGTTGAAACTTTTAAGTAGTTTAATGACCTCTTAAATAGCCGTAGAAACTCACCCTGTTCATCCTAATCTTCAAGTTTGTTTTGAACAGAATCCAACCGACGAACATGCCCACCATGTACGGGCCGAGCCTCGTCCAAGGTTTGTCGTAGATCTTGTCGAACTGCGTGAAGGGGTCCTCGTTGTTGGGGATGTGCTCGTTGCTCCACGACACGTAGCCCGTCGTGATCAGGGACGATACAAAGAATACGCCCGTCAAGCATGCTGACAGTTTGAAGTGGCTGTAACAGAAAACGTATGGAGGCTAGGGATTTGCTACAGACGTGGAGAATAGACATTCTTATCTTACTTTTCTGGATTTCATTTACCTTCAAACGAAGAGAGAGAGAGAGAAACATAAGGGCGAAAGCGAGCGTTTTGTATCGCAGCGTATAAAGTTTCGAAGGCAATGTGTTATTACCTGGTAGATAAAATAAGAAGAATGGCGCTGACTGCGTAGAACTGCGTGTCGTCTGACAGGTACCAACTCCACAGCATGCACTGGAAGAACAAACATTTATAACGCACAAACACTAGACGAGGAAAAAGAGTTTTTACTGTAACGATTCAAAATAAGTTTAGGTCCTGTTTTCGACCAATTTTAGATACAAAGCACAGCTTTATCTGAACCATCATCACCTCGTCGAATTACCACAGCATGGTATTTTAATAAGTCTTTATAGAGTTAAAAATCTTTGACCGCCAGTATAGAAAAATATAGCCCTGTATTTTTTTAAATAAAAGTAAATACACTCTTTATGTGAAGAAATACGAGCCATGACCATTGCAGCGAGACACGGCAGTTGCTTACTAAAACAAAGTCCAAGGTATCGCTGCTTTATCGCTCATTACTTTGAGACATTCGATGTCAATAGCCCTCTAATTTCGAACGTCGTTTGTCGTTTTCAAACCGAATCAAAATAATGTTAACACACTACAGGCTGGAGGCAAATTATTTGATACTCAGGTGGTTATTGGACAACCTAAAGAGTACTCTTTGTAGGTTGTGCTTAAATTTACACCTGTATACATGAACTAGACAAAATATAGATATTATAAAGTAGATAATAATAATTGTAATTGTGGATGGTACCATCTGCTCGACGGGGAAGAGCGTGTTGATGTAGAGTAAGTTCCGCCACCAGTACTTGGGGCAGGTCTCGTAGTCGAGGGCGGGCGGCTCGAACACGGCGTTGTGCGCGAACCACTTCATCGTCACCTCCACCACGCCCAGCGTGAACAGGTACGGGGCCGTCAACCTACGTGTTCCACTCGGTTAAATTATACACGATAATGGCATTCAATAAATAATTGTATCAATTACTTTAAAGTGACAATGTAGGTCACGGTAGTAAGGTAGTTAAGTACACCTAGCCTAGAATGGAACTGGCTCTTAAGTGAGGCTGCCGGAGCACACCTTTAGGTGCTTGGCAGCAGATTTTCAATTTGAGGGTGGTAGCTAGCCAGGTGGCTTTCATCATGGAGACAAAGCTGAGTACAACGTGCATGCGGCCTCGTCTTGGTTCGCATGCGCAGGACACGCGAGGTCGCGCGCGCGGTCTACTCAGTTTTGTCGCCATGATGTAGGCCACCAGATGTACTCAAAACAATAGTCGGAGTTTCCGTTATAATTAAACGTGAGTAATCCCGGATAAATAAAACAAAAATGTATCAAAACCGTGTTAGTTTCCATACATATAAATGCGAAACCGTATGTATGTATGCGTGTTTGCTTGTTACTTCTTCACGCTGTAATGGCTTACTGACTTTGGATAAAATTAGGAAAGCATATAGCTTATACCTGAGTTAATAAAGTGGTTATTTTTGAATAAGTATTTTTTCCAGCTGTGGGATAAAAAAGGCTGTGGATGACGATGATGTAGTGTAGTTTCCACTAACTTCAAAGGAACTTGTGATATCTAGGCTGACTGACCTTGCGAACCGGTACCCGATGAGTCCAAAGAACTGGAGCACGCCAGCTGTGAACCGGCTTCGGCCCTTCGTCAGCAGCTCCAATTTGCCCTTCGCGTTCGTACGGAAGTACAGGAACGACACCAGCAGCCCTCTACAAATATAATTATAGCTATGTCAAGTGAACTTATTATAAGCGAATGTGTTTGAGCCAAGTTAGTTTGGCAAAATAATATTTTCTAAATCTCATTTTTTCACTCCATGATCAAAATATTATCCAATAATAACGTAGTGGTTTTTCTTTTAATTATGGCCTCTCCCCTCCTCCCCTCTTACTTGAGTTTTACGCTATTTGTTGAATGACTAAATTTAACTTTTTTTCAAATAACTGAGATTTTTTTCAGCAGGACACTCCAAAAAAGTAAAAGATTTTTTTTTGTATTATCGCTATCATCATACAAAAAAGTAGAAGTTGACGTGAGGTTATCAATTACAGCCCTCTTCATTTTAAATGAGATTGTATGACATTTTATAGGGCTTCTTCCCCCCGCCATTTATCTAATGGATGCCACCTAATATGTTATCGTCTAGTCCTTATTATTATTATCAACCTGTACTGTAACACTACAGGACAAAGGCCTTCCTTTTCTCCTTCCATCTCCCTCTATTTTTTGTAACCTGAGTCCGTTCTTTCAAACAGGAGCCAAGTTCGTCCCTCTATCTCCGTCCAAGTCCTTATAATACGTACAAATAAAAAAGCCTGCAAAGATGAGATCTGCGATATCAATGTCGACATCATTCGAAATGTTAGGGAAAACTGACCCGAGACAGAAGAAAGTGTCGACGCTATAGACCGCGCTCAGAATCAACTGGAACCAGAAGCTCTTCTCCAGCATCGCTCGCAGGGCTGTGTTATCTGCGTACTGGAATTACATACAATGTTACTATATTATTTTTTTAAATATCAGCTTGTTAATATTTGTTCAAAACATGTAGAAATGTAATGTAACCTTTTAAATCCCCACTACGCTAGAGGACTAAATCTTACTATGGTCAACGAATCCATGAGACCAGGATATATGCTAGCTACTGCACTTACCACATACCATTTGTCTCTTCGCCACCCAGTGGTTGCTGCTCAAGCTCTGAAGGTACTCACAATTCACGGCACTAATATATTTTTGCCAATGTTAAGTAATGAGACGAACGTGATGATCTTCTGATTGTAAGAGATGACGCATGCCCGTGACCATTGCACCGTTACAAAGAACTTTGAATACCAAAACCAAGTCTAGGACATCGCTGCTTTGGTGATCATTACTTTAAGACTTTCGATCGTTAGTCTTGACAGCCCTGTAATTTCGCTAACAAACTAGAACACACTATATAATAATATATATTACACATTACTGCTTACTGCTTGCTACTGAATATTTACACACTACTGCTTGACGGCAGAATATCTGGTACTGCGGCCGTATCTACCTAGACGACCTCCTGCTCAGGAGTAGAACCTAGAAGTAGTATACTTATAGAATGACGATTCAGCTGCAGTGAAATGTTATATTTATTGACGCTTTAAGTAGTTTTACTCACAATATGAGTGATTAGCGCTAAACTGAGCTTAAAAACAGCGTATGACTTACTCGCTTTCCATAAATTAATTATCATAGAGGATTTGTTCCACTGCAATTATGCACCCTACAGATTGACTGGTCATATTAACCTTTTTTGGACTTTTGGTGAGAACGTTGAAATACTCTTGACATGACGCCTCATTCTAGTTTTTTCCAAAACTTTAGTTTTTTCGAGTATTTTATGTATAAAAACAGTGGTGTTTTATCCATAAAGTGCCGAATTATAAGCGCAAGTGTGGGAAAGTAATATAATGTGGTGAAACAAGACAATTCGTGTTGTTTGCAAAACTCCATTGAACCTTGTAGTAAAGTCGCCACCATTTTACTAAGGCATGACTGTACTCGACCGTGAATTACTTTGTGTGACTTTGACTGTGACTTAGACTTATTTAACTTGATTTTTCATGATACACGTGAAAATATCAAAATACTAGACACTGGCAAGTGCATTAACTGCGACGCCAAAAAACGAAGAAGAGATTGGTCAAATAAAATGTAATACGTAATATTTTTGTGATGTTTTACCTTGAAGACAACGATGCAAGTGTGTCCGAAGATGACCCAGAGCATGGAGAGCGAGCGCAGCCCGTGGACGCACGGGATGGTGTCGGAGCCCACCGACTGGTCGAAGATCTGCAGGATGTTGGCCTTCATCGAGAATGAGAGCAGCAGTTCTGACCACAAGCCTGGAATAATACAGAACCTTCTAGTTCCCTCATAGAGTCAATAGGTAAAGGGAGATATTTAACACAGTGAGTGCGATGCGCGATTATGACGCGTTTAGAAAATCTTTGGTGAGTATAGTCTATTTTTCAAGAATAATTATATGTATAAAATCAATGTGTATATGTTCCCAATGGACTTCAAAACGGCGTGACTGGTTTTGAATATTCAGGAGATCTACAGGTGATATATATATATATATATATATAGCCCAGCGGGTGATCCTGTGGGGTTTGATCGGCCGGATTAACAGTTTTTTTTACGTTAGTGCACTCGTGTGAAACGCTAGTATTTTTATAGAGAATCCTTATTTATTTGTCTACGACCATTTTCTACCAAATTCTACCTATAAGGTACTTAGAGTTAATTTAAACTTGACGCTAGTATTATTTTATTGTTAAAAAAAATAGACTAGCTGTTTGGTCTTTGATTGACTTGATCTTGAATAAAAATCAGGCAAAATAGCTATAAAATGGTGACATGACATCCAATTGGATGTATTAGAAATATTGCCCAATGCCCAAAATTTTTCCCATTCTTTCCGTTTCCCATATCAGTTCTACAGTTTCAGGGGCTTTGTTTCTCTTGTATCTAGAAAACGAGGTATATTCGTTTCACCATATATTCCTGTATCTGTATATTTCACCATATATTTCTATGATGTCTTCAGTCTCATAAAAATATTGTAGAAAAGCATACTGAGTTTGAGTTCATCCTCTGTGTTGGTGGAGGCGGTCTCGGCGGTGAGCCGCTCTTCGGACGTGTTGCTGTTCAGAGCGATGTTGTTGTTCACGTTGTAGATCGATTTGCCTGTAAACAGAGGTATGGTTCAACTAAACGTCTAAACGCAGACGAGAAAGCCTGCATAAAAAAGAACAGACCTATCAGTTGCTCATTTTGTTGGACTTAGATAAGAGACAACAGTAAGGTATTGCGTATTTTAGGTGACAGTACAATAATTATAAAAAGAATATATGAAATGGAATGTATGCATAAATATATTCCAATGTCGGTGCGCCGACACCGACGTCGGCAGTGGCGCACCGCACACAACGGGTAGAAACTTTTTATTGTGCACATCAGAAACAGAAAAATGTACAGTAAGAAAGAATCTTATGAACCAATGCTACAAGTGGGGGCCTTATCGCTAAAAGCTTTCTCTTCCAGGCAACCAAGAATGGAAAACACGTCACTGATTAAGTACAAATGGAAGATGTGACATTATTAAGCATGTCGTTCTCTGCCGATGTGATTAAGATATCATTGCGCATAATGTTATGTGCAAGGCGTCGGAGCGGAATTGAATTTAATTCCATAAGGGGCAAAGTTTTTTTTTTTTTAATTATTATTGCCCCTCTACAGACACTGTGGTCCGTGACCCACAATACTATTAATTTCAATACTATATTTTAATTTCACAGTTACATCAAATAATACAACGAAATCTTGAAATCTTGTTACTAGTCTGTGTGTAAATTGCGAAAAGACCAGCGATCCCCAAGCAGCACCTGATCACGAGTATGACGCGTGTGCCAGCCATCGACCTCCTCAACCATATCTGAGGGAAGAGAACGCCCGACACATGACGCCTGTGAAATCGATTACTATACAGTAGAGTCCGTTTTCTTAACCGAGATGGTACCGTTTAGAAATTTGTCAGAATTATACATTTGGATTTCGATGGCTAATGTTCTTTACCGTTGTTAACAGTAATGTCATCCAGCGAGTTGATCTGCAGCTTGAGGTCGCGTGGGCGCGCCGCCATGTTGTCGGCGCGGCGCCGGTGGCGGCGCACCGCGCTCGCCAGTTTCATGTCGTATGCCGTTGCTGCGACCAGAAGAACTCCCACTATAACGGATATCCCCCTGGAAATGTATTTGTTACTCTATAATATAATCTAAACTATAGATCATAAATTTCAAGTACAACGCACTGCTTCGACTTCCCGTATTTAGGGATCGAAACTTTTTGGCCTTTATTGATCTCGAATTTTAGTTTCACATTGGGCGTAAACATTGTACAAGGCGCCGCTTAAAGTTCCAACAGTATTTTAAGGGGTTCACCTATGTCAGGTTTCGAACCATAAAAGTTAAATTTATAAATTAAAAAATTGTTATTTCATTTTACAAAACAATTTGTAAAAAAACATTATGTTGTATTTCATTTTACAACCCTAATGAGCAATCAGTGATCGCGCTTACTATTATGCGCAGACACGCATGCGAAGCTGTCCCTTCCCGTGCTGAACTGGATCAGCTGTTCGTCGTCTGCACTGTACTTGAGTAGGCAAAACGCAAACGTGTCAAGTTTTATTAAAATCAAAACAAGTATCAATGTTAAATGAGTCATCATGTTTTTTGGTTAAGGTAACTACTAAGCTGGTAAAAAAATCGTAGATTTACTTTTAAGTGACCAAGGCAAGACCATTTTTACATTTGGCAAGAATGCAATCCAAACAAGCAGTGTTTTAATAGTACCTCGTCATACACGCTTGTTGGTGAGCGGAGTTTCATAATAATATGTATGATAGATGACTTGTTTTAAAGACCTTGTTTCTTATTTTAACACCTACCAATATAGTGAGTACAAAAGACGTAAGTGATGAAACAAACTATTGAATATAGAATAGAAAAACTTTATTGTACACAATAAAGTTTTGTGTAATCGACATATTATTTTACTTGGAAAACTAACAGCTGCTAATCGATAAAATAAATAAGCGATTACACAAAAGCCAAAAAGTTTCCACTTGTACTAACTAGATTTTTCAGTGCCCCGAGCCCACACTGAGGCGGGAACGGATGTAAGAATACCATATCATTATACACATACAAATACAAATTCAAAATTCAAACAAAATTTTAAATTATAAACGGATAAATAAATTCACAATATAAGCCTCATAAATTGCTTTGAAATAGTATTCTTAAAAGTGATTTACCTCATCATAAATAAGATGACGTCCTTTGAATAATTTTGATAAAATTAATTAGTGCATAAATAAAAAGGAGTTTTTATGTCTTTAGCATCTGACAGCCCTGGTGGCTCATTGGTAGTATATCTGCTTTGAGCTGTTGGACGTGGGTTCGACTCCCACCCAGGACAAACATTTTATGGTATAAACAAATATTTGTACTGTCTGGGTATTTTGTATAAATATATAAATAAAAAAGTATGTATTTAAATTTTCTATCAGTTATCTGCCTTCCATAGTTCATAGCTTTGCTTAATTTGGGGTCGGATGGTGCGATATCAAAGACTTAAACCAAATTTATAGCAAGAAAAAAAAAGTATTTTTATTCGGTCCATGTTTCACCAACGCGGTTACTGAAGAGGAGACGATACTTACAGTAACGCTTGGAAGGTGGAGTCTCGGATGTACTCGTAGTGTCCGTGCTGTGGAGAGCGCACGGCCAGCACATCAAGCTGCAGTAGAGGCGCGCGCGCGCCCTCTACCAGCGAGCCCACAGCCGCGCGCGTGCACGACAGCGGTAGGCATAGCCCCAGGTACAGCGTACGACGCTAGAATCATACAAGCAAAGTCGGATAACTCTTTGTTATGTCATATTAGTAAAAAATAATAATTAGAACAGTTATATAGTACTGAACATTTGGAATTACGCAATATCGAGCCTAGTTACTGGATCCACGATTCAAAGACAAGGATTTTGAGACCGAATCATGATAATTGGGCAATGAATAGTTTAAAAATTAAAAGAGTAAAATGGAGTCATCGCAATGGAAATTGATAATCCAATGAAGCTATAATACTAGTTAATGACCGTGAGATAAAGAGAATTATTTTAGTTTACGTGACTAATTTCGAGTCACTGAAATAAGAATCTGCAGTTGATATCCTAACTAAAAATATTGCTATCTTTTTCTGACTCACCTAGTTAAATAAAGTTTTGTTATTCGTTTATCATGAAGGGGACGGCGCGTACGCAGTCCCCACTACCAAAAATACTGCGTCCGAGTTATCCGCATTAGGGATAATCGCAGAGGTCAACCCTACCGCAGTGCAATGGTAGGGCCTCGCTCTGGGGGAACCGCCTTCTTGATCACGGTGTCACCTACGCCAGGTAAGTATGAATCATATACTGAGTTTTAACACGCCTATGTTGTACTGAAAAATCTCGTCACCTTGCTTTCACGACCATAGCGCCATCTAGTTTGTTTCTGTAGAAACATTACGTAAGGCGTTACGCATTCAGTAAAGGTCATCACGTAAATATTGAGACGTTATTGAAGAGTGCTCTTATTTATATAAATAAGAGTGAGCCGTTGAGTCTAGATGTCACTGTTTAGTATTTGTTTTGAGGATAAATATTATTATGGGGTCACAAAAATTATGATGGCATAATTTGTTTAATGCCATAAATTTTAGTGGAAAAAACTTATGAGTTCCTATTACATTAGCTTTGAAGACATCAGACCTACCGTGGATCAAACGTGAATGATATCAGCCCGAAACAGGGAACAAAGAAAGGGCAGCGCTGTATAGAGATAAACCCACGGCTATTGAATTAATTTGACAACAAAACTGTTTTTTATTTTATTTATGTAAATTTAAATTTGGGTAATGAGACGAATAAGACGATCGCTCGTTGAGAAACAAAACAACAACGAATAGAAACTGTAAATTATTTATCAATAGTGTTACGAGCTTTTAAACTTAATGTAGGTAGTTATACTATAGCGTTATTTGAATGTTTTATATCTCTATTACGTTTGTAAATAGTTATAAAAGAAAACGAGTTTTATTTAAGTTTTACGATTTACTTTTTTACAATAACTCGTTAATTCTAGTATAGCGCATTACTTTTTGCCATAAGTTGCAATAATAGGTATACATAATTAATTATGCTATTATTTGTATCTGTCTTGTTTTCAAATACAAATATTTTATTGATAACACCAAAGTTACAAAACAAGTTCCGTAATACAAATATATCATTAAATATGTCAAAACACTGATTACATGTCAATAAAAAAACAACAACAAAAATGTCGATATAAAGAATGTCAATATAAAAATATGTCAATATGTGGTGGTAGAGTACTAGAGAGTACCCTACCACCACGCTATGGTTTCCTCACGATGTTTTCCTTCACCGGCAGCTCAAGCTCATTGTTGAGGTTTGAACCCACGTCCTTCAGCTCAGCTTGATTCTGAAGCACGCGTGGCGCGGTGCATCCCGGACGGAAGCGGGTACGCGGTTGTAGACCCCATCATGTAAACCGACCTCTCCGACTTGACGAGCCGGTGCGACGGCGTTACCAGTTGGTCTTTCTTTTTAACGCTACGAAGATCTAACGAGCTGTGGACGCCTTGGGCTTATCACGAGTCTCGTGGAGTTTGGGAAGTGCGCTTACCGTTTTGACGATGTCCTGCAGCTGAGAGGAAACGGAGACGCGCACGGTGTAGAAGGCTGTGTCGAACGGCGGTCCGAACCCTGTCATGGACACATCCTGCCGCCACTCCGAGAAGATCTGCGACCCGCTACTCTCTGCAACACAATAATATCTCTCTAGACCACAAATACCTCTTTCTGCAACATAAATACATCTATACGAATCACTAGTCACCCTAACAATGAACTTGGGTTGCCGGTGAAGGAAAACATCGTGAGGAAATCATAGCTTGGTGGTAGGGCACTTTATAGTACTCGGTTGGCTAGCTACAACACTCAAGTTGAAAATCTGCCGCCAAGCATCTAACGGTGTGTTCCGACAGCCTCACATGAGAGTAGGTTCCATTTTAGGCTAAGTTAAAAAAAAAAATGTTACGTTACGAACGAGACGCTCTCCTGATAGTAAGAGATGACCTGTCCATGACCATTGCAACAATACACAGAACTTTGAATAGCTAAACAAAGTCCAGGGCATTTGCGCTATGCTTTGAGACATTCGATGGTTAGGTTAGCCCTGTAATTTCGCTAGCTGCAGTACTCTTCAAACCGGTTATACTGCTTGGCGCCAGAATATCTGGTACCGCGGTGGTACCAACCTAGACGACCTCATGCTAAAGAGATCTACCACCAAGTGAATTAAAGTGCACAAGAGTAAATTTGCACGAGTGCACTTAATGCACTTTAAAATGTGCACTGAAACGGTTCCAATGTAAATCATTTCCATTGAGTCATCATGATGATGATGAACTGATGCACTTTAAAAAGTGCACTGAAATGGTTTCAATATAAACATCATCAACATCATTGAGTCATCATGATGATAATGTTATATGTTCTGTTGTACTTTAAAATGTGCACTGAAACGGTTTCAATATAAACATCATCATCATCATTGAGTCATCATGATGATAATGTTATATGTTCTGTTGTACTTTAAAATGTGCACTGAAACGGTTTCAATATAAACATCATCATCATCATTGAGTCATCATGATGATAATGTTATATGTTCTGTTGTACTTTAAAATGTGCACTGAAACGGTTTCAATATAAACATCATCATCATCATCATTGAGTCATCATGATGATAATGTTATATGTTCTGTTGTACTTTAAAATGTGCACTGAAACGGTTTCAATATAAACATCATCATCATCATTGAGTCATCATGATGATAATGTTATATGTTCTGTTGTACTTTAAAATGTGCACTGAAACGGTTTCAATATAAACATCATCATCATCATTGAGTCATCATGATGATAATGTTATATGTTCTGTTGTACTTTAAAATGTGCACTGAAACGGTTTCAATATAAACATCATCATCATCATTGAGTCATCATGATGATAATGTTATATGTTCTGTTGTACTTTAAAATGTGCACTGAAACGGTTTCAATATAAACATCATCATCATCATTGAGTCATCATGATGATAATGTTATATGTTCTGTTGTACTTTAAAATGTGCACTGAAACGGTTTCAATATAAACATCATCATCATCATTGAGTCATCATGATGATAATGTTATATGTTCTGTTGTACTTTAAAATGTGCACTGAAACGGTTTCAATATAAACATCATCATCATCATTGAGTCATCATGATGATGATGTTATATGTTCTGTTGTACTTTAAAATGTGCACTGAAACGGTTCCAATGTAATCAATACAAACTGAGACAGTGCTACGTGACTGTAGCGTTTGACGTTTCGTAGCACGCTCACCAGTAATGTGGAGCAAAAGACTTTAACGCGCTCCCGTGCCAGAGGTTATTTTGTCAAAATTTTAGAGGATTTCTTTTAAATGTATTTAAATAAATCTAGACCAATTACTTCACCATTAATAAATTTACATTTATAAATACATTTATATTGCCGTGGTGGTGCCGGCGTCAGAATAGTACCCCACCCTCTCTACCCGTGGTTGCCGTAAGAGTCGGCTAAGGGATATAATCCGGAAGATGGGCAGCAGCGTCTTCCTTGAACAATCACACCTAACTGCGCTCGCCAACCCGCCTGCCAAGCGTGGCGAGTATTGGCAAAACCCCCCCAGAAGGAGGCCTATGTCCAGCAGTGGACGTCCTATGGCTGATGATGTGATGTGTGATGTAATAAATTTAACTAGATTTGTGAGTTACGTTTGCCTACTGCTGAGCAACAATGCGGCCAATCGGTAAATTCTATTTTCATCCTTATTCTTTGAAGCTTAAGGAATAACGAACGTGCGGAGCGAACGTGGTATATTTTGATTTTGCCTTAATGGTTATTGCATTGCATGGTTAACAAGCTAGTTGTTTGATCACAGCTCACCTGATGTTAAGTGACGGTGTATTCGAAGATGGTAAACATACCTAGTCTGGAATGGAACTAGTTTTCAATTGAGGCTGCCAGTACACAGCGTTAGGTGCTTGGCGGTAGATTTTCAACTCGAGGGTGGTAGCTAGCCAACCGACTACTATAAAGTACCCTATGCACTATGCTGTGATATCCTCACGATGTTTTCCTTCACCGAAAGTTCATTGATGGTATTTGAAGAATACAGTAATTTAAAAAGTATAAAGGTTTTTCGATTAGTAAACTTGGATAAATACGTGAACTGAAATTAAATTATTTCTTTGCTCTTGTAGAATTTGAAATTGCACAAATTAACGCTAATACTCGAAACAACGTTAATTATTAAAAGTGTTTACAGGTGGTCTTAATTAAATGAATACTAATTAAAATTACAATCGAAAAATGAAATGACCGACCAACTTATCCGTCGAGTTGGCCAAATGATGAAACATAAAATGTGTACACATCGCAGACAGTTTTGTTTGGATATTGAGTTTGTGGCTCCCTCATTAAAACTCTACACTTTAACATGATCGTCGTTTCTAGAGTCCAAAAGCAGAAGCAAGGCCACGTGGAGGCCGCAGGCCCAGATTGTGGAAAGCGAATGAATAATTGTAATGAAATGAAATCACTACTATTATAAGAAGTCCCTTGACCTCATCATCCAAAGTTGTTCTTGGTAAAAACAACATTTAACAAAGGGCAGGCAAAGTATCTGTTATTTTGTAAAATTTTCAATTTGTGTCGTGTAATTGTAATGACTCTAAAGTTATTTATTTTAATTCTTAAACTTTAGATTTAAAATATAAATCTGAAATAAAAATAAAACATTTTATTTTTATTTAAAACTAGTGAGATGAACGAGACATTCTCCTGTTAGTAAGAGATAAGGCATGTTCAAGACCATTGCAGCAATACCTAGAACTTTGAGCAACAAAACAGAGTCCAGGGCATCGCCGCTTTGTTGATCATTACTTTGAGACTTTCGACGATTAGTCTCAACGCCCCTGTAATTTCACTAGCTGCAGTACCCTTCCAACCTGAACACAGTAATGTTTACACACTACTGCTTAGCGGTAGAATATCTGATACTGCGGAGTTATCTACCTAGAAGACCACCTGCGAAACGAAAAACAACGAAATCCCAATTAAAAGTGGCAGCGGCAGCGGGGCAGGGCTCTAGCTACCGGTGGTTAGAGCTGCGGGGAGAGGAACTCCCTAACAATGCACGCCGTGTCAAGGATCACTGACTTTTCGG
Organism: Biston stratarius; assembly: GCA_950106695.1. Lineage (NCBI taxonomy): Eukaryota > Metazoa > Arthropoda > Insecta > Lepidoptera > Geometridae > Biston > Biston stratarius. The sequence goes on from OX467109.1 coordinate 32,538,380, forward strand.
TCAAACCCTTGACCTAACCACCTGGCGAGAAACGTTTAAGATATTTTTTTTGTGTAGGTCTCGATCAGAACAACAGAAGCTATAATTTTCACTAAAAGATTAACATGAATACGAATATAATATAACAGGATTAAATTCAAAAGTTTGATAAAAATTCGGTGTTACCACTAAATCGATATCTTGTGGTCGATGACAAGTAAACATTTCGCCAAAGCGCTTACCGTCAACACCCAAGTTACCTTTCGTAATCTCCACTATTAGCCAGAGGAATTTCAATTGAGAAAGTGTTAATTGTTAGCCAATACTGAATGCCAGCCAATCGACTGGTAATATACCTTTTATCTAGTAGCTGAAACTAAACTTGAGCCACTTGAATTCTTTAAAATTAATTTTAAATAACAACCTTTTTTTTTGTTTGACTGGCTGTTTGATCACAGCTCACCTGTTATTAAGTGACGGTGTGGTAGAAGATGATAAACACATCTAGCCTGAAATGAAACTGGCTAAGTGAGGCTGTGGGAACAAACTTGCCCTCAAGTTGAAAATCTAGCCAGCCGAGTACTTGAAAGCACCTTACATCACGCCACCTATTTTAAAACAAGAATTTGGAATTAAACAAAGTAAATTGCGAACCTAATAAATTGATACTACAAAGGGACAAGTGATGCATATACGATTTATTTTGTAATTTTTTTTTATAATTCACATTTATCAATAAATAAATATCGTAGAAATTTTCACACATCGCTATCTAGAATCAAATTAAGCATAGCTTGTATTGTGGGAACCAGATAACTGATATAATACTTTTTTTTGTAAATTCATTCTTATAATACATACAGAACACCCAGACAGAACGAGCATTTATCGTCACATAAATGTTTGTTTTGGTGGGAATCGAATCCACGCCCTATAGCTCTTGAAGCAGATATTCTCCCAAATGAGCAAACAGGGCAGTCAAATATACATTAGAGAAGTGCGCTCACTGCGTAAGTATTGGTATTTTGTTTATGAAATCCTCTTACGTATGCACATATTATAATTTGTAAATACGCGTGTCTTGCATCGTGTGCTCCAAATACATTCACTTTACAAGGTTTTTAAAAAAACCATAGTAATATTGTGATTGTGTTTGTTTCGTGCGAGTAGATTCTAATTTCACCTGGCTACTTTCGTAATAGCCCAGAACTGCTTTGCGAAATTTAAATTTCACTATTTTTTATATTACATTTTGAAATGCCATAAGCACGTTAAATGCGTAACGAATCTGCCGTGTATGACAAATTAATCAGATTTTAACTACACGTAATTTACCGTGAGAAATACTGTTTTGATAAGTTACGTGGTTAAACAAGGAATTTTTTTTTTTTGATGTGGATAGATTGCTAATAACCTATCTGATTTTATGTCTACTGGGTATTTCTTTAGACTTACAGCCAACCCCGGATCTAAAACTTCTCTCACCCGGGGCAAACACTTTATATTGGTGCCCTCTCTAGCGTTTGAGAGGAATGATTTGTTTTATAAACAATTTATCTATTAAGTATTTTCAAGGTCAGCGTAAATAGGTATTTTCTAAGGCTACGTGCTTCATCTTCGACCACATCATCACTTACTATTTATTAGGTGAGTTGGTAAATAAACATGGACTTAGACTGTGATTTTATTACTTCAAACTTCAAACATGAATATGGCGCCTAATGACATTGCCCCCAACAGATATTCTCCTTAGGTCCGGGGTTACTTACAACCTGTATTTGTGGATTGAGTTCGTGATACTAATTTCCATTAAATCTTTACCCCTGGCTTGTTCCTATCACGACGACTGTCGTCTAATTATATTATCAAGATAGAAAGAGAGTCAATATATTTTCCTGTTTTTATCTCATTGGTTCAAAATTCGTATCTGCTTATATTGATAGATTTATTTTCCTTAAATTTGGCCACTCGAACAAGGAGAGAGGTTCCATCAGAACATTTCCTTAATGGAGAAGCGTTATCAAGGGAAATGGAGTCCAGGAATGCTAGCAGATTATTGTTGGAGACTTAGTAGGGACCTACCAAAAGCCAAATATTCACGAAAATCATAAGTATTTATTGTACATTAAGTAATAATTTCTCTAAGTGTAGTTGATTTTGTACTTTTTACGAAATTTTATGTTTTGATGTCAAAAGAAAATCTGATGTGTAATTTTTTTTTCATTTTTCGTTGGCCCTAGTGGATTCAAAATTTGATATAAGTTTTCATGTGACAAAAAAAAGTTAAAATTTTGTTGAACATTGTAATAGGTAGGTCCCAGTAACACATGCACTAGTTGTTTGTGTTTGACCACAGCTCACCTGATATGAAGTGACGGCGTGGTCGAAGATAGTAAAGCACACCAAGTCTGGAATAGAACCGGCTCCTAAGTGAGCCTGCCGGAACACACCCGACGCGTCGGGTGCTTGTAGTATTGTAACTAGCGAGCGGGTGGTGTACAGAATATTTGATATCCTCCTTCCACGTAAGTCCTGCCAATCATGATGTCACTTTCGCTATATGTCATCGTGAAATAAATATTTGATGAAAATATATATCTATTTTTTAAATTAATTACTTATCCAGTCTCTCCTGAGAAAAAACTACGAATTATACGTTATACGAAAATGTTTTTTTGAGAAAATGACGTTGTTCTAAAATTATGTTTTACAAATTTGATATATCTATCTATCTATCTATATCTTTAAACGAGCAATTCTTGTATATATATATATTCTGAATCTCGGAAACGGCTCCAACGATTTTCATGAAATTTAGTATGCAGGGGGTTTCGAGGGAGATAAATCGATCTAGCTAGGTTTCATTTTTAGAAAACGTCGTTTTATCCGTGTTTTCAGCCGAGCAAAGCTCGGTCATCAAGGTACTAATACCTTTAAACGGGCAATTCTTGTATATATATATGTATCTTATGTATAATGAAGGAAATCTGAATCTCGGAAACGACTCCAACGATTTTCATGAAATTTAGTATGAACGAGGTTTCGGGGGCGATAAATCGATCTAGAAGGTTTCATTTTTAGAAAACGTCGTTTTATCAGTGTTTTCAGCCGAGCAAAGCTCGGTCATCCAGGTACTTATACGAATATTTGAACAAATTTTTCACGATCACATTTAGCAAGACAAGGCCCTCGTGCCGCTCAGTGAGCTAGTTGTTTCCCAGGGGTGCTGCTGGGTCAGGGCTCGGTGCGGAGTGTACCAAGCGATTGGTGGGAGAACTTACTGTTATGTCGGGCTGCAGGCGCGTGCTGCTGGTTGAGCACGTCGCAGAGCTCAGCCGAGCCAGTCCAGTAGTTATTTCCCCAGTAGAACATTGACGTGTATCGTCCGCTGGCGTCCTCCACTGGAAACAAGAAAAAGTTCTATGTTACTCATAAATTAATTTAAACATACGAAGTAAAAGTTTATCTCCTAAGACGAAATTTGCTCAGATTCAAACTTGAAATAAACTTTAGCAATTTTTCTGATATTAAAAATATGATTGTGTCACACCGTTTTAACTATGAAGGTGTTCGTAAATCGTAGGAAGAAAAGGAAATATTGTTATTTCTCAATGTCGCGAAATGAAGTTTGCAATGATCACCGACATATTCGAGGTCATCTTTAAATGAAAATAAAGGGATGTGACCTCAACTTCGTCGTATTAATATACTCGATATACTTTACCTCCATAAATGGCAAGCAATTGATATGCCGCTTTCATATTTCAACAAGGTTTAAAGTGGATTTGAATACACAACTAAGTTTATTGCCGGGTTTTTGATCACGCACATAATACTATAAATTAGTTTTGTTTATTTAGTTTTCTCGAAGTTTCGGCCATGTTACAATTCCTCCAGTACATCGTTATTTTTTTCAAACTACTCCAAATATATATTTTTTTCATTCTTTGTTTACATTAGTCAATTATAAACGTATTTAAATATACATCATTTTTGTTTGCCTCTGTGGGGTAGGACAAGTTACACTTTAGATTTAATTAAAATTAAATATTATTAATTTAAAAAAAAAATTGATATTATTATTAATTATTATAATATATTATTATTTAACATTATTATTGTTTAGATTTTTTAATTTTTATGTGAGTTTTTAATGTATTTGGCTGGACAGTTTTTTTGACTCAATAAATAAATATTAATTTGATATAATTTTTATTTAATTTTAAGATCTCTATGTTATTTTGTATACCTGTGTATTAAACACTGTGTATCGATGTTTGGATAAAATAATCTTGAATCGCAATCAGCGTACTATTCTTGTTTTTGGATTACCTAATAATAATAGTTTATTTATGGCATAGAATAAATATACAACTAGATATGTACATGGAAGTGTTGCTTAAAAACCTTATGTCCCTCTTTCTTTTGTTTGTCTTGTTCAGGTTTCTCTCAACGCACAAGCTTACTCTGCATATTGTCCTCAAGAAATAGTATGCTTCCAGATGGGCAGAATTATTACTTTTTAAACTTGCCCTTGCCCTTTCCGGTATCGTAGAATGATGAGCTATTATGTTACAGAAGGTCAGGTCACGGCCGTTTAAATATTACCGTGGCCAATTAAAGATGCACTTCTTCTGTTGAAGGATCATTTTTTATGTTAAACTAATGAGACGAAAGTGACGCTTTCCTGATGTTAAAAGACAACGCATGTCCATGACCATTGCAGCGATACACAGAACTTTGACTAACAAAACAAAGTCTAGGACATCGTTGCTTTAGTGCTCATTACTTTGAGACTTCCGATGGTTAGTCCCAACAGCCTTGTAAGTTGTAGCTGCAACACAGTACTGATTGGCGACAGAATCGAAATAACTATTTTGTAGACAGTAAACGGATATATTAACGGACAGTAATATATTAATATTACGTTGGTAACATCAAAGTTGCAAGTCAAATTCCGTAATATAATTACATGTCAATGAAAAAAAGGTGTCAGTGTGAAGTATGTCAATACAAAAATATGGCATTGTCAAAAAACGTCGTGTGTATTGTTGTTGTAATTGGTGACAACACACAACTTCAACTTCAACTTTTCAATTCTGGCTTCTGCGCTGTATATACAATACACAAACACATGGTGTGTTTTCATCTATTATTAGGTACTTCAATTAAATAAAGAGATGTTGCCTTTTTTTAATTATAGTAAATTAAACTTTTCAACTTTTTGATTTTTTTATACATAACAAAATCGGTCTTCATTTTTCGAATTTTGTTAGTGTATATTTATGAATATCTGATATTCTTTAGTATTGATGTATACATATATACTTTTTTAAATTTTGTTTTGGGATTTGGAACTTGCGGTTTAACTTAAACGCTTAACAACAGACGAATTGGTGGTCAAACGCAGAATTATTTGTGATATTGCGAATGGACCTTCGAAGCGTAACTAATTATTTCCGGTTTCTTTTTTTTTTTTTTTTTTTTTGTTAATTTTTTTTTATTATTAGTAATAATTTATTTGACATAAAAGAAAATAATACAAGCAGATGTAGTTCCATAGGCTCCCGAACTAGTCAAAGACTGTGTGTCAGGAGCCAGTGGCTTCTCCTAAAATCAGATACATAATATGTCTAACAGAATAAATATTGAGCAGTGAGTTACTAATAAACTAATAGTTATAATAAACTAATTTTGAATTTATATAATATTGCCAAAGTCTTGCCAAAGATAAATATTAAAGAAGAAAAAACAAAATATAAATATAAATCTAAGAGGAAGGTGCCTGCAAATCGTAGATTGTGCGTGCATGTGTGTGTTGTGTATGTGCATAATGTGTTTGTGTAAATGTATATGTGTGTGTATGTTTAAGTGAGTGTGTATGTGAAAGTGTGTATGTTTGTGAGTGTGTGTGTGCGTGTGTGTGTGTGTCTGTTTGAGTGCATAAGTGTCTATATATGCTCATCTCTTTGTAAATAAAATAGAAAAATAAAACTGTCTGGATACTCAAGTTATAAATATAAACTTTCTAAAAGTTTTTCTAGGTCTCCGTAATCAAATTTTTGTAACCAAGATAGGATAATTCTTTTTATTTCGTTATTACTGTACTTTTTAGGGTTATATTCTTTATTAAAAATATTATAGAGTCGCGGTGCAATGGTGCTATATGTTTTTTGGGCGAACCTCGTCCTTATGACAGGTGTTGGAAACAGTTCAACTCTTTTATTACTAACAATAGGAAGATGTGGTATCGTTTTTTGAATTAAGATGTTAAGACCTTTGCAAAGGAACATTAAAAAATGCCGACTTGCATGCCATATATATAACAGTATCGAATAAATGAAAATGAATAAACCATTTTTAACTCTGCTAATGTTAATTAAGTGACAGCGTGATTGAAGACGATAAATACACCAAGCCTGGAATGGAACTGGCTCTCAAGTGACGCTGTCGGAACACACCGTCCAGGTGGTACAAAACACTCAAAAATGAACTAAAACCCAATTTAGAGCATCACGGATTAGAACATCGCAAGTTATTAAGAAAAGCTAATGACTATAGATTCATTTGGGACATAGTAATAAAAATAGTGCCGTGGTGGTGCCGGCGTAAGAATAGTACCCCACCCTCTCTACCCGTGGTTGCCGTAAGAGTCGGCTAAGGGATGTAATCCGGAAGATGGGCAGCAGCGTCTTCCTTGAACAATCACACCTAACTGCGCTCGCCAACCTGCCTGCCAAGCGTGGCGAGTATTGGCAAAACCCCCCCAGGAGGAGGCCTATGTCCAGCAGTGGACGTCCTATGGCTGATGATGTTATGTGAATAAACATAGTAAAAATAATAATAATACTGATGTAATGTATGTAAAAGTGCACGGACCCGAGTACAGCGGACCAAAGGAAGAAAGGAAGGACCAAATTTGAGGAATATATAATTTTATTCTTCGTTTGTAACAAAATCCACAGATCGTTGAATAGCAAATTACAGTTGTGACGTGAACATGTTTTGTGTTACCTTTTTTGTGAAAAGTTGTTGTCCTCAATGAATTCAAGCGCTCATTACTTACAAATACTACCTTGAATTGTTCCGCTTTTTCGACGTGAATTTTACAACCCACTTAACAGCCTCAAAATTAAATATTGTGGGTTGAAAATGATAGTTTTTGAAGAGTAAAAATATTGAAAATGAAGAAATAGTTCCGACTACATCGGCAAACGTCGATACAATTAAGCAAGCTTATTCGCAACTACCTGAGCTTGTTTTGTTCAGCCCGTTTAATCTAAGCAGATACTGGAATTAAAATTAAGGTGACACTGAAATTAAGACAATGACAGCCCTGTTGGCTCATTGGGAGTATGCCTGCCTGAGCTGTAGGGCATGGGTTCGATTCCCGCCAAGGACAAATGTTTGTTTGGTATATAAACAAATGTTTGTTCTGTGTCTGGGTGTTCTGTATATATTATAAGTATGTATTTACAAATAAAAAAAAGTTTTTATGTATTCTATCAGTTATCTGACTTCCATCACACAAGCTCTGCTTAGTTTGGGGTCAGATGGCGCTGTGTGTAATGTGTCCTACAATATTTATATTTATATTTAAAATCACTGACAAATTATTACAGATTTAAAAAATTGTTTGGATTTTAGGTCAGTGTTTATGGCATATTGTTCTTAAATAAGATATTAGGAGAATAAAAGAAGATGTGTTTACATTAATGCATCCAAAATGTATGTCAAATAAATAAATAAATTTGATTCGTTTAGATTCCACAACTTTTTCTTTATTGTTGACAGGCTATTTGTTTGACCACAGCTCACCTGATGTTAAGTGACGGTGTGGTCGAAGATGGCAAAGCACACCTAGCCTGGAATGGTACTGGCTCTCAAGTGAGGCTGCCGGAACCCACCGTTAGATACTTGGCGGCAGAATTTCAACTTGAGGGTGGTAGCTAGCCAGCCGAGTACTAGAAAGTACCCTACCACCATGCTATGGTTTCCTCACGATGTTTTCCTTCACCGTTAGCTCAAGCTCATTGTTGGGGTTTGAACCCACGCCCTTTGGCATGCGAACCGACCGCGCTAACCACTGAGTTATCATCACTACGAACAACTACAACTTATTGAAATAAACAAGATGTTTCTTATACTAGACAATAGTGATTAAAGTTCAGCATACACAGAACGTGCATATTTCCTACTATATTCCTACATAGTTCCTGATGAAATAAGTAGGTCATTTTTTAATTTCCAAAAAAGCTTGTTTCATTTTGTTACATTACGCAAGGGCTTCCGGAATGCAAGGTAAACACAAACACAAATAGAACGTATCTGGGCCAAGGTCGCAGGCCAGTAGCTGGATCAATGAACTCGCCACAATGAGATCTAACCAATTCTCTTACACTTAGTACATGTTGATGAACTTGTCATATTCGAACTGTGATAGAAGACTTGCTGATCAGCTGTTAATGTTTTTTGTACTTTGTTTTTTTTTTGACTAGCTCGAGAGTGCTTACTTTTTATTTTTTATATGTATTTACGTAAGTATGATAACTTAAAATGACCGATAACTTCAAATGGTAAAGGAAAACTTCGTTAGGTATAACTTCGTTGTTGTTCTCAAAGATGTGTGATTTCAGCCAGTCCGCACTTGGCCAGCGTGGTGGACTATGGCCTTACTGTTCTCGCAATGAGAAGCGACCCGCGCCTACCTGTGGGCCTATTTAAAAAACAGGGCTGACTCGGATGTTTGATGAAGTTGCCTGGAAGAGATCGCTTTAGATAAAAAAGCCGTCATTTGTAAATAACAATGACTCATTAAAATCTTATTTGTTTTTTCACTTAAATTTTTAATGTACAGAATATTTAATCTCTATTTTGTTTTTATAGTTGACAGGGCAAGTGTTTTACCACTGCTCATCTGATGTTAAGGAATGGTGTGGTCGAAGGTGGTAAACTACCTAGCCTGGAATAGAACTGGCTATCAAGTGAGGCTGCCGTAATATACCGTTAGGAGTTTGGCGACAGATTTTCAATTTAAGGGTTGTAGCTAGCGAGTAGAGTACTAAAAGTACCCCGCCACCATGCTATAGGTTCCTGAAGATCATCAGCAGCTCAAGCTTTGAGTTTTGAACTCTTCGGCTTGTAAGACGACCGCTTTAACTACTGGGCTATCATTGCTAAAAATAGTATTATATCTATTTACTTTATCCATTATTTTTTATATAGTTACCTCCCTATACAGAACGGAAACTGTCCTATTTTAACCTTTAGTAGGATGTAAATATTATTTCCCCAAGCTTTTACCGGTTTTTTCATCAAAAAAACAGGAACATGTGAGCCAATCGATAAGTACTCATCTGTCCTATATAAATGATTAAATATGTATATACATATTTATTAAAGACTAGCAGTGCCCCACGGTTTTACCCGCGTTAGTCCACATCCCGTGGGAATGTCAGGATAAAAATTAGCAAGATTTTTTTTGGATGTATAGGGTAACTTTAGAATCCTTACCATCCCAAGCGACACTGGCTATAATTTAAAAATAAACATTTATTAGTGGGCATATGTATTTTTTTATTTTCTAAATTAATCTTGTTACATAGATGTATGCACAGTTTTCGACCTCAAGTGTCGGCGAACCGACCTAATGCATAATTATAATGATTGTATTCCGTCATATTTCAGGATATACAATCAAGTTGATTATGTACAGCGGAGTTAAATGAAGCTAATGCGCTCGACACCGGCACAGTTAAGGTTAATAACCATTCTCCAAGTCGAAGGTCTAGCTAAAGGGAACGCAGGTCTCTAAACTCTAACAGACGTGTGGCCTCGATAAACATTGCCGATATTAATAAAGATAAAGCTGAAATAATAATAAAGTTGTAATAAATGTCATAAATCAAATAAATAATGACGGTCCTTGACAGTTGTTGGTGATATTCTGAGATAGTTATCTAATGCATCTAAAGGGGGAAAAAATTGTTCATTTAATTTTTTTTTAAATATTGAAATGGTTTTTTTGTTAGCGTTATTATTGGTCTAGTGACTAACCATCAAATGTCTCAAAGGAGAGAATGGGTAGGTATCATTTGACTGCCCTGTTAGCTCATTTGGCATGGGTTCGATTCCCACCCAGAACAAATATTTGTGCGGCGAACATAGAAGTGTCGTTGGTAGATACAACAGGTTGCTGTCCGAGCCCTGTTCTGATGCAGCTAGGGAGCTGTTCAGTTGTGCGTCGCCACAAGTAACCCACCTTTATTATAATTAGTGTGTATTCGGGGGAGTGAATGTGTGTATGATAGTGTGCATAAGCAGATTTTATGTGTACAAAAAAGTTCCTTAATTAAATTAAATCTAAAAAAAGAACATAGATGTTTTTATGCGTCTGGTTTTTCTGTATTTACTTGCTAATAATGAAAATGAATGCTCTAGCAATCTGGTCCCCTATAAGTTTTGCTTAGTTTGAGGATAGATGGCGCTGTTTAAAGATGTCCTACAGTATTAATAATATATATTTACTGTCACTTATTGAACTATACCATTTTTATTTATTTATTAAGTCCTTTATTTTATTATGGAAACTGACGTGGACTCCGACTATAGTTTCGGCCACATCCGGTGGAGTTTCCGATAAAATTAAACATGAGTAATCCCACATATATAAAACGAAAAGTCCTTTATTTTCTGAAATTTTCATTTAAATTGTATACTAAATACACACACATAAGACTTAAATAGAAAACATTTCGCAATTTCTATTACAATCAGGAACCCCTCTCAGGTGAAAGCCTCTTCCAAGGTCCGCTATCTTTCTCTATCCTGAGCTATTTGTACCATTGTGGACCTGTGATATTTTTAATTTCATCGTCACATCTTGTGTAGCGCTTGCCTGGTGGACCTTTCCCTCCATATGGTTACTGTTTTGATCCGTCCCTACATGACCCGCCCATTTCAACTTCAATCTTAAACTATACCACTGCTTTATACTAAATACTTATAATAGTAGCTGATCAAAGATCTTTGTATATGCAAATAGAATGACAATTGTATTACAATCAATGAGCAGCCTTGTGTCTACTACTTCAGTTTCACAAGTTGTGTGCTCGGTATGCGAGACGCGAGCGCGAGCGCAGCGCCCCGATTGGCCAACGGTCATCATTTCTTGCCCAACCGTTTGCCAACAGCTTCTCAGATTAAACAGTTAATATAGTCCACGCTGATATGATTCATTTAGTTTTTCATCACTGATTGGGAAATGAAGCTTTGGTGATCAATACATACTTGTAATGTTTTGTTATTTTTTATTCCCAGGGTAATTCATGGGTGTCACGTGACCATATAACTACCATAGATTTATTCGTGCAGATGTCGTAACGTCGGTCAAGTGTACCGCGTGCCGGTTATCTAATTCCTATCGTGACGCAAACGTGTACGTGCCATTTGGTACGTCATCTTAGATGTGATGTCACACTTTATTGTCAAACTAATCGTGTCACACTTTCAAGTTAAACATCACATTTTTTTTTGGTAGACATGCCAAATGTTTTACCAAAGCTCACCTGATTTTAAGTTACGGTGTGGTCGAAGATAGTAAGTACACCTAGCCTGGAATGGAACTGGTTATCAACTTATCAAGTGAGGTAACACACCGGCAGGTGCTTAGCAGCAGATTTTAATCTTGAGGGCGGTAGCTAGCCAGCAGAAGACTAGAAAGTACCCTAAGCTACCATCATCTTGTGGTCTCCTCAAGGGGTTTTCCTACACCGGCAATTCAAGTTCATTGTTACGATTTGAGCCCACACTTTTACGCGTATGATCCGTTCGAGCTAACCACTGAGTTATCAGCGCTACAAAACACTATTAGCACATATGAAACCAGCTCTATGGGATGGACCTAATGGAATTTGAAAATTCACTATAAACCTAAAACTAAGCTTTTCAATTTTTTTACCAGTAAATCCAATCAAGCAGACTCTTTGCAGGATGGTAAGCTAACCACAGCTTATGAAATTCGCAACAGCGATGTAGATGCGCTAAACTTAACGTAAACAACATAAGCGCAACACTAAACCACTTTGAAACCAAGGTATATATTTAGTTTGCTTCGGCTTAAAAACTTTACATAACAAAACTTTACAAAAATTAACTTAAACTTTTAAGTGGTAATTAACAAAATATATACCTTGAGCACTGAAAATAGACTTCCGCAAAGTAACGCCTGAATCAGTCAATTACTTTGTAACCCCTTTTGAAGTTTTCTATGTTGTAACCTTATTTCTCAGATCATTTTTATTGTTGACTAGCTGTTACCTGGGACTTCTCCGCGCGGAATTTATCCAAAAAAAAAATTTAAATTTTCCAATTTTCTTAATCTTTCTTTCCGTAAGAACCTTCCTAGAAAGTATAAAAGTTGAACGAAATCGGTAAAGTCGTTCTCAAGTTATGTCGTGACCCAGGGAAACAGGGACAAATTTTTATATGTACGAAGATTTTGATATATAAGGCCGCACCGCAGAAATGCTTTGGCACCTGTCATCACGAACCACACTAGTAAATCTAACTAATTACTAAATAGGTTCGTGACTACAAGTTATAGTATATATTTAAAATAGATCTACGATTACCAACTCGCACGAAAGCGAGTGATTCCGGTGAGCTCCTATTTGATTGATCATCAACCACAACGGAGAGTCACCGTGATTGTCGAGTGAGCCAAGTGTCAGCGGTGTCACGTGTGACGGCGGTATTAATTTCACTCCACGGCATAACGCGCTCCGTGCGCTGGAGGTCGCGAGACGTGTGTTTAGGGGACTGGTGCAAGATAAGAGCGGTAGCGGTAGTAGCTACACATCTATCTATCTATCTAATACCTTTAAACGAGCAATTCTTGTATATATATATCGAAGTTGTAGCGGGTTGTAAATATATATATACTCAGAATATCGGAAACGGCCCCAACAATTTTCATGAAATTTAGTATGCAGTGGGTTTCGGGGGCGATAAATCGATCTAGCTAGGTTTCATTTTTAGAAAACGTCGTTTTATCCTTGTTTTCAGCCGAGGAAAGCTCGGTCATCCAGGTACTAGTAATTTATTTAAACCGAATCCAAATCAGCTCTGTTTTTTTCCATAAGCTATCCCACTGCTGGGCACGGGCCGCATTGTGAGAAGGGTCAGGCCATGCTCTACCACGCTACCCAAGATTGAATTGGCAGACTACACATATCTTTGAGAATTTTTGGTTTTTAATGAACTCACGGACATGTAGGTGTGTGCCGTGGGATTTGAACCCCCGGGGCCTCCAGATTGGAAGACGTGTGTTTAGGGGACTGGTGCAAGATAAGAGCGGCAGCGGTAGTAGTATCTAATACCTTTAAACGAGCAATTCTTGTACATATATATAAATATATAATCTGAATCTCGGAAACGGCTCCAACGATTTTCATGAAATTTAGTATGCAGGGGGTTTCGGGGGCGATAAATCGATCTAGCTAGATAATCTAAAAAATAAAAGAATACCAAAATTCAAAAGTAAAACAACAGACTGCATAAATTTTAGTTATGATATTCAACTACTAACTTCGAATTGCCCTAACCTAAGCAATTATTCCATGCTTGTCTAATATTACGTAAAGTGGCATGCGCAAATAATGTTAGTGAACTTGACCTACTGTCGCCCGTGGCTTGCGCCCCACAACAAGTTGTGTAAGCGCCTATGGGACGCTTTCTCTCGACCACCGTGCGTACTCACTATTAGCAATCTGTGTTTCCCTAAACACACAAATGTGACTTTAATTAAGTGATCTTAGCTAATTAACAGAGAAAATAAATCTAACATGTAATATAAGGTCTTGAATTGCTTCAGATATAGATTATTATTATGAACACAAAGTTTATCTATCTATCTAGGTTTTTTTTTTAAAATGATTAATAGGCTTGTGTTTGATCGCCATCTCACGTGATGTTAAGTAAAGATGCGATCTACGATGGAGCACGCTTGCCTAGAAGATCCCTTCTTCACTCTTGACTTGAAGACACCCAGATTGTATCTATTAGGGAACACCCACTTGGGTAACGTATTCCACGCTTTAGCCGTTCGAACAATGAAAGTGGATCTCTATAGCAGGTGAACGTCTTGGTAGGTACCACCGCAGTACCAGATATTCTGCCGCCAAGCAGTATGTAAGCATACTGTGTTCTAGTTTGAAGAGTACCGCAGGGCTATCGAGAATAACCATGGAATGTCTCAAAGTAATGAGCATGTCCCAGAAATATGTGAATGTCCCAAAGCAACGATACCCTGACTTTGTTTTGCTACTCAAAAATCTGTGTATCGTTGCAATGGTCATGGACATGTGTTATCTCTTACTTTTAGATAAAATGAAAGTCTGCTGAGAATGGAAGACAGAAATAATCTTAGTGTTTTTAATTCTTCCGTCTATCTGTTATCGTTTGGTCTAGATATCACCGGAGATATAAATAAATAAATAACAGAGAACATATGACACAACGCGGTCTAGGCCAAAACTAAGCATAGTTTGTACTATGGGAATCTGATAACTGATATGGTGCAGAAGGTTTTTCGGCTGCATGATTTCGATGTCACGAAATAGCGAAAAATTTCGAATCCGCGATCGGAAACAGAAGTTGTCAAATGAACCGGAAAGAAATTATATGAACAATATAAGTTTAAAAATAAGAGGTCAGAAAGGTCATTTAAGATTATGTAGTTATTGAAAAGTTTGTGTAGCTTACGTACCAATTAATTATTGTTACTGACAAATTAATTGTTGCTGAATTATTTGAAAGGCCTCTGTACATATAAACCCGGCATAAAACCGATATGAACGAATAAAACCAAACTAAAATACCCTTGAACAATCATAATAATGATTGCCTTTAAATATTATTAAAATTATCAATCATTTTCTGATCTAAATCACCCATTAATAAGTATTAGTGTTTCTTCTGAGTAAAGTGTTCACTATTTTACTAGGGCATGACTGGATCAACCTTGACTTACTTTGTATGATTTTGACTGTGACTCAAACTTATTTTACTTAATTTATCATCAAATACGTATGCATTACGAAATACTTGACATTGGCAAAATGCACAGTGTGAAAATAAAGAATGAATGAATGAATAACTCTTTATTGTACACACTTAAAATTACATAATACAGAAGAAATAAACTAGTTAATAGGTGTAACAACTGGCGGCCTTATCGCTAAAAGCGATCTCTTCCAGGCAACCTTAGGAAAGAAAGAAAGAAGATGAACGCTTTAATAAAATCAAAGAACGGTATTTGCAATCGCATTGCAAATCAAACACGAACACGGAAGCGGCAACATTTTACTTACCACGGGACAAATGATTGGCGAAAGCTGCGAAATATGAATACGAACCAATCACCATACCGCAAATCATTTACATTCTCGGTTCACATATTTAGCGGCGTGAATGTGGAGACTGCAATAACTAGCACAATGGGCCGAAACTCAATGGAGGCGAAAATCTACGATTAGATTTGAGTTTCAGTTAATTTATTAGATTTGATTTCAGTTAGATATCTTTAGCAATATGTAGTCAAAGTAGGTGCCACCGCAGTATTAGATATGTGTAGTGTAGCCAAGCAGTAGTGAGTCAACCAGTGGCGTAGCTAGGTAGCCAAAGTCCCTAGTGCAAAACAATAGCCCTTCTATTCATACAAACAAAAGAAAAAAAATATTTTTAAATATTAACTTTTAATTGGGTTTTTATTAATCGACTTCACAAAAGGTTCTCAATTCTACTGTGTTTTTTTTTGTATGTATGTGACGCGATCCTTCCGCCAATTACGAATCGATTTTGATTTTTCTTTTTTTGTTTGGTAGACCATACTTCAGAATTGGTCCTATATAAATTTTATCGAAATTGATTTATCCTTTACTCCTAAACCTCGCTGTTTGCGAGCGCAGTTAGGTGTGATTGTTCAAGGAAGACGCTGCTGCCCATCTTCCGGATTACATCCCTTAGCCGAATCTTACGGCAACCACGGGTAGAGACGGTGGGGTACTATTCTTACGCCGGCACCACTACAGCAAACTACTTTTACATAAAAAAGATTAACTCAATAATACCGTGATCTCAAACGCCGGGCCGAGACCATCGCATCTGTAACAGTGGAAGTCGTCCCTAATTAGTTTTCAAAATTCGTTCCGTAAAAGAAACAAATAGAGTTGTGAGGCAACTATGTGAGTACTTAAAGGTTCAACCGGGATCGGCGACCGGGCGGCAGACAAGGGCACAAAAAATGATGCATTCCATTTGTTTATTAACCTGATCGGGAGCTTTCCGATCCTGTTTAGGTAACACATTATATTTTCAATGTTAACAAAACTAGGCTTGACCACGGCAGGTCAACGAGAGCAGAAGGGACTCTAAGATTATAGTATACTCTTTCGTCTTTTCCGTTCACCAGAAAGCAGCATGCCGTTGTGCACCTGTAAATATTTGCGATTGCTACTATAAAAACTCGAATGAAACGGTTCGATTCCACCTTCATTGTGAGAACCTGAGAGGGTGTTCCCTGATGAACGTAGTGAGGAAACCATAACAATTCCCTTATGTTGAAAATCTGCCGCCAAGCACTCAACGGCGTGTTCCGGCATCTTCACTTGAGAGCCAGTTCCATTCCAGGCTAGGTGTGCTTTACCATCTTCGACTACATCGTCACTTAACATCAGGTGAGCTGTAGTCAAATACCTAGCTTGTCAACCATAAAAAAAAGATAATTCACTTCTCACCTATTATTATAGGATAATATTGTCAAGTGGCTACAGTAGGAAATAAAAATGAAAGCGATGCAAGTACGAACAGCAACGTTAAATCATAGCTAATGGGTTGAGCATACGCAGCAGAATCACGTCTCCGCAATTATGGCCTTTATGGCCTGACAATAAAACTCAAATTAAGGAGCATAAAAACGTGGTTAGGGCAAAGACCTCATCCTTGGCTGTCGCTTTCACTCTATGGGGTTGTAATGATCTAATTTGATGACAAGAGGCCGTGTCTTGTTAAATTATAGGTCCCAGCTTGTTGAAGAAAAAGATATCGAATCTAAACAAATATTCGTTTAGCGATAACGCTAGTAGAAAAAACTAAAATGTACGGGATTGACATAAGCTGTCGACATTATGTCAATATCCTACATTTCGACTTTTTAAGGTTCCGTACCTCAAAACGAGAAACGGAATCCTTAAAGGATCACTTTGTTGTCCGTCTGTCCGTCTGTCAAAACCTTCTATCTCGGGAACGCATGGAGATATCGAGTTGAAATTAAAACCATATACACAGATCTGTAGTCCCTTGCTGCTGTTAATAAAAGTACTTGGTTGACCGAGCATTGCTCGGCTGAAAACATGGATAAAACGACGTTTTCTGAAAATGAAACCTAGCTAGGTCGATTTTTCGCCCCCGAAACTCCCTGGATACAAAATTTCATGAAAATCGTTGGAGCCGTTTCCGAGATTCAGAATATATATTAATAATTATTTATTAATTATTGTATATATATATATATATATATATGAGTGTTGAAATATGCTGGTTTATGCGTATATATATATATATATACATACATATATATATATATATATATATATATACACAATAATTGCTCGTTTAAAGATATAGATAGATAGATAGATAAAACTTCACAGTTATAGTAAAAAAGTTACAGCCGTTTATGTCGCATAAACCAGCATATTTCAACACTCACAAGGGAATCAAAACTTATAGGGTACCTCCTGATGACCTAGGTGCTAGAACTATGAAATTTAGCAAGAAGCGTTGTCCTATACTCCGTTCATAGTAGGTACACATAAAGGAAAACATTCGAAAACTGTAAATTTTAAATTTAAACACAAGAAAATAGGGTCTTTATGCAAGGAATGAGAACAACCATTTATCATATAATAACGAATATTTTCTAATTCCCTTCAGCTTGTTATATCGAGATTGCACTGTATTTATAATTATTTACATTAAATAAATTAAAGCAAATATTCTGTTGTAAAGCAAACCCATCTAACAAGATGAAGTTAAATTCGCATTACATTACTTAGGGTTGATCAAATACGTGTGAGCTGAAGGACCGTGCGGGCGATCTTTCAAATTTGCAGTTTACCTAAAGAACGACTAAAGTTTCTTGTTTATCTGCATTACACGGCATTTGTTGTAAGTTCGTTACGTCAATAATGTAAAATGATTCGGCCATTCAATATTGCTGTCTCAATTATAATTTATTCGACTGTAAATAAACATCAAATGAGTTTGCAGTTATGTATGTATGTATACATATAATTTGAATCACGGAAACGGCTTCAACGATTTTTATGAAATTTTGTATGCGGGGGGTTTCGGGGGCGATAAATCGATCTAGCCAGGTTTCATTTTTAGAAAACGTCGTTTACCAAAATTGAAAATCGTTCATCCAGGTACCTACTATGAATTGATCAAAATGTGTATATTTTTGTAACTACCCTCAGTAACATTATTAATTTAATAATTTGTTTCAAAGTCAAAATTCTGCTAGTTCTACAAAACGACTTTAATTAAGATACATTTTAACTTACACTAATAATAATGAATTCAATTATTTTGTTTGTGAAATAGAGAACTTTAAAAATCAAATCAAGCAATCTTCACGGTTATCATTGCTGAAATTTGAACCTACATCGTAGGCTGGAGCAACCGAACGCGCCAATAATTGAGCTATCACTGATTCATTATGTTTATTTAGCATACATTTTGCAATTTTGGAATAGCTGTCTCGGCTATGGACGCTCGTTTCTCTTGTTAGACACGATATCGTGAAATGATGCAATTCTTAATGTTTAGTCATAATAATAGACTTCACCGGCTATACGGGGCCCAGTGTTTCATAACTTTTAAGAGTCAGGCAATTGCTAATCTTCATAAAACTTAACTCTTATCTTACATAACTCCCGTAACTTATTTTATAACTTTACCTTTGCGACTTTACCTGGGATTTTCTAGTTTTATTCCATGTATAGAATTTCGTTGGTTTTTTATATTTGTGGGTTTGATCCATTACTAATGGGTTCTTCTGAGTTTATACGTGCGAATTGTAATGTATTAAGGTAGATCTCGATAACGGCGGTAGGTCGGGCGAGTTAACCAACCTACCGCCGACAAACAATAAATCAGTCATTGCTTACTACGCACGCTTTTCATTGACGCTCCCGATCACACAATCGATTTATCCCGGATATTCCATATATAAAAATACCGGATATTTAAAAAAAATATCTAACATCGTTGTCCTAAGGAAAACCAACGTACGAATTGGGGCCATATAAACTGCATCGTAAAAAGTCTGTGGGAACAAAATGTCCTATGACAAAATGACTTTCATAGACAAACCGTCTTAATTACTAAATGGCTTGTTTCTTTTAATGTCTGGATAAGCCGAACAACGTCATGCCTAGATAGGCAAAACGTTATATGGTTGCTCAACACCTGAATTGCAAAATGATTATGTAGGCAAAACAATTTTATTGTATACTGCCTTAGTAAGTAGAATTAAATAAATTTTAATTAATTTATTTATTGTTAAAAAGTTTACATTGCAACGTATTACATGTATTCTGTCTTTTTTATGTTTTGTTATTGTTTTGTTAATTTCGAAAATACTTTAATTATTTTAAATGATATAAATTAAAGTATTTTTAGAATTAAATAAGTATAATAAAAATGTTATTGTTTTTTTTTATCGATAATGTTGATACAAACGACTAAACGTCTTTTTGGATTGTTAAACAATTATGAAAGTGTAAATTTAAAAGTTCTGTATCGCATATTACTGTGTTTTTTATAACAAGATTTTTTTTATTTCTACTTATATTTTTGATAAAATATTTAATAATGGTTGTAATCGACATGCCCTGTGAACCTTAAAGCGCACGAATAATCAGAATCAGAATATTCTGATATATCTGATTCTGATTTTGATAAAACCTAGCCCATGAAAGCAAAGTCGTCACAGTACGTCTACCTCGAACCGACGTTACATAACTACTAACGTTGAATTAAGTCACCGACACGCGTAAATACATCGCCATTGCGGCCATTGTTTGCTTAGATCAGAGGTTTGCGAAAAAACATTACACAATATTTTTTTTAAGATATGTATTCGGTATTTTTTTTTTTAATCTTGGCCCCTATCTAGTTAACGATTAATTTTTCATCTTTGATTTTGGCGTCGAATTCAGTGCATTCGCCAGTGTAAAGTGTTTGGATATTTTCAAGTATCATATGTTAAATAAGTCTAAGTCACAGCCAGTGACTAAAGTAAGTCATGGACGAGTCCGGTCATGCCCAAGTAAAGTAGTGGTGACATTACTACAAGCTTCAATGATGTTTTCGAAGCAAAACGAAAAGTCATGTTTCACTACACACACTCCCACACTCGTGCTCATAAATTGGCACTTTATGAATAAAACACCACTATTTTTATCATTTAAAAAACACAAGTTTTGGAAACAATATAATTCGGCGAAGCGACCCTTTAGTATTCCCTCCAAAACTAAAAACATTTTTTAAACATAGAAACTCTTTACTGTGCTTACTAGAAATGGACAAATGTACAGTAACAAAGAATTTTACGAGCTAGTGTCACAAATGGCGGTAGTATAGTAGTAGTCGGTTTTAGGTTGTAGTGGCTGTAGTAAGTTTAATGACAAAACTTAACGTTAGTGCCAGCTCAGGGGCGCTGATCCATTTTTCAAATATTTTGATATCATTGTGAAAGTTTTTTCGTCAATTGTCATGTACCCCGTTCTATAGTAGGTACAACGAAACATCTTCAATATAAGCAAGTTATCTTAACTACCTTTTATCAGTTTATTGTAATCTCGTTTGAATAAAAACGAGACACAAACGTATGTTTAAATCATGCTTTATTATTTAGGTAACTTGATTGGTTGGGTAAATGAAATCTTAATAAAATGAACAAATAAATTGCAAATAAAAATGTATTTTTAGCGTTCGCCGGAGATTGTATTTAACTTGTAGGATGGCAAAATATATCAGAAAGGGTTACATAAATTGTATTTATTCTGACGTTGTGTATATTATATATGACGTTGTGTGTGTTCTATATTTTGTGAGTAGTCTTCATTTTTCAGCTTCTTTACCATCTATAGGTTCAGTCAAAGTCTAGTCTTGATCAAGTCCAGTCGGTCCCAGTCAAATCAAGTCATGCCTCAGTAAAGTAGTGGCGACTTTACTATAAGCTTCTGGATGGAGTTTTGGAAGCAACACGAAAAGTCATGTTTAACCACATTATATCACCTCGCGCTTGTAATTCGGCACTTTATGAATAAAACACCACTATTTTTATGCATAAAAACTCGAAAAAACACTAGTTTTAGAAAAAAATACAATGGGGTGACAGATGACACGACGCTCACCGCGTTCCCCACATTGCATATTACATTACGTTTGACACATTCTTTTTTTTTGTTTATTTTTGGTATCGCACTCTGTGCCATTCGACACATTACGTATGAGAAAGAATATGGAATACCTACTTACTTGAAAAAAGAGGAAATCTAGAAAACCTAGATCAAGCAATGGGCTGCAACTAGTAAACTACTTTATAGCGTGTTATTATATTAATGAAATGAGTGAAACGATTATAATTGGTTGACGATGGTTGGTCTTCGAAAAAGCCAATTTTATGGAACGCAACGAGTTGTAGGGTGGGAGTTTTTCCCTTTAGATTTAAGACTTCGTCTGTTTTTCATTGTGCTTCGTGCACATACCTGACCTACGATATCAGCTGTTACGAAGATTACGTAACGTAATGTGGGCGAACGGCGACTGCGAGTGCGGTTTTATTGACGATCTTCTCGCAAGTGTGCTCCGGCCTTATGCAATCGACGTCACTGCGTGGAGAGTGGTGATAACGGAAAGTGCCCATTAAAGAACTTTGTATATCTTTACATTCATTTTATTCTAAACGGCTCGAGTGCTACTTAGATCTGTTATAAGTAGGTTCCAATTATTGCTATACTTTTATTCAAGGATGTTTGAGTAACAAAAACTGAATTACTTTATATTTCACATCTTTGATTTTATTTACTTTAATTTCAAAAGAATTTGCCTTTTACTTTGCTACTTTCATGGGTTTAACGATTATTTAAAACTAAGAGTTTTTTAAGTAATTAGTAAGTTATTATTAACTCTTATTGACATGTTATTTATTTAGTATCTTATGATAATAAATGTAATTTTTGACATAAACTAGAATATGACTTGTAAATTTGGTATCATAATTAAAACGTTGTATTTTCATTCCCTCCCCGACGAATAAGAAACCTGAAGTCAAAGCGTTTGGTGCGTATTCAATGAAAATTTACGATGTATGAAGTTAAAATATCCCAAAGCTGAAAAGATTTTTGCCGCCAGCTTTTCATCATCAGTAAGTGGAACAGCACGTCGATCCAACGAGTCAAGTTAATAATAATTTTACTGCATATAGCAGCATAATTCCTACATGTGCTTTCGAGCGTTTAGGCCTTAACCCTAAGTTAAGTGTGTATGGGAATTCTATTATACCGGCGGCTACAGCGGTTATCTCGCTTGAAAGAAGTACCCCCTCGTTTTTCTGTCGGCGGTGTTCGGTGGTTCAACCGATACTGGCAGACGGCAGGAGCGTCTTTATACAATTTTCGTGAGTTAAAGAGGCGAAGGTTGCTGTGAGATCCGGTTTTTGTGTATGGGACACCAAGTTGTCGTGCGCATGAGGTACGTGTTTATAAAAGATATGTGGACGTATTTGTTATCTGGTGTATAGTTTCATTGCCGAGTATGAAAAACTAACAAAACAATGAAAACGTAGGAAAATTAATTCGACCGATTGTTTAGAAATAAATAAAATTAGAGATAGTTTAAACTATATTTAAGCATTTTTTTTATGTAAGAGTAATCAGACGAATGATGTTACGCTCTCCTGATGGCAAGTGATAACGCATATCCATGACCATTGCAGCGATACACAGAACATTGAGTAGCAAAAGTCTAGGTCATCGCTGTTTTGGCGCTCATTACTTTGAGACTTTCGATGGCGAATCTCAATAACCCTGTAAATTCGCTAGCTGCAGTACCCTTCTAACCGGAACACGGCAATGTTTACACACTACGGCTTGATGGCGGAACTTCTTGTACTGCGGTGGTGCCTAGACGATCTCCTGCTAAGGAGATCTATTACCAAATAAACATACTTGTAGATACTTAGATAGTTTAAGCGATATCCATTTAATTTAAAGTTAGTTTTTTTAATTTTACAAATAAGTTGGATATATGGTTATCTTCATAAAGACCGCAGGAACGCGCTGGATGCGAGCCGCTTCCAACCGGTCTTTATGTAAGTAAATGGGGAAAGCCTATATCCAGCAGTGGACGTTCTATGGTTGACATTATGATACGGTTTGAAATCAAAAATAGTAGATAATTTAGTTCTGATTCCATAATTATTATACCACTAGCTGAGCGCGGTGTTACCCACTACATTTTTTCAGGATAAAATGTAGCTTATGTGTTAATCCAGGGTGTTAACTAACTCCATACCAAATTTCAACAAAATTAGTCCAGCCGTTTGAGCGTGAAGAAGTAATGAAATAAATCATTGTGTGGCTTGGAAGCTCTGTACGTTATAAAGGCTATGATAAAAATATTTTTATTGCGTTCTTGATGTAACGCAAATTAAAGTATTTAATAATCTTGCGAGTTTACCCGCAAACGTGTGGACTTTGAATACGAAAAAAACATTTATTGACACCATGGTTATTGATAAAATAAATATTTAAGCGTACATAACGTACTGAGAAATAATAAAACGAGGCCAAGGTAAGCCAACCTGGAGGGATCAGCTTTATAAATATTAAAAACTGTTTTTAGGTTTCTTTATAATGTAACATCCTGTCAAACCATACCATGTCAATAATACAGCAATTAAATTATAAAATATTATTTTAACTACACAAATATGCGGATAGTTTACTATTCATTAAATTTTATGTTCTTTTATGTTTGCTACGAACGAAGCAGGATGTATAAAAAAAAGCAAATATAATAAGGATTATAGAAAAATTCATTGTTGTGTATAATCTACTCCAGCACTCCATAGCATGGCACTAAGACTCAAAATTCAAGGTATTTATTGCTTCCATATAGTACAAGATGTTATAAATAGAAAATAGTATTTGGTACACAGTCAAATATGGACCCTGTCGGGCACAGCAACGCTTACAAGGGAGGCATTATTTTAAAAGTCAAAATTTGTTTTTATATGACATATTTTTAATTGCACAATAAATTTATGATTATACAAAACACTGATACTATTACAAAATAATTATTTTTTAAATTTACTACTTTAAGTAAACCATCTAGTTTACTTACAAACATTGCTTAAAGTTAATCTATGCTCACATTGCGTTTATTGTCAAATTTGATATGATCGTACCAACGCTGCTTTGGATACTCTTTCCAGGAATTAACTTATAACATTTTTCATTTATTGGTATTATTTAAATAAATAAATAAATATTGTAGGACATTACACACAGCGCCGTCTGACTCCAAACTAAGCAAAGCTTGTATTATGGACGTCAGATAGGTGATAGAATACTTAAACACTTTTTTTAACTAAAGTAAATACATACTTGTAATATATACAGAACACCTAGACACAGAACAAACATTTATGATTATACCACAAAATGTATGTCCTGAGTGGGAATCGAACCCATACGCTCTACGGCTCTTGAAGCAGACATACTTTCCATGAGCCAAAAGGGCAGTCAAATTATGTTGGTATATTGGTTTTATTAAAATTGTGTATAAGTACATATTTAAGTTTGTATATGATGAATGTAGGTATTTATGTAAATATTATGTGTTTCTCTAGTTAGCACACCGTTTTATGGTAAAAATCAATTTAAACCAAATCACACTTTAATTAGTAAATATATACTTTTAGATCACCCCGATACAGAAAAAACATCTGTGTTCGTTACACAAATGTTTTACCTGGGTGGGAATCGAACCCATGCCCCTGATCTGTTCAAATTAAATTAAATTAAATTAAATTATATTTATTGAGTCAAAAAAACGGTCCAGCCAATTACATTCAAAACTCACAAGAAATTACATAAAAATTTAAATAAAAAGCAAAATACAATAATTAGAAATTTTTGAAAACAATGTCAAATAGTTACAATAACAAAAAAATAATAATAAAAATTACAAATGTCACGAAATAAAAAAAAAATTAGACATTAAAAGTCCAAATTGTCATCCGAGCCTGGATTGGTGTTATTGCATCGGTCCCACTGGTCAGTTAAATTTTCACAATATATTTGGAAAGATGCAATAATTGACCTCCAGTTGTCAAATACAATGTCAAGTTCAGTGTTGGCAGCGAGGAGTGCATTGAGGTGTCAAGAGAGCTAACACCAAATGAACTAACAGGGCAGTCAACAATTATTACGTATCTCTGAATAGGACCGTAATAAAACGTGCTCGCATCGCCTAATATAGTCTCTCAATGATACCAAAATAACAAGTTGGCAAAAATATTGAGTAAATACAATACCGGGAAACGAAACGGTGACCTCAGATACGCGTGCCGATCATCTGCTTACTGTGCTATTATGGTTGCAAACCGCAACCTCAGTTCCGCGGATGTAACTCGATGATACTCCGATCTTAGGAAGTGAAAAATGAATAGTGACAGCGTTCTGGAACCCTGTCACAGTACACGTCACATACATAGGAAAAGTAACGAAAGTTTACAGCGAGAAGGTACTAAAATGTTTGACTTAATTGAATGTAATTCTAATCCTGGGTTTGATTCCGAGGGCACGCACCTCTATCTTTTCTAAGTCATGTGTGTATTACCGATGAAGGAAAACATCGCGAGGAAACCTACATGTCCGAGGGTATTAAAAATAAATCTCAAAAATGTGTGAAGTCTGCCAACTCGCACTTAGCCAGCGTGGTGGACTACGGCTTTACCCTTCTCACAATAAGAATAGGCCAGCGGCCAGTAGGACGGTATACACAGTTAATAAAAAAAACAGGTGCTATTCCGAATATGAGTACTTACGTTCATATTTCACCTTACTTCCACGTCACTGATATTATAAATGCGAAAGTTTGCATGTTTATGTAGATAATTTATGGATTAACTAATGAAGAAAGCAATGCAACGGCAATAACTCAAGTACTGCAGTCGTCTATAGGCAGCGGGGACTTCTTACTATCAGCTGGTATAATTCGCTTTCTATTTTACAAAAAACAGCCATTTTTATCTAGGTAAAACGGGGGTAAAGTTGTACTTCATTTTAAAATGTATTCTCAAATAAGTATATTTTTATTGGAACTATTCTAGTGACCGTAAACACAATTAAAAAGTAACAGGGGAAAAAATGCAAATAAATTTACTGACATTTTTTATGTAATTTAAAAATCAAACTATTTCTTCGATTTTGACGAATTTCTACAGGACCAATCGGAAAGAAAAAGAAAAAATTCTTTATTTCAAATATATTATTTCTAATTTAGAATTATTTAATTAATTATTAATTTCTAAATTGGTGTATAAAATTAAATGACTAAGTTCTGAGGTGACAAACTTAACAAAAAAAACAACTGAAGAATATTAGATGTTTGGATGTTTGTTACTCAGTCACGAAACAACGGCTAAACGGATTTGAATGAAATTTTGCACACATATAGTTTATTAACTGGATTAACATATAGGATAATTTGTATATCAGATAAAGGCACTACCACTACTCACCACCAGATGTCGTCAAGTGTCACAAAACACAATATCGTTACTATTCAATTTGGCGAATGAAGTTGCGTGTACTAAAGTTATAAAGTTCTGTGATGTACTTAGCTTAAAATTTAAGTAGTTTATGTAATTGGCAGGCATTCATTGAGTTAATTAAGTGGAAGTTACTCGAGCTATTCTGTAAAATGTCGAAATAATTGCTCTGAAAGTGCTACCGAATAGCACTACTCAACTTCTAACAAGATAACATGCAACTTAATTAATTTTAATTACTGCTAACCTAAATAAACTTTTTATCCTACTAATATTATAAATGTGAAAGTTTGGATGTTTGTTATTCAATCACGCAAAATTGGCTAAACAGATTTGGAAGAAATTTTGGCACACATATAGTTTATTGCCTGTTTTTTTATGTTTCACAGGATAGGTATTTGATGATAATTGATTTATAAAGTTTTAGGTAAATCTCTAAAAATATTTGCCTTATTGGTTTTGTCATATTTTATTTATTTTATACTAGCTGCGCCCCGCGGTTTTACCCGCGTGGTTTTGGATGATGATGATTATGAAAGTATCCTACGTCTTATTCCAGGGTCTAAAGTACCTACATGCAAAATTTCACCCAGCTCCGTTGAGTAGTTTACGCGTGAAGGCGTAAAAAACAAATTTCAAATTTCTGTGTATCGTTGCAATGGTCATGGATAGGCGTTATCTCTTACCATCAGGAGAGCGTCACGTTCGTCTCATTACTCTTACATTGTAAAATAAATCTTCGATTTACTTTATTTCGAAAAGACACGGGATGCAACGAATATATCTATACACTGTACCTACTTACTTCCAGCATATTATAAATATGCACCAGAAGGAAGAGTCTGTTTTATAATTTCTGAGATATAAGAAGAGTGAAGTAATTAGAACTAACCGCGTATTTCCTTATTCGGTGCTTTCGTAATGTTATATTACTTCCTACCCTTTCAACAATTTTATAACAGTGCTAAAAGTTTTTTTTATGGTAACATCATGTACCTTCAGCGCAATACCTACTTCTCTAAAGTTAGAAGTTCTACGTTGGTTTTTTGTGTTGTTCCATGGCATACAAAGTATTGATAAGTTCCAGGCTAAGTGCGTTTACTATCTTCGATCACACCGTCACCTAACATCAGGTGAACTGTGTTCAAACAACTAGCCTCACAACTATAAAAAACCACCGTGAGGAAATCAAATCATGGTGGTAAGGTAGAATAATGACCCTCAAGTTGAAAATCTGTCGCCAAGCACCTAACGGTGTGTTCCGACAGACTTACTTGAGAGCCAGTTCCATTTAAGGCTCGGTGTTTTTACCATCTTTGACTACACCTCTTATTCAAAATCAAGTTTGATGTTGTCAAACACATAGCCTGTAAGCAATTAAAAAATACATATTTTGTGCGTTTAATCTATAATCCGAACAATTAAGCACTGGCCTGACCACCGTTACATAAGCAGTTGGCCAAGCAAGATGGTAAGTTGTGAAATGTAGCGTCAGTAGAAATTCCGCCGAAGGTCGCTCGGTGGTGTAATCGGCAAGTAGGTAACCCACTGCGTTACGGCATCTCCGAACCCAAGATCTCAAATTCCAAAACCTGATGAATGTATAATACACGAAAATTCGCAAATTAACCTGTTCGAAGGTTAATCGGTTGGGTAACCCAACCCGTCCAGATTGCAAGGCTTTTCCGTTATTGCATACTCTCGTAGCCAATAGTTAACTGTCAAAACTGGACTTCTTACCAAACAAGACGAATGATTAAAAAAAAACAGTCGAATGCCAGTCGAACTCGTGCGCCGAGGGTTCCCTACCCATTATACCGCCATAATAAAATTGGTATATGTTTTTTTTTTGTTTGCCAATTAAGCTTGTCCTCTAAATTGTACATATTATGAGCGCCCATACAACTCAAAGAACTATCTTAATTGGCGTCAACTATCAACTTTTTTATATTTTGATTTTTTTCCCTTTATTTGTGCAAAAAGCAAGGTCTTACCTTGCTAAATTTCGTGATTCTAGGTCAACGAGAACTACAATATAGGTTTTCGACCCAAATCCTATAGGGTATTTCCGGTTGACCTAGAATTGTCAATTTTGATTAAAAGCAAGGTCTTACAGCACAAATAAAGGGAAAATTCGGAAAAATAAAAAAAAGTTGATAATTAAGGTAAATTTTGGTACTTACAAGTTTTAGCAAAAATATAAATTTGCCCATATCTTTTTATCGTGTTGACTCAGGACCTTGATTTTATACAAACTAATAGGGACTATAGACCTCAGTGTCTGGTATAAATTTCAACTTGCTAGATCCGCCCGTTCCTGAAAAAATCGGCGGTGACACACGGACAGACAGACGGACAGACGGACAGATGGACAGACGGACAAGAGAGTGATCTTATAAGGATTCCTTTTTTACCTTTTGAGGTACGGAACCCTAAAAAACAACAAATATAAAGTAACTAAAACGTAAAATAATAATTTATCACGTACACTGGTACGTACGTGATAGCAAAAAATAGTCCAAAGTCGACTGTCCTACCACATGCCATCAGGGAGTTCCAATTCCTACATTCTGGATCCTTCATCACATCAGCTCGATGATATTATATTGTCACGGAACTTACATACGAGTAAGTATGCCAAATTTCAGCGCAATCGGTAACAGCAAGTGGTTGCAAAATGGTCGGCAAATTTAGAAACGTTGCAATCTACATTTCGTTGCCAATTAGTCTCCTGGCGCGTCTCTCGATCGACTGCAATGCCTCAAGTTGGTACTTGGCAGAGCCGTCCCATAGGTGCGAACAGTACTCAATACATGATCTTACTTGTGCTTTGTACAAGCTAAATAGCTGTTCTGGTGTGAAGTACCGTCTTACGTTAGAGAGGATGCCAAGCTAATACATACATACGAACATTGCAAGTTAAATCAAAGCTTGTAAAACGTTTAAAAAGATAGATCGTACATATCTCGTACATTTATTTATTTATTATTATTATTATTTATATAGTTACTACAGTATTTACGAGTATATAAATACTAATATATAAATACTCGTAAATACTATAACCTAGTATAAGTATTGCTGTTTATGTTACTCATACGTTTCATTTCTCACTGCACCAAATTCTAAAGTCAACGCGGACTAGACTAGTAAAGGAATAAAATAAATATTATTATTACGATATTGATTCTCTCGTTACTATTGCATATGAAAAAACTTACGAGAAATCTTCAATAAATACTGAACATAAAAAACGTCACCGAGCTTATTTTCTCAGATAAATTCCGAATATATCAACAACAATCCTTTGACCCTGAAAATATTTAAATAATAAATTAATTGAGTGTTACTGCAGATATCGATGGCAAACCACACGTCATCGACACCCCAATGCCGGAACCTTGGCTCATTTACGTAGCTTTCGGATGAAATGACTGATAAAAGGCAACTTAAGAGCTTTCATAAAAGGACGCAGTCTATATGGATGGGCATGTAATTACCTGCATTGAAACAGACACATTTACAACGATAGTTCCTATATAATTTAAAAATAGCTTTGTTACATAAAAATGATCATGAGTATAACAAAAAGAAGTTGAAACCCATTCAAAAACATTCTGCTCTTGTACCGGATGCACACCTGTGTTACTCTACATTAGAATTCATCCTTTGCTCTAAAAAATAAACAAAAACGTTTTATCTCACAAATCGTAAACGGAATGCGTAATGAAATGCTTTTATCTCCACCGATGAGGACAAAATATTATTCACCACAAAACATGACGGGAATAGAAGTAACTTTCATTCACGCGTTTACTAGCTTTCTTTAAAAAGTAACATTGTAAATACTTTCGGAAAATATCTGTTTACCATTTACTAGTTTTTTATAACTATTGTCCATGAAAGAACCATGTAAATATACAACTATTATAATTTGTGAAACGTGTCTTGAACCATCGCTCTAATAGAGCCTCTTGTAGACATCACTGTTCTTGATTTGGACTTGACCGTGACTTGCGACTTATTTATATTTACACGGTAACTTGACAATTCAACGCTATACACGATGCCAGAAAAAATTAAAAACAATAAATTGTATTTTTTTTTGTGTCTGACAGGCTAGGTGTTTGACCACAGCTCACCTGATGTTAAGTGATGCTGTGGTCGAAGATGGTAAAGCACACCTAGCCTGGAATGGAACTGGCTCTCAAGTGAGGCTGCCGGAACACACCGTTAGATGCTTGACGGCAGATTTTCAACTTGAGGGTGGTAGTTAGCTAGCCGAGTACTAGCAAGTACTCTACCACCACGCTATGGTTTCCTTGACCGGCAGCTCAAACTCATTGTTGGGGTTTGAACCCACGCCCTTCGGCATGCGAACCGATCGCGCTAACCACTGAGCTATCATCGCTACAATAGCTATATACATAGGTGCTAGGGTAATTTCTAATACTCGGTTGTCTAGCTACCACTATGAAATTGAAACTTTGTCGCCAAGCACCTAGCAGTGTGTTTTGACAGCCGCACTTGAGAGCCAGTTCCATTCTAGGCTTTGTGTTTACCGTCTTCGACCACACCGTCACTTAACATCAGTCAAACATCAACTGTGGTCAAATACCTAGCCTGTTGATCATAAATATACGTATCTCTGCGATAGGTACAATTTTTTTTTTTTTTTTTTTTAGTTTAACATTCATTAAAGTCGACATCGTCTAGTATGTACTAATAAAACCATCACATTTCACAGGTACGAGTTTGGCGGAAGGTTTGTACAAGCAAAGTGCGAAATAGATCCACCGTGATGGTCCGCGTTAAGTAAACTCCACGACAAACAGTGCTAAGTGATCATATACAACTTACCTCTTATTTTGTTTGTATTGTCAAGTAAACACGCGTTGTGGAATGGCGTAGGATTGAAGACAAAAAAATTATAGGCTTAGCTCATTAGTAAAGTCGTCATTACTGGCTAAGGTATATACGTAATTATATTGTAGACGCGTGTGAGTTTTAGAATTTTATAATCGAAGGTTTAGCCTTTTACTTAGGTTGCAAATATAACTTAAAATTTGCTTCCATAACGGAAGGCAGTTCAGAAAAATGATGATAACAAAATTGGGGGATACAGTTTGGTGTTGCAAAACTTCCAAAGGTTTTTAGTCTCTTGTACGGTGGATCACCGTGCCATTTTAACTAATGAGTCAATGTGTAGCGTTGATAGTTCAGTGGTTAGCCGGTTCACACGCCGAAGGGCGTGGGTTCAACCAACAATAAGCTTGAGTTGCTGGTGAGGGAAACCACAGCATGGTAGTAGAGTAGGAGGTAGTACTACTTGGCTTCAAGTTAAGATATGCCGCCTAACAGTTCCAGCAGCCTCACTCGAAAGCCAGTCCTATTCCAGGTAAGCTGTGCTTTACCATCTTCGATCACACCGTCACTTAACATTAGGTGAAAACATCAGTCATAAACAAGTAGCTTGTCAACCCTATAAAAATACTCTGGATTAATACTAGACTAGACATGATACCTTGCGCAATGCGCAGTTTTAATTGTATGAATACCTAATTAAACATACAAGGTTATAAGTTTCAGGAATATATGGTTGTTGTAGCTTCTCTCTGCACTTGCATCCCCCTGGCTAAGTGACAATTGTAGTAAGCATAATGTATGTAATAATATTTATGACTGTAAACTGTAACCTAATATGAAAAGAAAGATCCACAAAAAATGCCTTGTTGAGTTTCTTGCCGGAGTCTTCTCAGTTGAAGTGTAATTACGAGCCGGTGGTAGATTCAAACATGTAACTTAACGTTCATAAGTGCCTTACCAGGGCCTAAACTGAATAAATGACTTTTGATTTTGATTTTGACATAATCGAAAGGAGGTTGTTGTAATTATCTTCATCAATTAGGAACTTAAAAATTATTCAATTTTTTCTACGGGCACACAACTCTAAGATCGTGAAATAAAAATTAGCTATTCCATAAGGAAATCTCGTTGGCAGTTGGTTTTTTTGCGACATCAGAATTGTGCACAAGTTGATTTTTAAACAATAAATAGACTTGCGTTTGACCGCCATCTGATGTTAAGTGATGATGCGGTCTAATATGCAGCATGCTTGTTTATATGATACTGATTCACTCTGTTCAAAATGATGACTACGATGGCTCCCTTTCAGCTTTATACACCCCAAGCTTAAAACCCCATATACGTAACAAAAATCAAGATATTGTCTAAATTGCCATAACAAGCCAGATTTCGCCAAAACAAGTGTTATAGAGTCGACTGTTGTGCAAGTGAGCGGCTTGTTTTGGTCTTTTGACCGCGCTCTCGGACACTGGCCCAGATTTATTAATTTCGTGCTGAATTGCGTAACATTTGCAACCGAAACCAAAAGAACTACGGCCTACATCCGCGAGAAACAAAAGAAACCGACATTTGTTGCGCTTCTGAGATGTCTCTACTAACTACTGGCTACCGTCCAAGACCCACACAGTACATGTAGTACTTGATAAGTTTACTATAAACATTGCTTTTTTCCTTATCTTACAAATCACAATATTATAAAAGTCAAATGTTTCTATGTTTTTTAATATAAAAGTAATGGTAAGAAATAACGCATGCCCATGATCATTGCACTTCACAGAACTTTGAGTAACAAAACAAAGTCCAGGGCATCGCTGCTTTGGTGCTCATTACTTTGAGACATTCATTGTTTAGTCTGACCAACCCTGAATGCCGAGACAAAGTAGCATTCGACATATTCAATATTCTGTTACGTTAATAAACGTAAGTTGCCCACGTGACATATCGACAGCTTATGTCAGTCCCGTACATATTTTACTTTTCTATAAGCGCTATTGCTAATCATATGTCCTTCGTATATTTGTTTTTACTTCACGCTGAATCGGATGACAGGATTTGGATATAGTTAATGTTCATATCGAAATTACTATGATGATATTTTTGTATAATATATAATTAAGAATTCTGGTCCTTATATGTATATTTTCTTCTATGTTAACACAATACCAAATAACTAGCGAAATTGGCAGTTGAAATTATTAACACCGTAGAGAATTTGCAGAATGAATTTCATGAATTTACATTGGACTGACGCATACAAAACTTGGGTTTACGAAAGGAAATTGTCGTGTGTGTTTAAAAATTAAGCAAGGCTTTTGTCAAGGAAAAAAAAACGAGAACCATGTCGAAATGCAAACGAGTTTGTGCTTACACTTATTCGATTTCTAATTTTACATAACGTTATCTTGTGAAATTGTTTTACAGTTTTGCTTGAAAAAAAAAATCAGTCATAACCTAGTTTGCATTGCGAATTCACAAATAGTGCTGTTTAGTAAGCTTTGATCGTAATCAATTGATCTTAGTATATATTTTTCAAATATGATGCAAAGCATGACTTACTCTTGAGCGCCCACAGCTGCCTCTCCATCAGCCCGTCCACATAGTCCTGGACGTCTTGCCGGCACTGCCCACTGACTCTCTGTTGCAGCTCTCCCCACTGGCTCACTAATATATCAGCGTCAAAAACCCGCAACATATTCTCGATTCCCATGAATTCAGTGGCGTTAACCGGCTCTTTCTTCAAAGCCATTCGAGATTCGTTCACCGTGTCCCTTATCGAATCATTCAACTGCCCCAGCACGCCTCCCGGCTTCGTCGTGGTCTTTTCCAGCGACTTCGTGGTCTTCACTATGTGCTGGACGTAGTGAGACTTCTCCGTGCTGGAGTGTCGGTGATCGGGCGAGGATTCGCTGACGTCGGCGAAAGAGAGGCCCTCGTCATCAGCGAACAGTTCGAAGTTGCCTTCCGTCCGGTCCGGCCTGCTCGGCGCCTTGGAGCCGATCAGGTCCGAGGTCAGCGGACCCTCGTCATCGAAGCCGCCTTTCGCCGAACCCTTCTTGATGTTCTGGAAGGCGTCGATGAGCGCGCTCCGGAGCTTCTCTTCTCTCACGCTGACATCGCTCTCACCGACAGGAAGCTCTGCACATTTCACCAGAACAGAACACAACAGAACGATCACTAAAGGGGACATTTTGGAAATAAAAAATATCTGTTAAGGGTTCACTCGCGCATGCTGACGGTGCCGGTCGGGGTTCGAATTCTTCGATCGTATTTTTAATTTTAGGTTTCAAAGGTGCGCGCGCGGCGTCATCGTCGGAGTGCGACTGGGGCTGCCCGGCGACGGAGGCTGTGACATAACTCCGTTACGAAGTTATCGCGGCACTTTCACTGCGGCAGCGCGCCCGCGCGCGCACTCGCTTGCGCATCCTTGTAGGGCGGCACTCGACCACGGTCCACTTCCCTCGTTAGCTAACACATGTAATATCAAACCAACACATAATTTGCTTATGCTAGTCGCATATCGAGAGCAAACAAGGAGGGCGTGGAAACCAATAGTACTTTGGCTAATCTGAGGTCGTGATTCTTTTGATTTTTGGATTGTAATAAATCACGATTAAGTAGGTCAATGCGATAATTTAAGCTACTCAACTTAATCAAGCCTTGTTACGAAAACATTCACTAATCAAATTGTAATTTAATATATCTTGCTTTACCTTCAGATAGTCATTGGCGTCGATTCTGCTGTACCGTTCACTGAAACTATGTATTCTTTTATAATTTCTCACACGGAAAGGATGGCAAACATTTTAAAGTATGTAGTTTAGAAAATGGTACAATAGATTCATCACCAGATTCTCAGTGTTAAAATCTACTTAGTTTGTGTTTATTTATGACGGATGTTAATCTTCGACAAGTTTAGTTTAGTTCAAACGAAAAACAATACTAGGCTGCATTATTATAATGTTTGATGATTGCCCTGTTAGCTCATTTGGTCAAACTACACCCGTTTGAAGAACGGTAGGGCGTGGGTTCGATTCCCACCCTAGACAAACATTTACTCGTATTTGACTATAAATGTTTGTTTTGTGTCTGGGCGTTCTGTATGTATTATAAGTACGTATTTATAAAATAAAGTATACAAGTATTCCCATAGTACAACCTCTGCTTAGTTTAGGACTAAATGGTATTGTGTCAAATGTCCTACGTATATTTATTTAGTTGTTAAATTGTTTGTTAAAACATTAAATGAATAACCGATGTGAAGAAAAGAAAGAAAACATTTATATTAACAAACATACTAAGTAGAACGAATAAAACTACAAACTTCAAATACAAATATTTTATTGATTTGACAGACATTCAACATACAAGTAAAAGGTTTAAACTACATATATTGACACAAATTTTAAACAACAGTAGGTAGAAAAGAGAATAAATAAACATGGCTAAATAGCCCACCCCTGACTAAGACTGACTATAACCGGCGCAAAGATGCTTATAACGCTGGCTACAATGCCAAGATTGAAGAAGCTTGAGTCACTTGTGTCCTCCTTCTATCTGCACCTCATTTCTAAAATAAAATTTTCGTCTTCAGTGCCCCAAAAGCCGCAACGGTGATCGCCTCAATAAAATAAAGCGACTCCGTTGCTGCGTACGTCCGTTGCTTTATGCTTTTTAATGAAATTTGGCAAGAAGCTGTGTATTATTGTGCAAGTAAAGGGAAAAATACAAAAACCATTTTGTAGTTGATTGTAAACTTTGTCACCGCCGCCACATCAATGTGCTAGCTGTCAACACTGATTTTGATATTCTGACAGATACTTGAGAATCTTGTGTGTTAGCAAATCTTTTATTGTATTGCGAAAATCTGACTGATCAGTGGGACGGGTGCAAGAGGCATGACAACTTAGACGATGACGATGTTCTTACTGACTATGTATATGTACTTATTAGAATATTTGAATTTGACATTGTATCTAGATTTCGACATCATATTTTGTATTTGACATTGCAGTTTAAATTTAAATTTGACATTGTATTTGAACCTGATATTTTATTTCGATTCGACATTGTATTTAAGTTTGACATAATATTTGAATTTGACATTTTATTTTATTTTCAACTTGACATGTTTTTCTGTTGTCTTATTAATTAATTCTTATGTCTGTGAAATAAATGTAATTGAGTAACGTTTTTATGTCAATAAATAAATAATAATAATTGTTTCAGTTGGTAAACTGACCATATGTTAATGTATGGCGATAACCATTTCCTAACGGTAAAACTAAGTTTGAACCCTCGGTGTGCAAATCTGACTCGCACTTAGCCGGTTTTTTTATAGGTTTGCATTTGACCGCCACCTCGCCTGATGTTAAGTGACGGTGCGGTCAACGGTACGCTTGCCAATAAGAAACCGATTCATTTGCGACTTGAAAACACCCATATTGTACTTATCGAAGAACACCCACTTGAGCAGTTTAATTCCACTGTTAAGCGGTTCGTATGATGAAAGTGGAATTTAAGTTTGAAGTTCAAGTTTTTGTCAGTCAGGTTCTATCTACTTATTTTCTAAGTCATGTCAAAGTTTTATCAGATTTCTAATAATCCGTGTTGTCATAACATAATGATGAAGTGCAAAGTTCAATAAGTGTTTGCAGAATTGCCTAAGACATATTTGCGAGTCGAAACCGACGCGGTGGCATGACGCAGCAGTATGTGACCACACGACAGCCACAGAGTATGCAACAGTATGCCCCACCTACTGACCAACATTGTGCACTTGAGCAAAACATTCGATGGCATAACGTTTGCGAAATGCTAAATTTTTGCCTCAAGCGTGGACTATACGCTGACTGCCATGACGCGACATTCCAAGCTGTAGGTATAAGCAGGTGGTCAAAGTCGTCAGACCTGTGGAGTGAGGGAAACGTTTGAACACAAGCGGTTATATTTTTGATTCGACAAAACTAAACAAAATCGCAAAAACTTCAGCTTGAGAAGTTCACAATCTTTGAGGAATTTAATACTCTACTAGATACACCTCGCGGTTTTATTCTCGTTTCATGGTAAGTATAAAAAGTAACCTATCTAATAAGTCAGAGAGTAAGCCACCTGTAAGAAGAATCTGGAAGAAGTAACAAACATACATGCAATCTTTTGCATTTTTCTTTCTTTTTTTTTCGGCCTTAGCACGTTCCAATGTACTTATTTTGCCAATTCTCAAGTTTTCGAGTCTTGCATTTATAACATTTGTGTGTTGTAATAATATTAAAAGTTATGTACTAAAGTTAATAATCAAAATTTTCTACAATGTTGAAGGTTCTAGTTTCAGTCAGTTCAAAACTTACGTTTGGTTTGTATAAATAGTATTATTTACACAAACCTTTGGTAAAAAAAACGTGTACGTAGAATTGTATAAATACATTTTTATTCACGAATATGTACTTACATATTTATTTTCTATTTTATAAGTTTTCAATGCATTTACATCCCAATATTTTCTCACATTAGTTATTTTGTAGATGATGTAATTCTGGTCTGACTACAGGTATTGGAGACAGCAGATCGGATAACCAACAAACAGCATATGGTTATATCACATATCCGAGTTACACTCGTCACAATGACATAACAGCACATGCATTCAGCGCATTCTACAGTTGCACTCGAACCCGCAAATTAAAATACAAATACAAATTTTAGCACACAATGTAATTTCTAGTTGACATTGGTACCAGAGGCTCCCGAACTATACAGTCACAGAACATGATATTTCTTTTTTCGTGCAACAAATGTTTAAAATAAAATTTATTTTAAATGCAGAAGTAAAACTAATTTGAATTTTATAACATGGCAAAAGTCAAACAGAAAATATTTTTAAGCAAAAATTGGCGGGAACGCGGTAAAGTGCGTATTGAAATGTATTTTTTTCCAAAACTTGTTTTTTTCGTGTAAACATAAACGTATAAAAATTGTGGTGTTATCCATATCGTGCCGAATGGGAAAGTGATACAATGTGGTGAAACATAACTTTTCGTGTAGCTTCCAAGATTTCATCGAAGCTTATAAAGTCACTACTCAAAAACTCAAAACTCAAAGTGCTTTATTTCCTTTAGACCTTACAGGACTCTTGGACACGTCACACGTCACAAATTATGAACATACTTAAAACTAGGAAATAAAGTGTTCACTTTGATCTTTCGTTCACTTCAATCTTTTTGAGGTAAAGTAAAGAAGCGAACAAGAAACCTTTACCTTGTTAGATTGTTAGTTTTCGAGTTGGAGCAAAACTCGTCCCAAGCTTCTTTATCGTCTAGATAATCTGATATTTTGTAGTAAGCCTTTTTACATAGGATATTTTTGACAATTTGTTTGAATTTATTTATTGATAATTTTTGCAACTCACTAGGAGTTTTGTTGTAGAAGCGTATACATTGCCCTTTAAAGGATACATTTATCTTGTTTAGCCTAGTTTTGGGCACAGCAAGTTTATTCTTATTTCTAGTATTTAAATTATGTATGTCGCTATTTTTAGGGAAACGATTGATATTTTTATGAGTGTACAACAAGTTTTCATAAATGTATTGACATGGTACTGTCATTATGTTTATTTTTTTGAATTTATCACGTAGGGATTCTCTGGGACCCACATTATAGATTGCACGAACAGCCCTCTTCTGCAACACAAATACGGTGTTTATATCTGCAGCGTTCCCCCACAGCAGTATGCCATAAGACATAATACTATGGAAGTAGCTGAAATAGACTAGTCTAGAAGTATCAACGTCTGTAAGATGACGGATTTTTTTGACTGCATATGCCGCAGAACTAAGTCTCTTCGATAGCTTATCTATGTGTGGGCCCCATTGAAGTTTACTATCTAAGGTTATTCCCAAGAATACGGTATTGTCTATAATTTCTAATGTTTCTCCTTTTACGTTTACATCAGCCTTAACTTGTTTTACATTAGGTAGAGTAAATCTTATACATTTTGTTTTGGTTTCATTAAGCAAAAGATTATTGACATTAAACCAATGGACTACTTTTGAGATTGCATTATTCACATCGTCGAAATTTATGCTTTGTCGTTTCATTTTAAAAATTAATGAAGTATCATCAG
This sequence comes from Biston stratarius, assembly GCA_950106695.1. Lineage (NCBI taxonomy): Eukaryota > Metazoa > Arthropoda > Insecta > Lepidoptera > Geometridae > Biston > Biston stratarius. The sequence continues at coordinate 32,578,255 of OX467109.1, forward strand.
CAAACAGTACAATCTCGTGATCATTCTTTACAAGATGAGGCAGGTCGTTAATATAAACCAAAAATAGGAAAGGACCGAGGATAGAGCCTTGCGGTACACCCATTGTAACTACAGATCCCGAAGACCTTTTCCCATTAATGTCAACTCTTTGTATCCTATCACTCAAGTAAGATGTAAGAAGATCCAAAGAGCTGTCCCTTATTCCATAGTGTGTACTACTTTACTAAGGCAAAACTGGACTCAAACAAGACTGGACTGTGTAACTAAATACGTTAGACATAAATGGCAAAAACCATAAAAAGTAGAAAAGTGCATATAAATTTAGGTAATGAGGCATCAAGGACTCCGTATCCATTTGCCAATAAATTATATATTTTTTATAAAAACAACACTATTTATTAAAGACTATATAGGTTGTTGTACAACGGCCAATTCACACCATACTTTGCGTAATTTATAAGTAGGTACCTCTCCATCGACTTAGATCGCTCGTATAATTTAATCAAATTCCCGAGAGTCTTATTTGAAGAGTTATTAATATTTTTATGATAGTTATGCAACCGCGTTCATGGTGAGGCAGCCAATATATTTTATGTGACTTTGAGTCGCTCCCTTTCGAAATTTTTATTGGTTTTAGCTGCGTCTTTATTAAAATTATCATACACTGCCAAAGTCTCGCGGTTTCACTCGCTATCCTGCACAAATTGCATACTTTTCGTATTAAAAAGTAGCCTATATGATAATCCATGTTATAAGCTATCTCCATTCCAAGATTGACCAGGGCTACGGTCTAAATATCTACTAAAAATCGCTCAAAGGACTTAAGAAGTATTTAATTCAAAAATACTAAAGGCATTTCACACAGCATCATTTACCAGATAACTGATAATATACTTTAAAAAAGACTTAATTTTAATTTGCGCTCGTCTCAATCTTTACATATGTAAAAGAGCTGTGACTATGAGCACTAAATTTTATAATTTAAATCCGCTGCATCCAGTACAAATCCACTATCATATATCTGTTTAGTTACGAAGTAAAAAGGACAGAGGGGGCTAGCATAAAAATGTGTGACAAATATGTTTACAAGTAGTCTATAGAAGAAATGTATAAACTTAGTAGTGCCTATTTACGTCAAATCGAGGCGTACTTTACAAGTTCGATCGTACATGGAGTACTGTTATCACCAAACGGTTTGAATATACTTTCATTGTACGAACAGCTAAACAATGGAATTTGCTACCCGAGTGGGTGTTGCCTGATAGATACAATATAGGTGCTTTCAAGTCGTGAGTGAATCGGTTTCTTCTAGACGAGCGTGCTCCGCCATAGACCGCATATTCGCGAGATGGCGATCAAACGCAAGCCTACCTAATATAAAAAGAAACGTACTTAGTGTACGTTAGCATACTTTCTTTTCATATAACATTTTATCGCACTAGGAGCTAAAATAAAACGCTTAGAATCCATTTTCCCAGCTTGTTATATAACAATGGATGTGCACTTTCGACATGTTCCCATACCGCAACGTCTTCTGTCACCGTGGTACCGAGTAATACTCACCTGATATATTATGGTTTTTATTGCATATTATTCTGATTTCACATTATTGACAGCTTGATTTAGATGCTAGACGTAATATGTAATTGTGTTCCATACATGAATATATTGTTATGGATGTTTGATTTCTCTTCCGTCATGATAAGGTAGAGTTTGTATACTTGGAGGTATCGAGAGCTAGAGCAAGCACACATCCTAGTCCAAGTCTTTTTTTAATTTAAAAATTCGTTTGAGTAAACTTATTTGTTTACGGATTTTGCCTTCTCACTATATATCGTAGCGCTTTCGCACAGCGAGTATGTGGAGTTCTTTGCCGGAGTCTGTGTTTTCCGAAAATAACAACATGAATGTCTTCAAATCAAGAATAAACAGGTTCCTTCTAAGTAAGCGTGTTCCAACGTGATCAAGACAAACGCGAACCTATGAAAAAAAAAACTGTCAATCTGTCAATCATCAATCATAAAAAAATGTGCGCGCTCTGTTGATCTGGATGACAGAATATATACTGTAATACTGTCTTCAAAAAACCAACGAACAAGTAAGTTACTTGAGGTCAACCTTTTCAGTCATTTCCGTGTGAGAGACGTGTTTCAGGTCCATTATATGGTCCTTCGAGCCGGATGTCCTAAATATATACGCCCAAACGACGTCACGTTCCCGTGACGTAGGTGGGAAAATACTACTTTAAATAAATGAATAAAGCTAATTAAAAATCGGATTTTAAAAGCATCACACTAATATTGAAATCAAGATAGCGTAATAAATCGGACTTTTAATTTCGAAAAACGCAATTTTTATTTCTAGGATAAAAACTCCGAGAGCACGCTTATAAAATATAAAAGTAAAGAGTTTTTATGCCGTACCACAAACATAAAATCATACGTATACAAAAAAAAAAACAGTCAAACATAGAACTGTCTCCTTTTATGAAGTCGGTTAAAAAGTAATCGGTGTAATTTTTTGAGTCTGTTGAACGGTCTTTATCCTTGATAGTAACATGATTACACAAGTAGGTACCTAGTTACACGCTATATGTCTCGAGCGTGGTACCTCGAATTCGCAAGAGTAGGAAGATAATACGGTAGTTAGGAAAGCTGTGAGAATCAGACTAGGCAGAATCTAATCTATATTATTCGCAGTTTAGGGTTTCGTACCCAAAGCGTATCAAAGGGACCATTATCAAAGAGATCTTAATGACGACTCCTGTCTAAAAATATTTTTTTGTTTTATTTTTCAAATGTTTGATAAGCTAAGTGTTTGACCACAACTCACCTGATATTACGTGACGGTATGGTCGTAGATGGTAAAGCACACCTAGCGTGGAATGGAACTAGCTCTCAAGTGAGGCTGTTGGAACACCATTAGGTTCTTGGAGGTAGATTTTTAACTTGAGGGTGGTAGCTAGCCAGCCGAGTACTAGAATGTACCCTACCACCATGCTATAGTCTACTCACGATGTTTTACTTCATCGGCAGGCTTATTGTCGGGGTTTGAACCCACGCGCTTCGGCGTGTGAACCGACCGCGCTACTTACTGAGCTATCACCGCAACGAATTATGTTCATATAATATTGGTTTTCGCTTTTCATTATTTTTCGAGCTTACCGTTTGCCTCAGCGAAGTATAAACAGTCGAAAATCTATATAAGTATATGGTCACTCCTCATTTGAATATCCCCAGATTGAGTACAGTGGAGCACCCGAATGTTTAAATTATATGTTTGATCGATTAATTAAAAAAATACATTAGTAATATAAACAATCGAAAAATCACTAGTTTTGGAAAAAACTACTGGCGACATGACTCTTCGTTCTTTTCTCCGCGTTCCCGCTAAAACTCGCGGAATCAATCATGTCGCCTTATTGTATTTTTTTTTAAACTTGTTCTTTTTATGTGTATAAATTGTAGTGTTATTCATAAAGTGCATTGTAGTGCAAGCGCTAGTGTAGGAAAGTGGTGTAATGTGGTGAAACATGATAATTCGTGTTGCTTCCAAAACTCTATCGATTCTTGTGGTAAAGTGGCCACTACTTTACTAAGACATTACTTACTTTATGTGTTTCTGACTCTAACTTAGATTTACACGTGAAAATATCGAAATACTTAACATTGGCAAATATACAAAGTGGTGCGCAAAAAAAAAGTTCGGTTAAGTTTTAAAAATAGGGCCGCCTGCCGATCAGTGTTAAACTGTCGGTGATCAAATCTAGTTTATCTCTGGCTGTCTACCATTCTCAGGGCAGGTTATGTACGACCTTACAAAACCCTCGAGCTTTCTCCGTTTCCAGATAATAATCCTTACATAATGACGTTAACTGTATCGCACAACAGCAACAGCAAGTGGATTTTATAATGATGTAACGTAAAGTAAGTACTATTGTATAAAAAACAATGTGTGGGAGTGAGACTTATTCGTCAGATTATGGGCTCGGAGTAAAACATTACAGACCCACCAATTACTTTTTTCTGTAGGTTTTATAACTTTTATTTAAATTAATGATAGTCTTGCGTTTGGTCGACATCTCACCTGATGTTAAGATGCGGCCTACGATGGAGCACGCTTGCCTAGAAGATACCGATTTACTTACGACTTGGAGGCACCCAGATTTGCACCCAGATTTGCACCCAGACTGTATTCATCCGGGATGTTCCCGGATGAATACAGTCTGGGTGCAAATCAACTCAGTCAGCAAATTCAATTGTTTAGCAGTTTTTACAATGAAGGTGTAATCGAACCGTTTAGATCGAGTTTTTGGAATATCTACCATGAAGTGGTTCCGCTTTCTAAAGCTCCTGAACAAGCGAGTCATTGCTTATGAGTTTAGCATGTTTCTCGATGGACTCCAACACCTCAAGCTGGTGCTTGGCCAATCCACCCCAAAGGTGCACACTCCATGCACGATCGCACTAAATATCAACATATTATTAGAGATTTGGCAGGTTGTTTTTTTTTTATGTATGCGGTATTACGTCTAATTGTGTCGATAACTCAGAGTGTAGCTTTGGCCATATCCGGTGGCCTTCCTTAATGAGTCAAGCGGTCTGTACACATACTTGGACAAATGATGGATCTAATAATGCTTGTGGACAATGATCAGGTTATGACGTACATCTGTCCAATATTATTTTTTTATACTTAAGAGGTTCGCATTTGACCACTTCCTGCCTGATGTTATGTAACGATGTGGTCCAGAATGGTACACGCTTACCTAGAAGGAACTTGTTTACTCTTGATTTGAAGACATTCATGTTGTACTTTTCGGGAATTTTGGGAATAAATTTCCTTTATGTTTTAGTTAAAAGTTGCATCAATATCGATTACAGTCGCCAAAACAATCATTACACATATCTACGGACAAAATAGAATATATTTCTTATTTGAAAAGCCTATGTTCGTTCCCATTGCCGCGCATAAGTGCTAGTCAATGGTAGTCTTGAAATTATGTTCAATTGATTTAATTTTAAAATGTCTTGTCATGGCCACTGATTTTACGATGGATCGATGGCGCAAATTGTATAGGAAACGAAGAAATCCTATAATTGTAGATGTATTGTCCCGGTCGATCGACGGTTGTGGTGCAGAATAAGAATTTTAGTAGACCAAGGATTGCGTATCGTATACGCCTATATACGAAATCGTAGTTGCGCAGCAAAATGATATTTTCTGCATACGAAGCATTCCATGCATGACTTGCTTGAAAGGTTCGATCCAATGTCTGTCATCTTGAACGAGGTACTGGGTGGTCGATCTCCATAGCAGGTTGTCTAGGTACTACTCTGGTCTAGGTCATGGTCAGGTCTAGGTAGTGTCAGATATTTTCCTGTTAAGTACTAGTGTATAAATAACTGTGTTCCGGTTTTAAGGGCACAGCTAGCGTCATTACAGGGCTATTAACTAATGAACGCTAAAGCAGTGACGCTACGGACATTGATTTGTTGCTCATGGTTTAAGATACCGCTGCAATGGTCATGAACACACACCGTCCTTTACAATACTTTAAAAAATGATGCTTGGAAGAGATCGGTTTAAGCGATAAGGCCGCCAGTTGTAGCACTATTATTAAGCTATTTTTGTTATCAATATTTTATATTTTATGGTGTGAATATGATTTTGTTCATCTCATTAAGAGATAGATAAAAACTTTTATTATGCACACCAATATTAGAAAAAGTATAGAAAATTAAAGAATCTTATGAGCTAGTACAAGTAAATCAAACGAGTATTCAAATAAGTAAAAAGTAACAGTAATAAGTAGTAGTAGTGCAAGTTAATCTTACATTATAAAAAATGTCGTCCTAAATCGTTTCCATAGTACCTTATATAAATAATATAAATTTACAAACCTACAAACAAATACGCTTTTTCTGTAGGGGTAAGTAAAGACAAATATATACGTATATACATATATACAAGGTAAAAATTTTGCATAAAATATACACAAGTTGGCCCACTAGATACACACTTCATATTCTGTGTCAGAGAAAGACAAAACTAGGTGTCCATACATTTACGATGGGTTGCGTAACCATAACGTTCACTGCAATTCGCGGAGGCAGGTTTTCTCTCTTTCTGTTAGCTGTTGCAAATATACGGCAAAATAGCCTTAATTCTCAATATAATAAATTCATTACCATCCTGTCTCTCATGCGTTGCATTTGTTTAACAATGTTAGTTGTAGCGTTCTTGACATTGCAGTTTGTAAATATAACTAAGCCATCATCAGAAGGAGTGGCTTGAGGGCCAAGACAAAGTAACATAGCGATAATGCTTATAGGAAGGTAAAAAATGTACGGGATTGAAATAAGCAGTCGATATGTCACGTGGGCAGCTTACATCCATCTGGTATATTTTTGATTTTTCTACTAGCGTTATCGAATATCGAATGGTATTTTGTCTAGGCCCTCTTGAATCAAAGAGAAAGGATTCGATTCTAATTATACACTCTTTGTCTCCGTGAACTATGCTCCAAAAGGGTAATTAGTTTTCGAATTGTAACCTTTTTTATCGAGTTAAGAGGGTAGTTGTCAATTTGAGAAAAAAATCGTCAAGTTTTAAATATCGAAATGTATGGGATTTGTCGATTATTAAATCTTACACTCGAGTTTTCGCATAAAATATGAACTTGTTTTCAACTTATAACCTTTGCGAAACCTCACACAAATAATTGAAAAATTGCCCTATATGGATCTACATGTTACCAACCTAAAACAAATGCACGTTCAGATAAAGTTTGGTATTAAATCCGTATGATTTACTTACTTGACTTTGTAAATCACTTCACTCAACTTGATAAGTCAAGTGAAAATCAGAAGGCGTTGGTTCTGTAATGAGAACAAGTATTGTGTATATGACATGAGATCAAAACAACATTGTATACAAATGTGCATGAAGTACCGACTACGTAATGTTTGAATGTGCAAGACTTAGCATAAGTTGATACATCAATCTTAGTCCGAATCTGCGCGCTGTGTTGCAAGTACAGGTTGAGGATAATAATTTGGGAAGCCTACCACAATCTCTAGAGCTATTTTTATTTAAAATTACAATAATTACGGAAAACATCATATTATTGGGTAGATTGTGCTGTCCGTGTGGGTGCTTCCTGAACCTAAGGAAACTAGAGGTTGGGTTAAGATGCGAATGAATTATCTTTTTCTAAGCAAGCGATCGAAGATTGCATATTCTAAGTTGGCAGTCAAATGTACATTCTCGCTAAAACTGATTTTTCCATGAAATGTGTGGATGAATAAGACAGGAAAAAATCGGATTAAAAAACATTCTTACTTGAGGCTCTTATTTCACCCTAATGAAAGGAATTAAATTTTTGCTAACACCTCTTTCGAGTTCTTCTATTTCGTTATCTAAATCTAGAGACTACAAAGTATTACGAAAACTATCGTTTCATTTAGGGAAGCGTGCTTCATCGTAGATCGCATCCTTCATCAGGCGAGAAGACGAAAAAAATTAAAAAAAAAAAACGCATTTTCTACAAGAGAAGAAGATAATATACAACATTCGTAATGTAAAGTTGTTGTAAAGGATGTGTTTGAGATTGTGGTATTCCGCCTGGTTCGTTCGATGGATCATCTGGCCTAGATATGTCGCATATTGAACTCGCACGTCGGCCGCCTAAACTTTGGCATATCCAGCTCATCATCATATTTCACCACATTTCAGGTTCCATCGCGATCATACACCACGTTTTCCTTATATTGCGAAGCTATAAGACCAACAGACTGTAGCAGCAAAATTACACCTTAAAGTTGTGAGATTAAGTTATTATTTGGTCGGCTGTGGTGTCTAGGCAAGCGCGTGCTACGACAGTCTCAAGTGACGTAACAGCACGTTCCCAATTTCGTGTGATTAAGAAAGGCGGCCGCAATGGCTGTTGTCTAAAGGTGGGTTGCCCGATTTGTAATTGCATATGCAACGCAATTTGTGTTTATTAGCTCTGATTTCAATACTTTGCACGCAATGTACTGAAATTATTGGCTCATTTATATTGCTATCAATATTTATCTTGACTTGTGACTATGTTCAGTTCTATTATGTTTAGTTCATGTTCCACTGCAACGCTCGTGGGCAGATGTTATCTCTTACCATCAGGGAAGCGTTTAGTTCGTTGCATTACTTTTACATAAAAATAAATAATCTTAATCTTTCATCTGTGTTTTATTAGAAATTATAATTAAAACACCTTAAACCGATAATTAAATGCCACTGACTAAGAACAAATTGTGAAAATGTTTCTTGTTGACAAGTTTAATCCTTCCTTAGTACTACCGAAACGCTAAACCCTGAACTAAGTTAGTACAACAACACCATCCGATGCCCTTCGATGCGCTTTAAGACAAGATTGTGTTTAACATGCCTTAGAGCTCTAGATTTACAATAAAAAATCCTCAGATTCCTTAAAGTACATATTCGAATACAAAAAAGGAATACAGTAGACTCTAAGGAAGTAAATTGGTAATATCAGCATCAATAAAATTTGCGCATATTTATTTACTTGGGTAGTTGTCAATGCGCTTTATAACTCAATTGTGAATGCCACTTGTGGTCACAAATCCGAAGACTGATCGTCCGTGGATTTACCTGTACAATATTTTCTAAACACCAAATTGCACAGCCCCGTTATCTATTAGCTGCAGGTACGTGCCGTAACAAAAAAAAAAAAATATAGATATTTTAAGATCATGAAGACGACCGATAAATTTAAAATGTTTGTTTGTTTCGGGAAAAAACAGATTGGCCGAAGACCTCGAGACCGCCGCGCCTCGGTCCACTTATGAAAGCATAGCATTAATTCCTCTATGATTTGGACAGCAGCGTTGGATAACGTGCGAAGTCCAAGGTTGGGCCAAATGAGCGCCCAAACTTGGTTAAGTAAGGTGAACTTTGGACACAATGTTCGCATAGTTATGTTTTATGAATAAATAAAATTGCGTTTGACCGCCACACGGCCCCGAAATGCGGTCTACGAAGAAGCATACTTTTTTCAGTAGCGCTGTTTCTCTCATGATCATTATAACTACGTAGTTGAACGAGTTTTGCTCAGTTGAAAACATGGGTAAAACGACGTTTTCTAAAAATGAGACCTAGCTAGATCGATTTATCGCCCCCGAAACTCCCTGCATACTAAATTTCATGAAAATCGTTGGAGCCGTTTCCGAGATTCAAATTATATATATATACATATAGATATACAAGAATAACTCGTTTAAAGATATTAGATAGATAGATTAGATTACAGAAACCGTTAATTTATTTTGGGTAAAAAAGTAGCTATTAAGTATATTACTACGTATGTTACTATGTCATATGTTACTTTTTATCCTAGAAAAATTAGCGTTATTATTTAGCAGAAACCGTAAGGTAGAACAATCCTCGACGTATTATAATTAGCATTAAAAATTTCTCATATACATACACAATACACAACATGTACTCGTAGTTGTCTCACATTTTTCGTGGGATAGTATTATTTTTCATATATTTTGTCAACCAGGGATTTTTTAACCAACTGAATGAATGAATAACTCTTTATTGTACACACTTAAAATTACATAATACAGAAGAAATTAACTAGTTAATAGGTGTAACAACTGGCGACCTTATCGCTAAAAGCGATCTCTTCCAGGCAACCTTAGGATGGAAAGGATTAGAGGAAGAAAGAAACGGGGTGTGTCAATAATGAGGATATGCATATAGGAGAATACAAAATTATGACATATGTATATCTACATTCTAGTAATTATAATATATCCTAATACATAGATTAATTAGAAACAACAACTGCCCAAAAATTAGGTGTAATAATATATTTTCAGGGTTCATGGTCGCTAGGTAAGTATGTGAGTCTTTATTCCACTATAACTTTTAATGCCTGATAGATACAGACAGAACGTTTAGTTTTAGTTAATCGTTGTTAGTTTTAGCTCATTAGGTAGTGGCTTTGCTTTTTGAGCTGTAATCCGTGGATACGATACACGTCCAAGACAAACAATTAATGTGATTAACATAGACTCTGTTCTAAGTCTTGATTTTTCTGTAATGTAACAAACCGATAAAAAGGGAGATGTCGTACATAATTTCGAACAGAGCTTCTGTTTTTAGAGATAGTAACACTGAAAACCCTACTTCTGTAACTCGTAATGGTTATTTCAAAAATGTTACTTAGCCGCTAAAAGATACACCCGCCTTTATTTAACTCAATTTTTTTTTATTGCCGGTTCAAAAATATGAATAATTTTGTGTGCTACTGATTTGTATTTCTTTTTATTGGCTTTGTAGCCGGCCTACGTCATCAGGGGCAAGTAACAGCCGACAGTCGTCGGCCACCATGGCCGGCACGCACTTGCGCAAGCAACTCACCAAATCAGCTGAATCATTTGATTTTGTTATACAATACCTATCGATGGCCGGTGGTGCTATAATCATATGCACACGAATAGAAAGTTACTTTTGTAACATTTAGCAAGGACCGGCTGCGTGCGAATTCTCAGAATAACATAGGTTCAGAAAAAATTGCGTGTAATACACTTCGTTGAAATCTTTTTCGTTGTTGTTGATGGAGCAAGTAGAAGCCGCGAGTGCTTCTACCCTATCCCTTTAACTCACTGTAAATACGATGGTTCAAAATGATTCAAGACTGCAAACTCATAAGCTTACGAGGATATTAATATAATAATGGATATAATATAATGGAATTTTAAGCCGTAGTATATTATGTATGCACTGGATGACATGTTCAGATGTACACTCACTTAGATGAACTGAGATGTTTACACCAATATACTCCAGAAATATAATGAAGATATAAATATTTAGTGTAAAAAAAAACTTAACAGTGGGTAATTATTGCAGTCCGAAATCAAATTGTTGAAAGTTGTTTTTTTTCATACATTTTCATACGTTATTACTATATAACCTATTTATTATATTATACCTACTAGAGCCAGTCAATAAACACAAAGAGTTTTATTCAGTGGTTTCTTTAAAAAACGGTAAACCGACTTTTTTTTTTTTTTTTTTTTATGTAACAGTAGTGAGACGAACGAGACGCCCTCCCGATGTCAAGAGACAACGCCTGTCCATGACCATTGTAGCGATACACAGAACTTTGAGTAGTAAAACAAAGTCCAGGGTATCGCTGCCTTGGCGCTCATTACTTTGAGACTAGATGGTTAGTCTCAATAGCCCTGTAATTTCGCTAGCTGCAGTACCCTTCAAACCGGAACACAGTAATGTTTACACACTACTGCTTGGCGGTAGAATATCTGGTGCTGCGGTGGTACCTACCTAGACGACCTCCTGCTAAGGAAATCTACCACCAAGAAACTGTTCAACTCGCTCTGAACAAGAAAAAATTTAAGAAGTTGACTATTGAACCCTGAAAATGAAGTGAAAAAATTTTTAGTCACAAACCCAATGTAATATTAAGTTACATTAATTGAGTCCGGTCATACATGTATAATGTGTATGTCATACTAATATGGCTTCATTTCTAAAATCCTTGATTGTAGTATTAGAAACCATATGAGATTAAATGATTCCAGCTCTTTATATTACAGCAGTACCTGGATGACCGGGTTTTCATTGCCTGAAGACAAGGATAAAACGACGGTTTCTAAACATGAAATCTAGCTAGATCGATTTATCGCCCCGAAACCCCCTGCATACTAAATTTCATGAAAATCGTTAGGAGCCGTTTCCGAGATTCAGAAAATATGTATGCTAGAATTGCTCGTATAAAGGTATTAGATAGATACATTAATACTCATCTCGTAGCTACTTTATGAGTGACATTGATACACCCGGGATACACCACAGTTTTAAAACACATGAAAATATACATTTTTAATTACAATACAGCGAAACGATTTTATCCACGTTCCCGCCAAAATTCCAAATGTGTCAACCAAAGGTGTCAATGGTATGAATGTCAACTTCAACACCAAATTTAATACTATTTAGGCGGGAAACGCAGGAAAATCATATCGCTCCATCGTATTATTTTCCGAAAATTGTGTTTTTTTAGTATTTGTACAATAGTAATATTTTGCTCGCCTAATTACGGATATGAGTGTATGAGAAATTGAAACACATGATTACGTGTTGCTTATAAAACTCTGTCCTGCCTTCTTGCTATGCCATTATTTTACTATGGTATGACTGGACTTGACTTTGAATTTCAGTGACTTTTACTGTCCTTTGGATTTATTAAAATTTTTTTTTCTTAATGTGACAATATAGAAATATTGGCTAAATACACAAAGTGCTACACCAAAATAAAGAAAAAATAACAAAAAAAAACTACTCTTCGTGCGCGCCGTTTTCATTTAGATGTTTTTCGCCATATATGTGGCATTTCCAGTTATCGGAAAGTTCATGGATTAGCATTATTCTTTGAAGCACCACAATTTCCTTGATCATCATCTGTATATTGATCGTTAGTTTAACATATACCCCGGATTCAGGTGCATGCCTTACTAAGCACAGAGAGAGTTTCTTGGTTATTGATTTTTCAGTTGTTTACTTTCATAATAGTTTTGTGCCTTGAACTACTTTGTGATTAATTAAACTTCTTTGCTTAAAAACAATCTATATTCTGAAAGTTTACATTACCATTTCTCCGCACAATTTATACGCAGGTGCTAAGTACCTCCAAAGTTAAAAAAATGGCTAAGAAACAAGTGGCTGAAGTCATGATACATGCTTCGGAATCGCAAGAGACTTTGAAAGATGATAACCTTGATATCAGTGTGGATTTTATTGATGATGGACTTTATTTAGGTAAGACAGAACCTTATGTAAAACCACAAACTTATGTAAAATATTCATCTGCAAGTACATGGACTGTAAATATCTATGTAATCTAACTCGAAATACTATTTATATTGTTTAGTTACAAAGCAGGTATCATTCTATCATCTTCATAAAAATATAATTTCAAATTTTAATGCTAAACTTTGTGGACTGCACTACCGCAGAAGCCAGGAAGAAATAGTTGAAGTTGACATAATTATTACCTAGTAAAATAAAAAAATGTGTTTGTAAATGGTTTTCAGGAAATCTGGCTTGTGCCCGTGACCAAAAGACTCTGCAGCAGTACCAGATCACTCATGTCCTCACAATTGATGTGGTTCCTCTACCTCGGAGTGTGCTAGATCACACTCAGTTCACATTTAAATATATCAAATGTAAGTAGCTAGAAGTTATTTAAAAAAATATTACTTTATGTTCTGAATAATAGAAACCTAGCCTAGCGAAATAGACCAGATGTAGTTAAAGTATGTATAAAATCTCATTTTCAATTTAAAATACGTATTCTACCCCACATACTCTAGAGAGTGTGTGGGGTCAGTGAAGATTTTCTTTTCTAGTTTATAGGCACCACACTGAATGTGACAATGATCTGCTACATAATAAAAAATAGTTGAGCCATTATATTATTACATACTGCCATACCCAGCTTTACCATGATGAGACTAAAGTGTTAGCTGTACATACAAAAAAATTAAATTCCAGTGGCTGATGTACCAAAAGAAGATCTAATAAGTCAGTTGCCGGAGACAAACATGTTTATCAAGCAGGCTATAGAGGGAGGGGGCATTATCCTCGTGCACTGGTGAGTAGAACTAGCATTGTGGAATGTTAACTGCTAAATAAAAACTTCTTTCTCAGATTGTTTTTCAGTTTAGCTATTTAGAATGATTCTTTGGGTGTTAAAAAAAAAACAATCAAGTTAAGAACCTCCTCCTTTTTGAAATCGGTTAATAACATATCTAAAACAAAATTTAAGAAAAATATTATGGTTTGTTTGGCAATTCTTAGGACATTTATCCCTGTGGTCGTCAAAGGGTAAATAGTCAAAGTTTAAATACAAATATTTTATTGAAAACACCAGTTCCAGGTATTAGGTATTTAAAAATATTATAAGTATGTTATATATTTACAAAAAAAAAGTATTTATGTATTCTATCAGTTATCTGACTTCCATCACACAAGCTCTGCTTAGTTTGGGGTCAGATGGCGCTGCGTGCAATTGTGTTCTACAATATAGTAAATGTCATAAAAGTCCGTCAAGTCATTTAGAAACAAAGTTAGGCATTATAGAGTTATGTTTTGTGATTCCAGTTACTTCGGAGTGTCCCGCTCATCAGCAGTAGTGATAGCTTACATAATGGAAAAATATAGTTTGTGTTATGAAGATGCCTACTCACTAGTGAAGTCAAAAAGAAGGTTCATAAGCCCCAATATTGGCTTTATAGCTCAGCTGAAGCTGTTTGGGCACATGGGCTACACAATCAATAGAGATGATCCAAGGTACAAGCAGTTCAGGCTCAAAATGGCAGGACAGAAGTTAAAACAAGGTATATCATTGTCATCATTATTCGTCTATTTTTGAAGTAGGCTTCTTAAAATTTTTAATGCAGAGCTTCACTTTAAGATACATTCCAATCTGCAACCCTAAAAACTTCATTACATCAAGTACAACATTTTTATTGCAACCAATGATAACTTCTTAGCATTCAATGGTATTGCAGTGTGGGTTCCCGGTTCATCGAGTTGCAGGGACAGGAACCCGTACAATGTCCAGGACTTGTGAGGCAGGTGTAGGTTTAAATGGAACTTGAACTACGTTTTTAGAGTCTAAGGCTCAAATAGCAGCAAAAAACCTTGGCATCCTCTCTAAGGTGAGACGGTACTTCACATCAGAACAGCTGCTTAGTTTGTATAAAGCGCAAGTAAGGTTGTGTATGGAGTACTGCTCTCACCTATGGGACGGCTCTGTTAAGTATTGGCTTGAGGCTCTGGAGTCGATCGAGAGGCGTGCTTGGAAGCTAATAGGTGACGACACTGTAGTCACGTCTTAGTTGCAAAGCCTTGAGCACTGTGTCGTCTACCGGATACATTTCGGAGAGTGTGCCTTGGACTTGCATAATTTGGTTCCACCTGCCCCTTTGTGTTACCGGACGGCTAGGCAGACACGGCCAAAGCTCCATCCTTACATGGTGAATATTCCCCACGTACGGATTAAATGCTTCGATTCCACATTCTTCATACGTACAGCGAGGATGTGAAACTCTGCCGGCGTCTGTTTTTCCTGCGAAGTACAACTTGGGTGTCTTCAAAGCACAGGTTATTTCTAGGTAAATGTGCTTTATCTTAGACTATATCCTGCTTAACAAGCAGGGCGTGATCAAACACAAACCTATTTAGTATAAAAAACGTACTCACTTATAACAGCCTCACAAAAGTTTAATGTTAATTATTTTGCGCTGTGTGTATTCCTACGATATTTATTTATTTATTATTTAAACTTTATTTTTGCTATCAAAGTTTTATTAAAATCATATTTAAAACTAGTGTCTGCAAAAAAGAAAGAAATCTATATCTGGATCCCGTAATACAAGCTTTGCTTGTTTGGGGGCTAGATGGCGATGTGTGAAAAGTGATCAAAGGGTTGTGAAATGAGAAGAGGTATATTATATTTCCAGTGAAGATCCTGCCGCAGGTATTCGCGGACCTGATCAAGCCGGACCCGGGGCTGGTGCGCGAGCGGCCCGAGCCTTGCGTGTACCGCTGCAAGAAGTGCCGCCGCGTGCTCGCCAGCCAGGCCAACATCATTCCGCACATACCACGCGAACACCGCATACAACTCGCTAAGAAAGGCAAGCACCTCGTACCATGGAAACAGACGTTCTTTTGTCTTAGACTTCAAAAAGGAGGATTTTTTACTCGGATATTCGAAGACAGCTGGACCGATTAATATACTATTTTTATTTGAAAGGATGTAGTACTTATAGATTGATGTCATAGAAATTTTATCAATCAATGAATCGGTTCAGTAGTTTGATTATTAAAACAAAAAACCTTGAAAAAAAAAATTACATTCAAGCAAACGAATCTGTGTATTTTGCTTTCTTGTGACTTTTCATTGGTGTTACATGGTGTACAGTCGTTAGAATAGTTATAATGAACTAATTGAACTAAAACTGAACTGAACTAATAAGTACCTCTTAAGTACTTCTTAAGGTAGGCACCGGAACTCCGTAACAAAACAATGTAAACTAGTTGTGTTTGGGTTTAATAAAAGTCAGTTTTTTTAAATAAATTTTGACATCTCAAATCTCGCAAATTGATATGACCCACAAATTCTATTAACTACATGAGATCCCCAAAAACGTTTGTAGCGTTCTACGCTTATAAAGTTTATTTAGACATTTTAAAACGGCCGCGTAACATATCACGTTACGTTTTTAGGGTTCCGTACTAGGTAGGGTAAAATGGGATCCTATTACTAAGACCGCGCTGTCTGTCTGTCTGTTACCAGGTTATATTTCATGAACCGTGATAGTTAGACAGTTGAAATTTTCACAGATGATGTATTTCTGTTGCCGCTATAACAACAAATACTAAAAAACAGAAGAAAAAATATATTTAAGGGGCTCCCATACAACAAACATGTTTTTTTAAACTATTCATTAGTTTTTCAAGGTATTTTTTTTTTAGGAAGTGGTTTATTTGCTTTTTACTTGATTACCCTCAATCCCCAAAAGACGCCAACCTGTCCCCTTGTCAGGTCATGTGACACCTTGCATTTGCCCCCAGGTATCCGTCCGCCTCCGAGCAAGTTAACCGGGCTTACTTGCGCGGAAAATGGCGAGATCCTCATCAACAAGCTGAAGAGCCTCGCGTGCCAGATCCTGGACTCGCACACCGACAGCCCTGGACAGAGCCACAGCGACTCCAACGACAGCGAGGAAGGCTCCAGCCAGGTATGCTACCATACCAGCAATTTTTTTTCTAGCCGTTAAGTATATCTATATTACTCTTAAATTTGCTCTATGTAATTATTATCCACTCAAACGGAAAGAGGAATAAGCTACGATTCATATTATGGAAAGCTATCGAAAAGTAAAGAAGGCTAATTCCTAAAATTACTCACTCTTTTCATATGCAATCAAATCTACTTTATTGTTATGTCTGTGACTTCCAGAACTTAGATGGTTATAACGAAACAAATTTGGTGGACGCGCACATAGCGGGTCGCGACTGCACAGTCGAGATCTGTCGCCTGATGTGGTTCGTGGAGCCGCTCGCGTGGATGCAACGCGTGTCGCACGACGCCGCCGGCAAGCTGCACTGCCCCAAGTGCACCAACAAGGTCGGCAGCTTCAACTGGCTCATGGGTGAGTACCTAGTACGTGAACACATAGTGGTACGAGGCTGACGAGCGGTGCTGTTTCATTGGGCTCATGAGTCAATGGTTATATTGTTCAACTCCAAAGTGGCTCATGAGTAAATTGTAATATTGTTCAACTTCAAAAGTGGCTCATGAGTGAATGGTTATATTGTTAAACTTCAAAGTGGCTCAGGAGTGAATGGTAATATTGTTTAACTTCAAAAGTGGTTCATGAGTGAATGGTTATATTGTTAAACTTCTAAGTGGCTCATGAGTGAATGGTTATATTGTTCAACTTTAAAAGTGGCTCATGAGTGAATGGTTATATTGTTAAACTTCAAAGTAGCTCACGAGTGAATGGTAATATTGTTCAACTTCAAAAGTGGCTCATGAGTGAATGGTTATATTGTCAAACTTCAAAGTGGCTCATGAGTGAATGTTTAAAAAATTGAATAAAATGGGTCACACAGTATGGGTACTTTCCCTTATAGATGCCCCAGTGGATCCTCTATGCCAATTGGCATATTTAAATACAAAATTACCAGATTGGGGTGTACCTATGAGCATAACTCTGAATCGCATGACATATCGTCAAAGGTCAATGAACTTATACTAAAGAACATTTTTTTTTTACAATTTTAGAGTTGTGCCCATAGCAAAAGTTGTTCATAATGGTGTATAATGACTCCTTTTTCGTTTTGTACATGCCATGCTTAAAACCCTGTAGACTCGTAGATTAGATTCACAGTACTAAAATTCCCTGTCAGATTACATACATACTTCACTAATAACATCCTTGACCTAAACGTTGACCTTGCTTTTGTTGTCCGTACCTTGACCTTGTTTGTGGTTATGGTCAAAAATGATTGTTATTGTATTTTCTAGGTTGCAAATGTCCGTGCGGTCAGAAAGTGGCTCCGGCCTTCTACCTGGTGCCGTCCAAAGTGGAGTGGTCAAATATAGTGCAAAATGTACAGATTACTGTGTGAACATTGTGACCAACAACTCGATGAGCTTGTGTAGGATGAGTGGAAAGCCTTAGTGTCAGGCAGGACATTAAAGTTAGCCATATTTTAAATAGTGCTCAGTAAGAACCACTCTTGAAAAACTGGCCCGATCGAAACTGCATAAATCAGCTCTATTAAGAGAGTGAGACAGGTATAGTGACTCAGTAAGTGCTACTTATACGTAAGGGACTTTACTTATAAACATTGCTTAAAGTTAATCCATGCTTGATGCATTTATATTGGTGAGAAGTTCCATTTAATTTGTTCAATAACATAATATAAAACAATGTAATAATAGATGTTAATCCAATTAAATATGCATTTTATAGATCTGTACCTATCACATTCCGAAACGCATGTGTAGGTGAATTATAATTATATTTTAAAATGTTAACTAGACGTTTACAAAGCATCGGTTTACTTTAAGCAGTCAAAAAGTAAGGCTCAAATAGTTATGACTCATAAATTAGAATCGGTATATTTTGTTAACATCTGGAAGATTTGATAACTAAAGTACTAACTAGTAACTAAAAATTTGATAACAGAATCAGTAAGAACTGATTTTGTAACTAATCGCAAGCTTGGATCAAAGATGCCAACAGTTTTGCAACAATAGCAATGAATACCGCGGTCTGATCACATACCGGAGGGTGTGGGTTCAAATCCCAAAAATGAGCTTCAACTGCCAGTGAAAAAACTCTTTTTGAGGAAATCTTTGTATGAGGTTTATAGTGCTCGGCTGGCTACCTCAAGTCATCAAGTCCACAACTCACCTGGTACTATAGCTACTACCCTGACTATAGTCGGGGTATCCAATATAATTAAATGTGAGTGGTCTTGCACAAGCAAAAATAGTAGAAGTTGTTCACAATGATGTGTATAATGGCCCCTTTCGGCTTTGTACACCCCAAGCATGTAACCCTGTAATGCCAAATTTATGAAAGTGGGCGCAATATCTTGCTCTTTGATCGAAGAGTTCAGGTCTCAATGTCAAAATTTTGGTGACCCTCAACATTTTAACCTCCATACAAAACAGGTGGACATTTCGATAGGTATTTCTAGGTAAGCGTGCTTCATCTTAGACCGCACTACTGCTTAACATCGGCGGGGCGTGACCAAACGCAAACCTATCTAGAATTAAAAAAAAAATAGTTTAAATTAATACAATCGCTAGATGTGACCATTTTAATCTTTGTAAATTGTATAAATCCTATTTATTAATACATATTTATTTTAAATTCTTGACGACTAGTAAAATGGTACAGGTAGAGTTAAATTTAATTATTTTAATGATTTGTTATGTATTAATGGGTATTTTATTAGATGTTGGACATGCTCAAAAAGCTTTAACCCTTGTTGTATAGTGTAAAATGTAAGTTGTAGATATGTATTTGGTGCTTGCCTTAGATCCTCACCGTTCTCTTTGCGACGCAAACAAACATGCAACATAGCAGTTAAACAATCTGTCCCTGTCATAAGACCTTAGTTATATTATTATATGTATATACAATTATACATGCTACATCATACCGTTTCACTTAGTGACAACTACAAGTTTACTTTTATCCCAGAAATGACACCTATTCTATCTTGGAAAATGAATTTTGAGAAATTCTCATGTTATTAAGTGTCAGAAAGGTTTGATTGTAAACATTCCGATTATATATTTTTCATTTTCACGAGTCTGTGGATCTCTATCGGAGTCTGTGTTGGTATACTAGTGTTGTAAGAAATTCAAGTCCCTAGTCTTACAATAAGTCTTGAGTTCTCTTCAAAAACACAGTTCTTTCTGAGGACTCGAGTCCTTTTAAGTTTTGAGTCATCAAAAGAAGATTCGAGTCTTGTATAAAAGAAGCCTTTTTAAGAATTTTGATTTCTTATGAAGGTAAAAAAAAAGGTACTATTATTCCATTAACACTAATGTCACTTATTATGCACAAACATTTTAGCTGAATTTATTTTTAAATTTTCTACTTTGGTAACATATGTCAAGTATAAATCTCATGACTTGGTTCATATCTAAGAACTCTCGACTCTGACTCTTGAACCGCGAGACTTATTATAATATTTTTCTTGTGAAAAGACTCGAGTCTCGATATTGAGACCAAAAGTTCGAGTTTTTTACAACACTAGGACATACAATAAGCACAAAACGCGGTCCTCGATTTTTTTATTCCCGGTAATATTATATAATTTTTTTAAATTTCTTATGGTTGGATTTACGATGAAATAAATAATGTTACAAACTGGCGATGAAAATTTTATTCCTATACTAGCTGACCCGGCGAACTTCGTATCGACTAACAGTCAACAGACATACCGACAGCAGCGACACCTATCGGGCCCAATTGTGTTTTCAAATCATCCAGGAACCCATTGAAATATACACATAAAGTTTCATCCAAATTGGTCCAGCCGTTTAGGAGGAGTGACGAACACACGTACAAAAGATTTATATACTATATTAAGATTACTATAATATTTCTGTTTACCATACATTATTACATACATATTATACATAGGTATATCTACAAACATGACTAGAAAACGTAAACTAAACATAGAATACATATTTATTTTTGCAAAAACAAATTATATATTATTAACTGCACATAAAACTAAAAAAATATGAAAATGGGAGTTCTTTTCGCATGCAGCCGAGTTCTACAGTTCCTGATACTTTTTAGGAATAGTTCTGGCGTTTTTGCCATTTAAAAAAAGGCAATTGGCAAAATGATCTGTCAACTTCCCGTAGCAGATCAAAAACAAACATGAGTTCTTCTCGCGTGCAGCCGAGTTCTACAGTTTCTGATACTTTTCAGGAATAGTTGTACACTCACGTCCAAATGCCAGCAAATCATATGTGGAAGGTCGGAAAGTCGAAAAATACTATTGTCATCGTTTCACATCATTTTGAAAGAACTCTTCTGTATTTTTCAGATCCGTATTTTGTCCTTAAACTACAAAAATGGATAAACCTATAAAAGACAAGAATATAGAATATAGTCGACGGGGCAGAAATAAGTATGTCCAAAAATGGGAGAAAAATAAGTTTTGAAAAATCTGGAAAACGCTACTATTTAATACCCGTTGTTCCCAGGAATATGAAGACTTGAAAAATCGGGATTGAAAGATCTTTCGGAAACGGTGAAAAAGAGTTTAACCCTAGAACTACAAACCCATTTTTTTTTTACCTGTATTCTACAAACCGGGGTTGAATATTTTGCTCGTATAATTGTTAAAATAATGTTGAAAGAGAAAAGGAAAAATTTGTGTTTTGACGATTTTCGAAACACTTGGCAAAAAAACATGATTTTCAGTCACATCTTACGGTAAACATGGAAAGATGAAAATAAATAAATAGGATTTTCGTTTTTTTAAAGCCAACCTCAGATGTGAGGTCAAATCAAGTGTTGTACTTAGTGTTTTTGGATCGAAATACTTCGAATTCAGCTACACAAAGAAAAAAGGAAAAATAAATTTTGAGTGTCACCCAACTTGGCGTCATACAAACCACGCTAAAAGAAACAGAGAAAATGGACAAAGCTTCTTAAGACCGGAGTCTCAATCAAAAATAGTGCTTTTCAGGAATTAAAAAAAAAACTGAAAATAACAAGTGAGCCCATTAAACAGGGGTATTCATCTTTTCATGTATATTTTAAATGAATTTAAAATTTTATCCGCAGGAACATTGACGGAACAGCTAGTGTTGTCGATTCAGAGATCCCACAATGTGAGTTAAATAGCTCAGACATCGCGGGACGAAAATAATCCAGGAATATTCTTGGAATGTTCGAGATTAATGGGGAGGCATAGAAAAAAACTCCAAACAGAGAGATTGAACGAACGATTCATCGAAGAAAAAACGTTGATTGTCCAGACTGGGAGTTTATCAAACATTCCACGGCGGCTAACATACCGATTCTTTTGAACGGCAATATAACAGGACGAGTACGTTTAGAGAGTGCTTATTTAAATGTGAAGTCAATGTGTGTGTTTGATTCTATTTTCCAGGGAACACTTAGCGGTGTCTTGGCAAATAAAATGTATTCCAATAAGGTAAGAATCATCCAAAACTGAATCCAATAGTGAATTTGGCAGTGTCAATGACAAAAAATATCTCAAAAGACCATTATGTGCAACGGGAGAAAATATTAAGATCCATTCCAGTTTTTTAAGGAACTATCGCAGTATATACCATAAACATTAAGCATTTAGATATTAAGGGCAATGCATTAGACACAGTATCTACTGGAAAAAGAGCCGAGGTACACATGCTGCGTGGAGTGTGCTTGTGGATATACGAGCCAAAAAAACTACTCTTTGAGTGTGAAGATTATAATTTAAGTATCTAGGCCATAGGGTTACTGACACGCTGGCCGATGACGTTGATAGGAGAGGGAGCGCAGAGCGTTGTCTGTGTGAGCGTGGCAAATGGACCTACACTGCTCAATAATGCAGCACTGGACCAAAATCCATATTGTACATTCCGAATCCAAACCGAAGTATAGATTAAGGTAATATTATAACAACCTCGGATATGCCATTTTTATTATGATTTTATTTTGTAATTTTTGTATTACGTTTATTATTTGTCAATCTGGATACTATATTTATTTGAAATAAATTAATTTAATTGAGTTGACATGATTCTCTGCGACGGTCTTTACATGATTCAGGATGCCATCGATGATTGGATAGCGCTCGAAAGGTCTTGCTTCGAC
Source organism: Biston stratarius (assembly GCA_950106695.1). Classification (NCBI taxonomy): domain Eukaryota; kingdom Metazoa; phylum Arthropoda; class Insecta; order Lepidoptera; family Geometridae; genus Biston; species Biston stratarius. The sequence continues at coordinate 32,601,237 of OX467109.1, forward strand.
TGCAAAAAGTACCATGTCTCAACGAATATGGATCAGATTTGGTCATCGATACCACTATTAGCGAACCTGGGTATCCCAGCAAGATGATCAAATTAAATCAAATACAAAAAACATTAAGGTAGCTGGGAAAACGTACATCATTGCTGCTGTCATCGATTACAGCATAGAAAACAAACGCCATATCGCCTACGGACTATCAGGTGAGTTTTGGCACAAATGCGAATTATTAAATTTACGGAATTCTACGAACCCAAAGACCATAATAATATCACATCTAATTATATACGCATCATGCGGCAACTGAAGTTGATAAGAACATAAAAGCAGGAAAGACATTGAAATCAATCGAGATTGGAAACATAAAATACGAAGACGACAATGACACCCTAAACAAACAAAAAAGAGCTGAGAAAAATAACAAGAGGAATAGAAACATTTTCGTTATTTTCGTAATTTTTTTAAATTCACGAAGAGTTCTAAGTTTCAAAATAATTTAAAAAAAACATTTAGGCAACATGGCCCATACAAAAGAAAAAATATTCGAAACGATGACTATAGTATTTTTCGACTTTTCGAACTTCCGTATATGATTTGCTGGCACTTAGACGTAAGTTTACAACTATTCCTGAAAAGTATCAGGAACTGTAGAACTAAGCTGCATGTGAGAAGAACTTTCATTTAATAATTTTGATCTGTTGGACAAATCTCCAATTGCAGGTCACATATATTCCAACAACATAATCTACTTGACTGAATACACAGAACTATTAGGAATTATTACAGATAATACGATCTAAACGGTCATGTTTTTAGAAAATCAATTGTCATCATAGTTCATTGCGAAGAATCGACAGTCAACTCGAAAAGGAGCGAAATCTACAGTCACTTCGCTTCTTCGAAGAGGGCAATGTAAGGCCGAAACACGAACGGAGAGTGGAGAGGTATAGTAGATGTACATACAAAAAAAAAATAGTTTCATAGTACTTGACCCATACTGGGTGAGCAAATGTCCGAGTTCAATTATAATTATTTCTGTTGCAAATCTCAATAAGTGTACTAATATGTCAAAAACGCAATAATAATTGTAAGAATCAAAATGAATAATATGCCAGAAACACAATAATATAATACATATGTCCATAGTGTTATTTCATGAACTTATATCCATTTATAGTTCTGTACCTAATATGTATGTGCATTATTATAGTCAATTCAATTAAAAATGATTTTAGCTTGTGTTTAAATACAAAGACAGAATTGTGCCTCTTATTGAAACTGGCAACTTATTATTTCCATGCTCATACAAAAAAATGCTCTTGGAATACAGTATAAAGAATGGCCCGATTTGCGACACTGAAATACTGTAGTTCTGTGGGCATATCTCCAGAAATTACTCAATCGAGAGACTTTTAGTACAAAGTCGCATGAAAGGCAGGAGACATCGTGGTCGGTCCCCGAGTCCCTGAATGAACCTTATTACAAAGACTACGCAGTCCACCGCAGTAGTGTGCAAAGTCGCCAAAAGTGGAGAGACATCGCGCGACGTGCAGTAGCTTTGGAGACCAGCGGTGACGGCGGGACGCCACCCTGTCCATCTACAGCCACGACCACTCTGCCAAGAGTGTCCGACTAAGAAGATTTGCGGTAGTTCCGTTCCGATGCGTGTGCGGCTAGTGGATGGTGCGCCCGTCGGTGCGCATGCGCGGTATGTCGTGGAGCGCGAGGCGGTGCGCGCGCATGAGGTGCGTCTTGCGCTTCCAGCTGTCGGAGAACGCGCTCGCGCACCGCGGGCACTGGTACGGCAGCGCGCCCGTGTGAGTGCGCGCGTGACGCGCCTGCAACAGAGCAAGATAAAAGTTAAGCAAGCAGTCCTATTCTAAAAAGTTTTTTGTACTATTCTTGTTCTTCTTTTGACATAGCAGTTTATGCATTTGGCAATGTCAACTACTTATAATATAAATCTTTATTGTTCACATCAATTACGAACAGTTCAAAACCTTTTCGCGTTTATTTATATTGGATACTCCGACTATAGTTCCGACCATATCCGGTGGCGTTCTTTATGGAGTTTAAGCAACGCGCGGGCGGCCTCGTCTTACTTCGCGTACGGGCCACTGCGCGCCTCGCACTTGAAGACAGCGGTAATAGTAGACACTAGTAGAACTTATGGAGATGATAGTTCAGTGGTTAGCGCGGTCGGTTCGCATGCCGAAGGGCGTGGGTTCAATTCAATTAAATTATCATTTATTCACATAAATAGGGTAACATACAGATCTTTTAAAATTAATATACATACATAAGTCCTTCCTATTTTGCCATAACTCGACATGTGAACATACTTTTCAAAGATAAGTAAGTAAAATTAGTCACAAAATGAAAACAATGGGTATAATAAAAAAAAAATAGAATTATAACACGTCAATATCATCACGGGTTCGAACCCCAACAATGAGCTTGAGCTGCCGGTGAAGGAAAATATCGTGAAAAAACCATACCATGGTGGTAGAGTACTTTCTAGTTCTCGGCTGGCTTGCTCAAGTTGAAAATCTGCCGCCAAGCACCTAACGGTGTGTTCCGGCAGCCTCAATTGAGAGCTAGTACCATTCCGGGCTAGGTGTGCTTTACCATCTTCAACCACACCGTCAATTAACATCAGGTGAGCTATGGTCAAACACCTAGCATGTAAACCATAAAAAAAAAACAATTGGCGGCCTTAGTATGCATTTCGATATTTCACGTACCAATATTATGAAAAATCAAGTTAAATAAGTTTATGTTACAGTCAAAGAAATTCACAGTCGAGTCCAGTCATGCCTTAGTAAAGTAGTGGCGACTTTAATACAAGCTTTGATGGAGTTTTGGAAGAAACACGAAATTCGCTTGTAATTCGTTTACATAATGGAAACTGAAAAAAAAATACTAGAAAAAATGGGGCGACTTTTTTTCTTCCGCGTTCCCACCAAAACTCTATTTACTAACTAAAAACTATTGCGCTTAAGTTTTTTTTTTTCGGGGGTTAATATCGCTGCGTTGTGTATATTTTTTGTATTTATGCTGAGTTGAGGCCGGCTTGTGAAATTTCTTTTTTCCTTCAAATTTTTATTAATGTTTCTATTATTTTCCAAAACTTGATTTTTAAAACGTTTATGTTAAAAAAATAAGTTGCCGTGGTCGTGCCGGCGTAAGAATAGTACCCCACCCTCTCTACCCGTGGTTGCCGTAAGAATGGGCTAAGGGATGTAATCCGGAAGATGGGCAGCAGCGTCTTCCTTGAACAATCACACCTAACTGCGCTCGCCAGCCCGCCTGCTAAGCGTGGCGAGTATTGGCAAAACCCCCCCAGGAGGAGGCCTATGTCCAGCAGTGGACGACCTATGGCTGATGATGTGACGTTAAAAAATTATGGTGTTAAAAATTACGTTTATAACCTAGGCATCGTTATTCGTATTCGACAACAGTTGGGGTGTTATTTGTATGGTAAACAGTGAATGTGCGTCGTAGACTGCAGTCTCCCCGCGTGGAGCGTACCAGGTTGCTGGCGTCGTAGAACGCCTTCCCGCAGACGGCGCACACGTGGTGCGGCGCGGCCTGGTGCGCGCGCTGGTGGCGCCGCAGCGAGGAGGCGGCCGCGCAGCGGAACGCGCACGCGCCGCACGCGAACGGCTTCTCGCCCGAGTGGCGCCGCAGGTGCACCTTCAGGTTGCCCGCTGCTCACATACACGGACCACATTCACTTCATATTCCAACTGATAGAATACATAAACTGTCCATTGTAAATACATACTTATCGTTATAGAACATCTTACCACAGAATTAACATTAACATTAATGTATGGACTGCGTGGGAATCGAATCCACACCCTTCAGCTTAGAAAGCAGAGCCAAATGAGCAACAAAATTCAGCAGTACTATGTTTCTTTAACGAGTCTATACATCAAAAATCAAAATCAAACTCATTTATTCAGTTTAGGCCCTGGTAAGGCACTAATGAATGTTAAGTTACATTTTTGAATCTACCACCGGCTCGTAATTACACTTGAACTGAGAAGACTCTGGCAAGAAACTCACCAAGGCTTTTGTAATGTATGTATAGACATACTTATTCGCCCCAAACTGTAAACTCGCGACTTTTATTTTTCATTACCAACGATTTTATTATTATTTCTATAAAGTGATAGATTTGACTCTTATTCAAAATTGGAACTTGAAAATAGTATTTGATCAAGTAAGGTATTTGCGTGTTTTTGTATTAATAATACATTTGACTAAAAGTATAGTTAAAATATCCGAACCACATCAGTTCTTATAGTGGAACTATTTGTTTATAAAATATAAGTTTGAGATGAGAGAAAAACTGTGCACAATCATTGAGAAATACTTTTGGATATATAATAAAATATATAAACCTTGTGTAAAACTCCATCCACAGAAACAACACAAGAAGGGCTTGTCTTTATCATGAATGGCTATATGGCTCTTCAATATGCTCTTCGTTTTAAACCTGGAAACAGAATTTGGCTACAAAAACATCTTTATTAGTAGACACAAAATAATTTACTACAATTAAACACCGAGGATGCTCTCGGAAGCCCGCGCCGGCGTCAGCGAGCTGCTGACTTGTCCAAGACACCAGGTGGCTGAATTAGTCACGCCAGGTCCACAAACCGGAGGCCCATTGGCGATAGTGCAAAATAAGCCCGCTCACCAAGTACTATATTACATTCCACTGAACAAAATGTTGATAACTTTATGCAGAGTCCTTTTTGTTGTGTAATAAGCCTTTGTTTAAATGTCTCTTGCCTAATGTTAAGCGAAAATGCTGTATATGATGAAACATGTTTGCCTTTAAGAAACCGAGTCACTTACAACTTGAAAGCATGCAGGTTGTATCTATTGTGAAACATCCACTCTAGCTGCCGCTTATTCTTTTTCAAAAGTGGGGACGACAAATCCTGCACTGACGTCCCGCTTGGGGTGTTTTGTGCATTTCCCCCTAACGACATCTACCAAGCCAACTCAGAGGCTCTAGGCCACTGGCATAGTAGCTTCAGTTAGCTGGATTAACTAGCTTACAAGCAGCCCTGGTTTTCTATTGCTCATAATTTTTTTGCCTCTTTATTAGGCCATGCTTCATGATACCATAACTTGTTTTTGGCTCGAAGAACTCTTCCACCTTTTGTGGTTATTATTTATTATTTGTTTATATTATTATTTATTTGTTTGCCTGTGATTTTTAGTTACTATTTGTCAGCCAGTCCAGTTTTTTGTGTCTGATTAATCTTTTGGAATAAGTGGAGACTGATCCCTAGTATCTTTGGACGGACTGTTGGGAGAATTTGTGGGTTGGGAGATATTTTTCTACTTTTTTATTTGTATTTTTTGTCTGACTATTAGCTTGTTGTTTCTTATATACCTATGCCTCATTTCCCTTTTTAATTTAAGGATTCAAGGATATCTTTAGGAAAGTCTTCAGTGGTGTATATATTGTCAGTAAACTTATTATTGTTTTGGAGTATTTCTATTTTCCTCCATTCTAATGTTAGTGTGAGAAGTATTGGTCCATTTTTGTTCCTTTCTTTCCGTCCTAATCTATGACTATATCTATCACTTATTTATTTTTGATATGAACAAGACACTCTCCCGATGGTATGAGATATTGCCTGTCCATGACCATTGTAGCGATACACAGAACTTTGAGTAACGAAACAAAGTCCAGGGTGTCGCTGCTTTGGTGCTCATTACTTTTAAGTCAAGAAAGTCTTATGACTTTCGATGGTTAGTCTCAACAGCCCTGTAATTTCACTAGCTGCAGTAGGTACCCTTCGAACCGGAATACAGTACTGCGTAGTGTCAGAATATCTGATACTGCAGTGGTACCTATTGTTTGGCAGTAAAGGATGTCACGAATATCTCTAGAGTTTGGTAACATTAATGTAGTTGTGCATAATAGGCAATTTGCTTACTATTAGGTAGTGCTGTATGCCCCTCTATTTTCTAAAATGCTTTAGCCAATACAGAAAGTACTGAATGCAGCATATACCTAGCAGTGCAATGGTCGCACGTGTATGGTCTTGAGTCGCCGTGGGCTCGAGTGTGGACTGCAAGTTGCTTGCGACGCTTAAACTTTTTGTCGCAAGTTGCACAGGAGAACTTGCGATCGTCAGAGTGGGCCACTAAGTGGGTGCTCAGCTGGGATGGGCGGGAGAAACCTGCAACACAGAAACAAATAGCTTTAGCAAGGGTGAAGAAAGAAATATCATACTAAACAGGTTTGAGGCAATCTCTATAGGTAGAAGTGAAAAGATGGTGTACTAGACTTTTAGATGGGTTCTACAATGCCAACAAATAAAACTACAACTAACACATTTAATAATGTATAATTTTTTTTTTTTAATAAACTTACTTTTAGGGCAGTTTGTGCACACATATTTCTTCCCTGAATGTTCTTTCTGCATGTGCTTTTCATACCAAGTCTTAGATATAAATCTCTTTTTACAAACTAAACATTCATTACTCTTTATTTCTGTCTTTACCTCTGCTCTCTCTTTCACTGGTTCTGTTATTTTTTCAACTTCTGCTATTTCTATCTCACCTCCTACTTCCACATTATCATCCATATTTTCATGATGATCAGTTTCTTCTGGTAAGTTTTGTATTGGGTCTAAATACTGTCTTGCATCATTTTCTATTACACTGCAAATCTTGTAATCTGGCAAGGTTAATTTTATATTGTTCTCAATTGAGTTTAAACTTTTTAAACATGTTTCAGGTTTGACAATTACTGTGCTGGTTCTTGAAATTATGTTTTTGAGTGTAACATTAACTTTTTGTGCTTCTGTGATGAAAGTGTATGAAGATTCCATTTTGATGATGCAGTCGTAACAGAATTGTTTTGGGAGTCTATCTTCTTCTGTAATCTAAAAAGAACACATTAATCAAGCTTAGAAAACTTTAGAGACGTAATAACCCCAACATATAAAAAAATACTCGCTCTTATATTCGTGCAAAAGCAAAACATTTCTACAGCTCTTGTATCGAAATTTTCCCTTTCCCATGAAGCAACTTCTTTCATACAGCCGCGACATATGATTGATACGTCCATGACTAAATTATTTTATATTAAGTTTTATTCAGAAAGTTCAGAAACTATATTTTTTTCAGTCAATTTTGTAAAATTACAAAATAACGATCAAAATAAATAAAATTAATGTCAAATATGTTCCAATTCCAAATACTCAAGCACAAGCATTATTAATTTGAACCATCAAACAAATAGTTGCTACTGCTTTATCTTACAAAGGTTTGACATCAGATAGAAAGAGACGTAATCATACAGCAACTATCGTCTTAAACGATGTGAAGCCACAGGAAGCCACATTTCAGTTGTTAAAGTGACCAGCTGGTGACTCTATACGTTTTCGAATATTGTGATTATTTCTTGTTCTGGTGTGAAATACTTTGTTGTATGATAACTTGAAACAATTTTGTTGTGATGGCTTGTGTACCATTTGGCTGTAACAGCCATTGCTCAAAGAAAAGTGGAGAAAATCAACGTGGAACATTTCACAGGTAAGAGTTTTTTGGATTTTCTGCGGAACCAATTAAAAATTTCCATGAAATATTCGAATATGTTTAATATCATTGTTTTTAGACTGATCCAATAACATAATAATGTCTATCCGATCTCAAAATTCTTGTAAATTTTAGAAACTAATTTTGTTGTTGATTAATATTGATGTGCCATGACGCACAATCGTTCATTATTACCGATTCGTTTTTATAACACTTGCGGTCTTAGTTTCTTGAAATATATGTACCTTGTACAGCACCATTGTGTTGTAAGAGCTTGTTTTGAATAATATGTAGGTATTTTTAGTATAACTCAATCAATATTTTTATTTAAGTTTTTTTTTTGTATCAATGTTTTTATTTGAATATCCTGCTTAATTTTATTTTTGTATCCTGAGCGTGTCCCACAAACAGTCATAGCTAGGATTCGTTAGAAATAGCTTGACTACTTAATTAAATACATCATTTTGGGTGTGGTATGGGAATATGCCGAGCTTATAAGCAATAGCCAGTAGGCGTATACTACATTTTCATTTACACATTCATTTTGAATGTTTCCTGGGAAACACTCAGATTGGTGGTTAGGTTACTAGGAACAAAAATTTCCGTTGGTCTGACTAGTCTAGCCACGAATCTGTCCACTGGGAAACATCTTAGTTTTGATCGCAAGAAAGTGCTGCCTGGTCTACAAGTTTGTTTATCGTTACTATTATTACGAAAAGCTATTACTATCACAGACTTTCTAGAAGTTTTGAGTGATATTTCTAATTTACGCCTGTAATTCGGCCAAGCTACATTGATTGCCACTAAAAAAGACCGATAGTTCCGATTCATAAACCGATAAACTTTGTCACATCACTATAATAATTATACATAACGATAGTGATTCTATAGCATACTCGGCTTCATTGACATTTCAAGTGAGGGCAGATTGTTTACCTCCTTCTCTGTCTCTCTCGTTGCGTAGTAATTTTTTAAAATGTATATTTATCTGATTTGACTTCATTTTTAAATTGTCGATAGTTCCCTGCGATACAAGCTTTCGCTTAGTGCAGGTAACTGTTAATCTTGTGTATACGTGCACTATAATGAAATAAATAAAGATTATTATTATTAAATAAGAAGACCACGATCAGATATATTGTAAATGTTCAATTAAATACGAATTCTCTATACTTGTTATTCCTCTGAGCAAATACTAAGTATTAAAGTGTTTGATCTGAGAGTATTAACCTACTGACGGCATAGCGTGGTCATCGAATTGTTCAGGAAAAAACGAGACAAAAGATACATGTTGAAGAAAAATAAAGTGGATTTCGTCACCTGAACCTAGAACACAACTTTTACGTTTCGTTACACTTAGTAAATCTACCTGGTAAACCATAAATCTTTTTTGAAAATAATTTTTATTGTTTTATATTTCTAAATTTTAAACTGGTTTCCAGACACCCCCGGGTCTAGATTCAGCTAGGAAGTTTTTCAGCTCTTCTATTCCTTCGCCATTAAGTGGTGACGCTTCGAGCAATTTCGGTGCGTTCGGCAGTTCGGAGCTGAGCCTTGCAAACTGCAACATGAGGAGAGCTTCGTTACGCATTTGTCTGTACGCAGCGTCCATCTTGCTCAGCACCAGCATAAACTGAAAAAATAGTATAGCAAGACAATTAAAAAAAAATATATGAAAAATTACATTTCACGTAAATTTAATTTTCCGTTTACGCCCACTAATTAATTTTCGAACGAAACTTTTTTGTTTATTCAAAATCAAAATCAAAATCAAAAGTCATTTATTCAGTTTAGGCCCTGGTAAGGCACTTATGAACGTTAAGTTACATGTTTGAATCTACCACCGGCTCGTAATTACACTTCAACTGAGAAGACTCCGGCAAGAAACTCAGCAAGGCATTTTTTTTGTGGATCTTTCTTTTCATATTAGGTTACAATTTACAGTAATAAATATTAATACATACATTATGCTTACTACAATTGTCACTTAGCCAGGGGGATGCAAGTGCAGAGAGAAGCTACAACAACCATATATTCCTGTCTTCCACGTAATGAGCCACCTTATAGTAGGCTTTGTCAATTAACCTCTGCTTTATAAAATCTTTGAATTTATTATAGGACATTTTAGTTACCTCAAGTGGGATTTTATTATAGAATCTAACGCAATTCCCGAGAAAAGACTTATTAGCTTTAGATAACCTGAATCTAGGTGTCACAATTTTATCTTTATTTCTTGTATTTAAGTTATATTGTTTGTCAGACCTATTTTACAAATATGTATATCATGTCCTTAAAGTCTTACTACTTAATTCATATCACGGCTGTTTTTTGTTTATTGTATAAAAACGGTATCTTTTACAACGAATAGTAGGTACCTGCTTGTCTTACCATCAGTTTTATTGGAGTCAGCAAACATTGGAGCCCTAGCCACGGCAATTTCAGTTGGTAAACGCTTAAATTAAACTTGTAGTAACATACCTATTTAGAGTAGGTATTTTATTTGGATATTACATTTAGAGTAACTGTTCAATTGGTGGTACAATTATTACTCACCTTAGCTTTTTTTAGTTTAGGTTCGGCCAAGAGTGTGTAAAGAAGAACTGCTGCCGCAGATATCTGGCAGAGATTCGAGGTGTCCACAACGTAAACTACCTGAAACGAATTTAGTCGGCATTAGGCTACCAAATTTACTACTGTCTCGCCTTTTACCCGCCTGCTCAATATAAAGGGTTGTTTAACTATAACCGTGGACTTGGAAACCGGTATTTTTATAATAATATTATTTAGTTGTACATGTGGTATGGTCAAAAATGTCAACGTTTGAAAGTGTGACAGTTTGAGAAAAAACATTGGTCAACTTTTCGATACCAGAATGTTTAAAAAATGGCTGCCACATAAGTTTGAGTTTCTGTTTACACACACCAGAGGCGCTGAACCTGATAGCAATTGAAAGCAGATTTTTCATGCATTTTAGTTTCGAATAGTTAAAGTGTTTTCGCAAATAGCCATGGTCGCGTATACAGTTACACACTTTATCAATCCCGTCCAGATAGTTTCGCCACAGTGTCGCCATCTCCCCGCCGACCTCCCTCACCGTCAACATCTGTTTCTTCCCGTGCTTGTTCAAGTAGTAAACGTCGTAAATGTTCGTCCCAACCGTGGGCACTGGGCTATACGTGTTGTCTATCCCTTCGGACTCTTGCAGTTTCTTTAGTAAAGTAGTTTTTCCTGACCCTTTCGGGCCGAGGCACAGCACGTTAATTTTATTCTCTAGCTCATCCATCAGTCAGTTTGCGAAAATTTATTAGATTTTATTAAAGTTGCATTCAAGCAAGCCATAAGTTTTGTCAATAATGTTACTATGGGAAGGGAAACCATTGGCTTTGTTAAAAAAGAAAACGTTTTACTACTCGCCGCTAGATGGCGCTACAAAACCCTCGCAGCACCTTCATGAAAATGGAAAAACAAGCAATGTTTTAGTCGAATTCCAAGATAACTGCGCAGTTACAAAATTAACTATACACCTACATTTAGAATGAAGGCATTGGAATTGATTCATAAGTGCTCAATAAAATTAAGAACTTATAAAATCAATGTCAGTCTCTACCCGCGTGGAATGAAGCGATAATTATGAGTAATTTTGGGGGTTTTATCGCTTGTTCTGTGTCTCAAGGGCAGGATAAGTTCATTTTTAATACAGGTGATAAAACTAAAGAGCACCGAGTCGGCGAATACTCTACCATACCTACTTGGGCATGCGTGTGACATTTCACGCGGACGTAATAGAGTGCCCACCGAACTGAGGGCCTCAGGCGAGGCGACTTTTGTCAACTACATTCCTGTATCTAGTTACGGTACGTAGATCACATGCACGAAATCACAATGTACCTACCTACTCTACGCCCATGAGCTGAGGTTGAATGCTAATCAACAATCGAAGGAAAAATATTTAATAGTATCTGACCGAAAACTAGACGACGGCGACGCCACAGTTGCAATGGTATAAAAAAAATTACAGTTCTCATTGTTTTTGTCTATTGTCATTGTTTTTTTTTCAATTGTCTATCTTTATTGTAACGAATAATTATTTTTCTTTAATTTATTAACGTAAAAAAATTTAATTTGTAACCTTAATTACTAATATAGGTACATATATTGTTTCTACACATTTACACATCTTACAACTAATTCTTTCATTATCATCATCCACAACCTTCTTAACTCTACAACGTACACTACGGCCTCTCAAGCCACCTGCCTCAGTTTTACGCTAACCTTCTTTATAAGTCTATATTATATCGGTATGCGAATCGGTCTTTTTCTAAGCGAATGTGCTCTAGTTGGACCACGTCATAGGTTGTCGCAAGAAAACCTGCTAAATTAATACCTTAGTACATGGATTCTTAATTAAGATCGTCAGAGGCTAAATGACGGTACAACTCCAAAACGACGAAACGTAAACCAAATGTTCTCAAGTGTAGGTGCCCGAAAAACGCAGTAGGTGTAGCATGAGCACATTCGCCACTTGCCATGCTCCAATCTAGGCGGCCTTAAACTTGGTTTACGTAATCTTCAATGCCGTAGTGATGGGCTCTGCGCGCCGGGTGACCTGAATCCGCGCTCACTGTGTCACACAATTAGAACACTCATAGCTCGTCACATATAAAATTGAAACATGCGATGATAGCTCAGTGGTTAGCATGGTCGGTTTACACGCCGAAGCGTGTGGGTTCGATCCCTAACAATAAGCTTGAGCTGCCGGTGAAGGAAAATATCGTGAGGAAACCATAGCATAGTGGTGGGGTACTTTCTAGTATACGAATGGCTAATTATTACCCTCTGGCGCTAAGCACCTAACGGTGTGTTCCGGCAGTTTCATTCCAAGCTAGGTATGTACACCATCTTCGACCACATCGTCACTTAAGACCCGGTGAGCTGTGGTTTGAATTAAATACCAAGCCTGTCAACCATATATAAAATTAAATTTTCGAGTCAAAAACTTCAAGTTAACATTCTAGTTGATCATGAATTTTAGTAACGATAAAACATCACGTGGGCACGTGGTTGACCTAGTTTCACTGATCTATAGAATTCAAAAGACAGGTGACCTACATTTTATTCAAATTTAATGAATTGATGCAATATTTTATAAGTGAGTAGGTAAGTAGTATATGCTTAAAAAAAATTTAGTACCTATAGACTTGTTTTCCGTTCTTGTACTCGCAAGTAAACAATGAGTACGGAGCTAGGTTGAAGTAATTAAGGATTAATCACCGAACACTGTTGATTAGTACCCATCTTTTATCCTGATTGCATTTATTAAATTACATTTGAAAGTAAATGACAATGATAAGTTTGTGGATATCGATAAATATTTGCGAATATGTTAGCGAAATAGGCGCGTGCGGCGGGCGGCTGTGCGCCGCAGCGCGCCCCTCCCTAGTCCGTGAGGCTAGCAACTGGTAAGCCCGCGAATTTCGGCGCAAGGCAGCCATATGTAGGCCAGCGCACCCTTGACCCACTGACTCACTGGCAGCGAGCGCCCGCCATTGTTTTCCAACAATCAATAAATAATACACCGAGCAAAACTTACGCTCGCATATTTACGCAACGGCGAGCTCATCACACCGCCATTTTGTATTTTGAGCGTTAGTTAATATTTTCGCGCGCTGTCAAATTTTGACGTATGCACCTTTTTTAGGTCGCGCTAAATCCGCGCAATGGGCGTGATACATGCGGCCGCCTCGTTACCTAATAAATACATTATTGATGTGTGGCGACCTTCGTTTGTTAATGCCAAATTAGTTGGAGGTTTTATCATTTATTACTTGGGAAGATGAATGCAATTATATTCACTCATAGCGTGTAAATAAGGCATGGAGGTTGCGATTTACAAACAAACTCTGTTAATAAGTTTGAGACAATTTATCCAGAAAAAAAATCCTAGGACATTCCACACAATGCCATCTAGCCCCTTACTAAGCAGTGCTTGTACTATGTGAGCCATTTAACTGATAGAATACGTACATACATATAAGTATATAATATTTTTGTAATTACATACCTACATATAGAACACTTGGACAGATCAAACATTTCCCGTCACATAAATGTTTGTCCTGGTGGAAATCGAACCCACGCCCTGCAGCTCTTGAAGCTGATACATTACCAGTTGAGCTAACAGGGCAGTCAAATTAAAGAAGGTGACGACTTTACCAACGTATCAATTTATAGCACACTAGTTGTTGCTCGCGACTTCGGTCATGTGGACACTTGTTTATAAAATTACAAAGAGTAGCCTATGTTAATCCTCATACTTTAAGTACGATCAGATGACCCGTTTAGGCGTGAAAAGTTAATAAACAGAAAGAGTGACAGAGCAACAAACTTTTTTATAATATTAGCCTGAAAAAACAACAACTGCATTTGAAAAAAGAAACTGACTACTGATTGTCTGAAGCAGATTTGGACACTAACTTTATTCATGGTCTCGTCAGAAGGTCAAATTTTAAAGTGATGTAGGCTTATTATTGCTTATTTATTGAAAAGGTATCCAATAATTTAATATTGTAACTGTTATTGTAACTTGGTACATATTCTAATCGTAAGTAAAATTAAATATTTCGAAACTGTCACCATCTATCTGGACCGATCTCAATGAAATTTGGTACATGGTTCTACAACTAGAGAAGGCCATTATTATGATACATTAATCATTACCATAGTCACCGTTTTCATCACCAAGTAAGTGAAACCGCGGCACGCACTAGACGCATTTATAAATACGAAAGAGATACGGAGAGTCTAGTATGCTAATGTACAAAAACTACTAGCACTTTAATTTAGTTTCAGTTTGCAGGCGTTGATTAGTTTTTCATAGATTTTGAAATCAAAAATGAAGAAAGTTTTTTCTCAAAATTGCCATCTTAGACTCTCAGATTGTTGCTTTTTTACAAAGAAAGAAGAGAGAAAGATTTTTGTTTTTTCGTAGGATAATAATGCAAGTACCGTAGAACTTGGCAGCTTTGCCCATTACGCGTGACATTGCCCAGTCAGGTTTTTTTTTGTTTTTAAGAGAAAAAGTGAGTTCGATGTCAATTTTCGCCTTTTCTTAGTCTTCGGTAGAACAATTAAATATGTTCCTGGCAACACTAAGTAACGGATTATTTCCTTATTTACTTCAGTCGTCTGTCAGATAGTGTTGAAGTCGGGGGTGTGTTTCGCGGGCCAAATTTATAATAAAAAACTTTTACCAAAAATCAAGGTTGGAGTATCAGCAGGTTAGTAATTTTTTAAATATCGGTTAATCGTATCAACTAAACAATGTAGGTTAAACTTTTAGTGTAAAATCATTGATAGGTTTACAATATTGATGGTGGGCAATGTCATCCGGGTATTTCAGGAACACTCTTGGTAACTTTGCCCATCAGCAAATTGGCTCTAGGGTTGTCACCGAAAAAAAAAAACGCATTTTACTTTTATTTTTCTATTTCATACAAAAGGATCAGCAGTGGCCTAGATCTTTTTAACTTTGTTCGGATATTTAATTTTGATTTATGCAACTTAATTAAATCGAAGGCAGTTGTTATTTAAAATTACTTATTACTCATATTTTGCAAGAAGCTGTTGGTTGGGTACTTAACAATGACTTCATTTTAAATTTAAGCACCTGGATGACCGAGCTTTGCTCAGTATTTTATTGCCTGAAAACACGAATAAAACGACGTTTTTTAAAAATGAAATCTATTTAGATCGATTTATCGCCCCCGAAATTATGTAAATTTTGTTATTATCTATCATAATAAATTTCATGAAAACCGTTGGAGCCGTTTCCGAGATTCAGATCATACATACATATACACATATTTACAAGAATTGCTCGTTTAAAGGTTTTAGATTAACAAGATGTTTTTATATTTCTGGTTTTTAGAATGAACAATAAACATCAACCTCGTAGTGCGAAAAAGAAGAAAAGATATAGAAGATTACTAGGGTGTAGAAGTTATAAAGATTATTCGACAGAGATGTTGGAAGTTGCAGTAGACATGATAGAAAAAAAAATAATTTCGAGTAGGGAAGCTGAAAAACGATTCAGTATTCCACGTCGCACGTTATTAAATAAAGCAAAAAAAATGCATATGAGGCCTGTTGGAGGACAAAAAAAGTTAACAGATGAAGAAGAAGAAAATATCGTTAAGGTATTGATTGCTTCTGCGGATTATAAAAGCCCTATGACCAAATTTGACCTAAAAATGCTCGTGTTTGCATATTTACAAAAAAACTCTCGCACTGACATCTTTAATGGCAAAATGCCAGGTGATGCTTGGGTCGAGAGTTTTTTGAATAGGCATTCCTCAAAATTATCTATGAGAGTGACACAAAATATAAAACAAGCCCGGGCTGAGAAGGGGCTAGAAGAGATGGAAGAGTTCTTCAAAAATCTAGAACAAACACTAAAAGATGTGCCACCGAGTAACATTTTAAACTATGATGAAACAAATCTAACAGACAATCCAGGCTCAGGTAAAACTATTTGTAGAAGAGGAGTCAAATATCCCGAGAGGATTTTAAACAATTCAAAAAGTTGCATTTCCATTATGTTCACTGCTTGCGCATCTGGATATTGCTTACCGACATATGTAGTGTATAAAGCCACAAATATGTATTCTGAGTGGGTTGAAGGAGGACCAGATGGAACTAGATACAATTGCACAAAGTCAGGATGGTTTGATTCATCTTCATTCGAAGATTATTTTAAAACAATAGTAGTTGAGTGGGCAAAGAAACTCTCGGGGCCTAAAGTGATCATCGGTGACAATTTATCAAGCCATATAAATATTGAAGTGGTAGAGCTATGTCAAAAACACGATATAAAACTTGTGTTCTTACCATCAAATTCAACACACCTGACGCAGCCGCTTGATGTTGCTTACTTTGCCCCGCTTAAAAAGGAATGGAAGAAGATCCTGCTAGAATATAAAATCAGAAACCCAGGACAGACTACCTTAAACAAAAAACATTTTCCCAAACTTTTGGCTCAACTGACTGAAAACATTCAACTGAAAGATTGTAACAACATAAAAAGTGGTTTTAAAGCGGCTGGTATTTGCCCTGTGAATGCACGAAACGTTTTAAAGAAAATACCTGAGTATAACGACGATATAAATTATGGAATTGACGAATGTTTATTAGACTATTTGAAAAGCACAAAGGCACCAAAACCAATGCTGGTCAAGAGATGCAAGAAATTGCTCACGGAACCAGGAAAATCGGTATGCGCTGCGGATATTGTTATACAAACTAGTGGTTCAAAATCAACTCTAAGAAAAGTTACAGATTCAGATCTAAAAAAAGAACCAAATATAAGATGTGTACTAAACAAAAAGACAACGGGAAAAAAGAAACTTGACAAATTGAATAAGAAACTAAATAAAGAGCAAGAATTTGAGACAGGTATTTTAGATGAAAAATATAAAGAAATTTTAGAGCCAGAAATAAATGAAAATAATATTATATTAGATGAAAGGACAGGAAAATTTATCAGAACTAAGGACGAAAGGAAATTTGCTGAAGAAATTTTTTATGATAATTATAATTTTTTTTTACCCAAGTTTAGCTGTGAAGATGTTAATCTGTACATGTCAGATAATGAAACTAAGAATATTTTGGAGCCAGATCAAGAAGAAGAGATATTGAGTGAAAACACAGGAGAACTTTTAAAAGCATCTTATCAGAGAAAATCAGCTCCGTCATGCCTGTCTGTCGTTTGTTTAAAAAAGATTAACAATCTGTTGGATTTAACAGAGCAAGATACTCTTGCTCAGTTGTCAAATGTAAGCAACTTAAGTTATTTTTTGAAAGGTAACAGTCAAAATATGTCGTTCTGGGCGACGAACGAAAATGATTTACCACTATGTTTAAAGCCATTACCGGTCATTCAACAGTCATCAAAATGTTTGACACAAAAATTTATAACTTCTAATGTGAAAGTAAACTCAGATATAAAGGTAACATCTGCCAAAAAAATTAAAAAAATTAGGAAACTTCTAACAGGGGCTGAAGTTATAAGACAATCAGCTCTGCAGATGACACTGGCTTTCACAGAAAACCAAAAAAGAGTGAAACGGAACAATGATCAAGCTAGTACATCAACTGAAATTAAAGCCAAATTAAGACGAAAAGAAGATAATTCTACAAGGAAAGCAAGTCATGAAATCAAAAGAAAGGCAACAAAGTATCGAAAAAAGGCAAAATCAAGCAAGCGAGCTATAAAAAAGGAGAGAAACTTATACTTGGAAACAAGCTCTGAAGATTTAGATATCATGAGCATAGCAGACACAGATGATTCCTATGATGGAACACTTGATGAATATCTTACAGCTTGTATTGACGAACAAATCGAGAAAGAAAATATGGATCCAGAATCAGGTATTGTACCTTTTGGGTGCAGTGACATTATAAATTGCGCGGACGATAATTTCCTTAAAGATGATTGGATCGTGGCTAAGTTTACGACGAAAAAAAGTATAAAACACTATGTAGGACGCATTTTAAACGTGGCAAATAATATTCCTACTGTAAAATTTTTAAGGAAAGTTAGAAATTCGAAAAATCCAAAAGGATTAGTCTTCACTTACCCGGACGTTGAAGATGTGTGTGAAATGCATCACGCAGATGATGTTGTTTTGGTTTTACCTCACCCAAATATTACTCGGCGCGGGCAAATAATTTTTAATGTGGATTTAAGTGATTATAACATTCAATAAATGATTGTTTCCAATAAGTAAGATTAGTACTTATTGGAAACAATCATATTTATTGTAAGTGTAAAACCCTTTACACGTACAATAAATACTTATAAGTTTTTTTTTTTGAGGTTTTAATTTGCCCATTGGTAGTTATATTAAAAATAAAAATGTGATCTCTAACTAGTTCCTAGCTAATTTAGAGTGTAACTGGGGAGAAAAACATATTTAGTGAAACATTATTAATATAGAAAAGATAGCAATCGTGTTCTAGTAACGCTGGATTGATACTATTTGTTGCTTTACAAAAAGTCTTGAGTTTTTCATAGTCCAATACTGACACCAACACATTTAATTAGGTACTTTTTGAATTGTATAAGTATTGACAAGATTATTTACCTTATTAGGTATATGTTTGATGTTTATATATGTTTTCGTTATCACAGTTTTAAAATTTGGTTTCAATTTGATATAATAATGACAGGTGATCTCCAGCTCATTCCTACAAATAAAAATTGTGTTTTAATTATGTTATGATGTTTTAATTTAACCTTAGAGTGACAGCCCTAGCTTACTGTCTTTTTTGTACGAGTTTTCTTTTTAACAACCATATGACTTTGCCCAGTTAATTTTGAAGTTCTAATAACGTAGTATGCTAGTTGTACTATCTGGCAATGTCATCATTGCTCATTTTTTTATTTATTATTCTTAGTAGAGACCAGATAAAGTTCAAAATTCCGGAGCTACAGAGATATAACGGCAAGTGGGCAATGTTGACAAAACTTAATTTTTTTTAGCCCACCTGCATTTTTCTTCTTTTTTTATTAATAATATGTATTTTTTGCAATTATTTTTAGTTCGTGCAAAGAAAACCTATTTTATGATAATGTGGTACAAATAAAACATTAAACTTTGAAATATATTTGACAATATCTCAAATCTTGTAAAAAAACGGGCAAAGCTGCCAAGTTTGACGGTATGTTTTTTCTTAATGTTTGTATATTGTATTTAAGTCATAAATAGTGTAGTTTAAAAAACGTTTATTTAAAAAAATATACTACATACTACAGCGAATAAAAATACAAACAATGCAAATTTACAATTAGAAGAACTTTTTTATAGCTAGAAAGGCGGAAGACTGCGCGGTTAAAATAGATAGGTATGGTATAATTTTCCCACAGAAACTAGGGACAGCAAGAGATGTGGGTACAGCCGCAGGATCACGTTAGCACAATATAACCCTGAAAAGTCGCAACACGTCGAGCCGCAGCGGCCGCCGCGGCCTCCCGGCGAGCCGCTGCGGCCTTGTTGATTCTTTTTCTCACCAGAACAAACTAGGCGCACGTCCTCCCTCCGCACCTGCCCTCAAACAATGAATCCGTGACCTTCTTCGTGTATAATTAACTATTTTGACTTAACAATCCAAACTCACACATACGCCGTTTACTGTGTGGTTAAACACCAATTAAAGTTCGGATATGTATTGTTCGGGTGGTTTATTAGTTAAATAGTTTAATATTTTATTAGCATAGCCCTATCTAGCGAGTAGCAATATGTTAAATAAATACATACATTAAAGTATTGTGCTGCGGCCGTCAAGTAAGGTCGAATAGACAGCACGTAGAGCGCGATCGCGCGGTACGCTTTGAATGTCCGATTTTTAATCAATGATTTTTTCAGTTAAGTATCTGTTAGACATTCAATCACAGTGGCATAACGAAGGCAAAGTATATAAGGTGAATGATTATTTTTATAACTACATTTTTAGTATCTGGTGTTCAGACTTACTTACTTGCATTATCTTTGCAGTAGGTCTTCTAGGTAGGTACCACCGCAAGAGTCGAAACTAGCCCTTGAAATATGTAAAAAAGAAATAGTACCAAATATTCTACCGCTAAGCCAAGTAGTGTGCAAACGTTACTGTGTTCCGGTGTGAAAGGTTTTAGCAGCTAGCAAAATTATAGGGCTGTCGAGACTAACCATCAAAAGTTTCAAAGTAATGAGCGCCAATAAGCGCAGCGATGCTCTGGGCTTTGTTTTGTTACTCAAAGTTCTGTGTATCGCGGTCATGGATATGAGTTGTCTCTTACCATCAGGGGAGCGTTTGGTTTGTTTAATTATTTTTCCATAAAAATAACCTGCTGAAGCTATAACGTAAATGGACCTACGTTATTACCAGTACATTAAGTTTTTATATTGACAACCAAATATAAAACAACTACCTGATTCCTAAAATCGACAGATAAAAGTTTTATATGTCATCTGATATCTGTAGCTCTATTAAAATGATTTGAGACTATTCCTATAGTACGAATAATATAGTCAAATGTATGAAAATAGCAGTTTCCATTTATTCCCGCCACGTGCGCTATCGCACGTCGTTTAAGTAATACGTAATTCCCAAAAATTGTTATACTAGAGCTCCTGTGTGCAAAAGTAATCGTAAGCCGCTCTAAAGCAAATTTAAAACTAACGAAAAGCCACAAGCCTAATAAAACAATCTAACCTCCATGTATAAAACCTTGGTACAACGAAAACAAATAGATTGATTCAAGGAGGTTTTCTATAACTGTATTTAAAGTAAATACTCAAATAAATCTTTTATATCTGATATAAATTTTTAATGAATACATTTTCAGATATCTTCAGATAATTTAGTTAATAAATAGCTTGCAATGATAATTTAGATATCCATAATAGTAAATCGTGTCAAGCCAAAATGTTGTGTACTAAAAAAAGATTTCAGTTTTTTTTTTCTTATACTTAAGTACATTTTTTACGTCTCGTGCCTCTTGAATTCATGATAAGGCAACTTTTGGCGGGAACGTTGAAAGAGTCTTGTTGAATGGGGCGACCCATTGTATTTTTTTTTCCAAAACTAGTGTTTTTTCGAGTGTTTATGTATAAAAATAGTGGTGTTTTACTCATAAATTGCCGAATTACAAGTGCGAGTGTGGGAAAGTGATATAATGTGGTGAAACATGACTTTTCGTGTTGCTTCCAAAACTCCGTCAAAGCTTCTACTAAAGTTGCGAATATACTTTGCTAGAGCATCATGGACTTGACCCAGATTTACTTTGTCAAACATTGATTGTGATTTTTTTTATTGTTGGCAGTCTAGGTGTTTGACCATTGCTCACCTGATGATAAGTGACAGTGTGATCGAAGATGTAATCACATCTAGCCTGTAATGGAACTGACTCTTTAGTGAGACTGCCGAACACACCGTTACTACCGCACCGATGTATGGTTTCCTCACGATGTTTGCCGTCATCGGCAGCTTAAGCTTCTTGTTGGGATGCGAACCCACGCCTTACGGCGAGTGAACCGAACGCGCTAACTACTGGTCCATAATTGCTACAAAAAGAGAAGAAAAGGCTAAGACTTAACTTGATTTATCATAAAACACTTCAAATTATAAATGCACAACGTGTGCTGCCAAAAAAAAAAGGAACACATGGGAACGTCGAACTTTTTAAATTGTTTTTCTAGCAAATATTTTCCTTGCTAATCTACCAAAGTTCCACTAGTGTTTTGGCTGGAAAAATAATATTTATGCCTCGCGCCAATTGAACTACTGGTAGTTAAATCTTTTGGTTTAAATATAAACTCCTTCGTTTGCTTTACTTTCATTGATAGGCACCTTCTAGGCACTACGAACTAACAAAAGGAATAAGAAATACGATTACAGCGGAATAACAAACAAACGAATAAAAACTGTATGTAATATAATTTATAATAGCTATTTGAACAGTGTAGTGTGTACATAGAAATAATGAGCGTTCACGATTGCCCAACGTGATTTGAATCGTTTGTGAAACAGCGAAGGCTGCTTGGATATAATCACGGGTAATTGTTGAAAATTAATCTTGTCTTTGTTAATTATTAAAGTCCTCGTGGTTACTGCTAACTATTCTTTCAAAGCTACATCCCGGCAGCATCCGAACTTGTGAGAAACATAAGGCCATAGTTCATCACACTGGCCAAATGCGGGTTGGCAGAATACACACATCTTTGAGAACCTTATTTTAAGAGTTCTCGTACTTATACGTATGTTTTCTCGCAATATTTTCCTTCGCCGTTTGAAGTCAGCAACAATACGCACATAACTTCGTGGAATTCGAACCCAAGACCTCCAAATTGGAAGCCAGACGACAAGGTACCCGAAACTCCATATTATCAATTACTCTCTTGAAGTTATTATTATTAATCGCAATATTATTTTCGTGTTTTAAGATAAATACAAAAAACAAGCAATCAAACAAACACTTGCACACATTTTTGTATGTTATAATATGTTTGGTGTGTACTAAAGTTGTATTGTATTGTATTGTTTTTTTACTCATAAACAAGCTCACGGTTGACCGCCTCATGTTAAACGATCTGTATTCCTAATTCCATCCAAAACCGTTACAACGTGAAGAAGTACAAAACATACATACAGACAAACTTTCGCATTTAGAATATGGATGGACCACGGACCCAATTTCTTAATGACTCAAATATATCTTCCACTTCGCTACAGCTTGTACTAAAACAAAAAATGACACAATCTAGATAGTTATACCATCGTACTGCCTGGCCTTGGTAACGTAGTTTAGAGGTCATTCGAAGTTCTCCATCAGAGTTTAACAATAGCTGTCCTAGGACAACATATTTGACGTTATCTTATTTGCTTAAAAACATTTACTCCTTCAAATTTTTATCAAAGAATTGAATGAAATTTTCCGTCTACAATTTAAACATCCTATCCTACTAATATTATAAATGTGAAAGTTTGAACGTTTAACTTAGACGTTTGTTAACTCAATCACACAAAAACACCTGAACGGTTTTGGCACACATATAGTTTATTACCTGGATTAACATATAGGATACTTTTTATGTCAGAAAAATATTAGGTTTCTGTGGGATTAACAAAAAAAAACGAACTATTGGAATTATCTACTTGAAGTTTGGTACAGATGCGTCTTATGTAAAAAAAGGTAAAAGGTAAGGTAAGGTCCATTATCTTAATCTAATAATAAAATAGCGCAAGTTTCATGACTATCGCTTATTTGTTACTTACACATAATCTATCTAATCTAATACCTTTAAACGAGCAATTCTTGTACATATAATATATTTATAATCTGAATCTCGGAAACGGCTCCAACGATTTTCATGAAATTTAGTATGCAGGGGGTTTCGAGGGCGACAAATCGATCTAGCTAGGTATCATTTTTAGAAAACGTCGCTTTATCCGTGGTTTCAGCCGAGCAAAGCTCGGTCATTCAGGTACTACTTACTGATGAACTGAAAAATTCTTAACTGCATTTTAATTTTCTGAT
Organism: Biston stratarius; assembly: GCA_950106695.1. Lineage (NCBI taxonomy): Eukaryota > Metazoa > Arthropoda > Insecta > Lepidoptera > Geometridae > Biston > Biston stratarius. The sequence continues at coordinate 32,624,884 of OX467109.1, forward strand.
GCAAACAGTACAGATAGAATGTCTATCTTATTCTAAAAGTGACTTTAAAACTTGTAGAAATACAAAATGTTTTATGAAATCTTGATATCCTAAAATTTCAATTTTCCCTTGATTTTTCAATAATTCATCATCTCTCCTTTTCCTACACTTTTAGACTTTTTACATAATATTGTTCTTTTGGACAAAATCATTGTCCAAAGATAATATGTGATGACAGGTGGAGTTCTCCAGTTGGCGTTGTGACTTGGAATACCTGCTGAGACGTCTTGTGCGAGTACTTTCATTCACTCTAATCTTGTAGAAGTTTGGTCTGTTTCGCTCGCTTCCAGTAGGTATCTCAGAAAAGACCCGGGGCAAAATATTTCGTCGCAGATTTTTCGATTTTCCATAATTCATTTTTTACATGTATGCATGGGCACAGGCGAAAGATATTACAGTGTACTAAATAAAAAGGGCCACACCTTACGGCATGCAAACAATATATAAGAAAAGGTCATTGGATAACACAAAACAAACTACGAAATTCAAAAATGTTAAAGTAATATTGTATGATAATAAATGTCAAAGAAAACAAAAAAAATTATATTAACGTCAAATTCAATAATAATAAAACGTAACAAAATCAGTTTGTTCATAATTCATAATATGTCAGAAAACTCGTATATCATCGAGTTATGATTCTTTAGGGTGGTGTTTTTATAAATCTAGTTAATTTTCTACGGTTCGCTAATAATGCTTGAAATATCTTGGATTTCACCATCGAATGTTTGAAAGTTATGAGTGCCAGTACCCTGAATATTATTTTGTCAGGGCAATGCTGCGACGGTCATGGTTAGTTCTATACAGTGCTCTATCAAGCCGGGTGAGGCCCTCAGCAAATTTTGTCAAAGGGGACTACGATAGGCTGATGAAGATGATGATGAACTAAGAAATTGAAAAAGGATGAAACGAGGCGCATTTCGAAAAAGTTATCTCTTCCGTGGTTAAATATCTTGTAATGCTTTAAAAATATAAGAAATTCCTCGTAATGACTTTTATTCAGGAATGCCCCGAAGCTATTTCCATGTTGAGCTTAAATATATTTCGTCCATGAACAAAAAGGTTTCTTGCGAGAGAAAACAAGTTTTTTCCCATCACGAGATCAGTGCCTAAGTGACCTGGATCTCGTGAAAAAAACCTAAATCTCTTTATTAAGCGCTCTTTTTTGAGATTTCTTTTTACAGCGTTTCTCAATGCCACAATGTCTTTTGTTAGGCTTTCATGGTCTCGTGAAAAAAGTTAGCTGGAATGTTTTCTGAGATTTACTTGCATTGTTCTATTTTGCGGGAACCTAACTATGACGGGTAGTTTTTAGTTATAATTGAATAGTAAATGAAAATGTATTGGAAAACACAATATCTATATTGACATTTAGTAAAATCGTAAACGATAAGTGTACAAAAATATTTAAAAAAGTATAGTTTTTTTTTGTTTATCTGTGCATTGTGCACGTTAATCTCAGAAACGGCTTAACCGATTTGAATGCGATTTGTACTAATGTATTATGGTAAGCTTTCCGCACTATTTCGTGTTTGTTTTATTGCAATCGGTTCCCAAACTAAAAAGTTAAGTTAGCTGAAATAATACGGGCTAATCTAGAAACAACTCTAAGTTCGCCCTTACCGAACATCCACGGGACAGAGTCGTGGCCATAGCTAGTAAATAATAAATCTTCTTTTACTTACGATTGAAATTAAATTTGGTTAGATAGGGATTGGAACATGGGCAGTGAAGTCGAACGATGCTGTTTGTAGACATATACATATAAGTTTATGTATCTAGTTTTAAGTTACCAGTGTTGGGGGCTTTTTAAATTCCCAATTTTTACTTCTTTTTATCATGGACAATGCGGTTCCCGTAGGATTGCGAATGTAATTGTTGGATGTTGCTAGTTGTTATTTTAAGCGTGGCAAAGCTGCAGCATCATTGCCACTGATAGCTGAAGTGGCAACACCGTGTCGTCATCGTATCGTCATGACACTGTCGCTTTCGACGGCAGGTGAAAGGCGCGCACTAACGAACGATTTGCGTTCACATTCGTTTGCATTTTACACACTCGCCCGAGATTTACGAAGATTAATCAGTTTCGAGCTAATTACAGCCAGGGGTTTTTTATAAACAATAAGACCTAAAAAAGGTTTTTTATTTTAATTTTGTTAGCAATCTCAAGGCGGTCTCGCTACAAAAACAAGAATTAAAGATTGTGTTTTAGAATGGAGATTGTGAATCGGTTAAAGTAGTGTAGGGCGCCCTAAGATTACATAAAGTGACGAAGTACGTAAGGCAGGTGGAAGTGACTGCAAGCGAAAAGTTGAAGATCGAGCTGAGTAACGTGTCTTGGAAGCGGTCTACGTTCAACAGTGGACTACAAAAGGCTGATGATGATGCTAGTAAAATTAAAGATTGCCATCATCTTGTCCATGTCGGCGCGACCCGCGATGACGTCTGCAAATTTAGCTGCTACGGCAGGTTGCGCTTGTGTGGAACTGGGTTTACTGTTTGTTGCCGCATATGGTACCACAGTCTATGCATGTTTCAGAAGGCCTAGCAGCGGTTAGGTTAGTTGCGTATTGGGCCGATGTCGTAAGCCGCGCCTGTCTGTGGTAGGCTTTATTTACAGAGCGCCAGCGTTTAAAAGTTTAAGTATATTATCAAAGGACATTTCACACAAAGCCATCTAGCCCAAAACTAAGAAAAGCCTAGTTTTTTTATAAGTGCATACTTATAATAATAACGGAACATCACGACGCAGAACAAATATCTAAGTTCTTAACATAAATGTTTATCCTGAGTGGGAATCGAACCCACGCTCATCAGCTCTGAAAGTAGAGCTAACTGACCTAATAGTTATTCTATTTTTATGTAAAAAAATATGTATTTGTACAAAACAAGCCTTTTCAGAACATTCTATAAATCACATTTAAATACAGACAGATAGAAAGGTTTGACTAAGCTGTGTTTAATTTGATAGAGACTAATTTAAATAATATAATACGTATACCCGGGGTCCTATTATTTTTAAATCATACGCTCAAGTTTTCGCTTAAGAATATGAAGGCATCTTCGTGAATTGTCGTTTCAGCCTGGCATATTCGTAATACTAAGGTGTATTAATTAAAAATACGGCCCCCTGCCTCAACCTGGTCTCCTCTATAAAATTTGTCTATACCAATGTATTACGATTACGATGTATCGTATATATACATCGTAATCCTAATCCATACCTAATGGGGTCGTATATACCCCATTAGGTATGGTTTAAAAAAAAAAATAACTTCAGGTCTTGTACAAATATAGCCTCTATTATTCGAGCTGTGTACAAATTCTTGCATGTCCGAAGAAGAAATTCAATGGAATTTCTATGAGAACCGACTAACCCGCACCGGGTGGCGTGGTGGGGTTGGTATCGCCCAATTACGCTCTGCTGGCAAAGGAATATTATTTTTAATACTGTCTAGTTTCTGTAGTATCACAAGTAGTGTGTAGAATGAATGTTCTTAGAAGTCTATTCTAGATTTAAAAAAATCTTTGCATACGTGAAAATTTGGAAATCTAAAACTGGATATCAGAGCTGGCATTTGGAGAGCTTCGGCTGGATGCGTGCCATATACGATACAGTTTTCTATCTAGAAGTATTAGGAACGTTCGCGATGTTAAGTATACTCTCTCCAAAACTCACAATAGTTAAGTTTTATCTGAGGCGTAGAGCCCGACGCGAGAAGCACACCAGGGCCGCGCTCTGGGCCTATAGGAACGTGCAATGTTATCGCATCGGGAAAGTGTCGGGTCGCGTGCGCGGTGAAAGAGTCAGTGACCGACGAGGGAGCAACGAACGTCTTTGCGCATTGTGCCGAACGTTCCCCGGCCGCACGCGCATACCTACCGAGCGGAGGAGCCCGCCCGACGAATTCGGGAAGGAAACATTTATTGCGTAAAATAATATACCGTTTGAACCCAATGTGTTTAACCTAATTTAATTTTAAATTGACAAATACAAGTATAAATTTACAAAAAAAGTCAATTAGCTCAAACAACCTAGCCGTTTCAGGTATTTTGGTTTAAAAATCAAATTACTTAATTATAAAAAAGAAACTAAATTTGTTTTAGTTCTGTGGTAACACATTTAATTTCAAAAACAATCGAATTGCGAACCTCCTTCTTTTATGGAGTCGGTTAAAAAGTGTCGTGATAATAATCTTTTCAGTTTTGAAATGAAATTCCTCATAAAAGCATTTCTTTCTCATTTTATAAAGGAAACTAAAAATACACCTTGTTGGAAGCTATCAAAATGGGTTTGATTCTGTTTTTTGTTTCACTACAGATAAAAGGAAAAATATTGGGCAAATTACCAAAAATTATTTCTGCTTAAAAGTATTGTTGGACGATTCGAAATAGTGGATTGACATAACATAATTTAAAAAAAAACGAACACAGCTTAAATAATACCGAATGGTTGTCTTCACACTAATAATACGCAAAGAGATAATAAAATCTAAGAAGAAAGATGCAGCTTATTCAGTAAGTATTGTTAAAGATATATAACAGCAGAGTTAGAATAAGGTTTGAATGGACGAATGCTTTAAAATAAAAGAACAAAAATTTTCGCGCCATATTTAGAGAAACGTTTTTGAAAATGATAAAAAAAATATTTAATATGAATTTGTCTACATTTTTAGAAAATATGTTTTAGAAACGTGCAGCTCTATATGATATAATCTAAGCGATGCATTAGACGCACACAAACGCACGATGCAATCTCGCGCACGCACACAGGTGCACGTTTCTAATAGACGGATTGGCGAATGTTCACATCGGAGACTTGTCTAGGATGCCTTTCCGCAGACCTCTGAGAATCAGAAGTTTATTTTATTTTTAGTTTATTTTTAACTGTTATGTCATTACGCTAGGATTTATGAAGCGATAACCAGAACAAAGTATGAAAGTGTGAAAGTTTAATATTATTTTTCTAGCAAATAACACAAACATTTTCTGATAAATAATCGATTGGTTCGGGCTTTACATTGCGAAAGTTCATTTTAAGTATTCATGATATAATTATATGTTTAGTGTATTAAATTTTTTTTAAATTAATTATCAAATTGTTTTTTTTTTTTTTAATTGTTGTAACCAAAACGCGGAAGCGGAAATACACTAAAATATATCTCATGCAAACATTTTCTTTTTTTTTTATACAATTTTGGCTAAACACGGTTTTAATACAGTTTTTGATCTTAATTAATTTTACCTGACAGTGTATTTGAATACTGTGGGCACACAGTATATAATTGAGATTGGCTCTCAATTAAATTTAGTACTCATTTCGTTATTCTACATATATTTTTTCATTCAATCAGTTGTTAATTATCACTTTCCATTTATCTAGGCGATGACCTGAGCTTTAAATCTATGATGATTCATCCTCGATGCATTTTCCAGTGCAGTGTGGACGCAGCGTTGGAATAGTTCGCCGAGTGAAAGTGAGCGTGTGGTGGTGTGTTTAGAGTGTGCGTGTCGACATGCGCACACATGCGCGCTGCGGCTGTTCTTTTAGTACCTATAGGTTGATGCTGGGATATTTTTAGTTGTGGAATAAAATAATAAAAATACATGGTACAAAATAATAATATTTCAGTGGTACCCAGAACTTCATCCAAACGTTCTACCAAAGGACATAGTGGACGCTGTTATTTTTTTAAAATTCTGAATAGGTTCACTTTTGAGCACCAGTTTATGTTAAAGGAGGTCTTAGATGGAGAACGCTTACATAGAAGTAACCTATTTACTCTGAATTTGCAGAAGTCTTAAATGCACTTTTCGGGGAACAACATTTCCATCAGAATTTTACGATCTATTTCGAATAAGAAATTTGGAAATCAAAACGCTTTATCTATTCACGTTTAATTATACGGGATACTCCGACTATAGTTATAGCCACATTCGGTGGCCTTCTTCGTGGAGACAAAGCTGAGAACAACGCGCGCGTGGCCTCGTCTTGCTTCGCACTATGGGCGTGCTGCGTTTCTCGCACGTGAAGACAGCGGTTGGTGTGCGGGCGCTATGTATAGTCGGAATAACATATAAATGAACATGAATAATCTCGCATACGTAAAAAAAACCGTTGTATGTTAACGTTCCGCGCTTTACCTTAATATTTTATGATACTGTGACATTTTTCCGTGCCTTCCAGCGAATTCAGGAAAGTTCTAGTTATATTTTGGTGCGATAGGCAAGCGGAGCACGCTGTATGTCGCGGAAGCGGCCGGCGCTCGCGGTGGCCGCACCGAGCGGCTTTCTTATGGAAAACTAACCTAGGGCTGAGCCCAAATGCAAAATTGCCATATTAATGGTCGTAATTAAAAAGGAAGTAGCTTTTTAACTGTTTCCAGCATTTCTGTGGAATGGAAATAAGAATAGCGGTGGTGAAAGTCGTTGTCCTAGAAAAAATATACTGGAATGATATCAACATGTATACGAATTATTTTAATTTGACATTATTAATTATGTATTTGCATCTTCCGTCTGTTCTTAAGATGTATCGTGTTTTCCATGCTTGGTGTAACCTGGAAGAGATAGCTCTTCCAGGCCGATAAGACCGCCACTAGTGCTGCTAAGGCAGCTCGTAAGATTTTTTTGTACTTTTTCTATTTTTGAAGTTCACAAAAGCGCTTTTAGTTTCTAATTTCTTCTAAATGTCTATCATAGCCTAAAGTATTTTATTTTATTATTTAAAATTTTATTATCATATCATCTGTATTAACAAGAAACAATATTAATAATAAATTATAAATCACTATTTGTCAAAAAATCAATATAAACCCACGAGTGTCACTAAAATAAATGTAAGCAACCGTTAATAAAAATAAGTTTAAATTAAAATATAAACAAGTTAAAAGAATACAGTATAGGTACTAATGCAAAAGCAACTAATTCTATGTATCTAGAAGGCTTCAAAAAGGGGCCAACTTATTATTCTTAGAGGCTCAATCTACGTTTTCTGATATATATTTTTACAGCTACATCATTTTCTTGCTTTACTTTATTATGTTACGAAATAAAGTAAATCCTTACACACTAAATAAATTATATTTTCTGTAAAATATTGAACAACAATAATAATTTAAAATATCGTGGTACATATCACACGGCGCCATCTAGCCCCAAACTTTCGATTATTTAAATAAATAAAATATTAAATATATTGTAGGACACATTACACACAGCGCCATCTGTCCTCAAACTAAGCAGAGCTTGTGTGATGGAAGTCAGATAACTGATAGAATACATAAATACTTTTTTTTTTGTAAATACATACTCCATTCCAAGCTAGGTGTACTTTACCATCTTTGACTACACCGTCACTTAACATCAGGTCAAATACCTAGCTTGTCAAACATAAAAATAAAAAAAACTAATCAAAGCTAATCAAAACTATAGGAACCAGATAACTGATAGTTACTTTGCTTAGCTTGGTGCTGTGTAAAATGTCCTATAATATTTATTAATTCCGCCGTCAAGTCGGAGAGGTCGGTATAGATTCAGGGGCCCGCGGTATACAACCGCGTACCTGCTTCTATCCAGGATACATCGCGCCACCGTGTGCTTCAGAATCAAACTAAAACCTAGGCTTCAAGCGACTGAATTACCTACCTACTTGTAAATAATTTTAGTGTATTGAAATTTAATCATGTTGGCATGTTTTATATTTGACATATTAATATATTGACATGTGTTATGATTGTGACATTTTTAATGTTATTTATAAATAAAATAATGTATAAAAATAGTTTATCTTTGAGTAGCGTCCCTGAAAGCTCTAAGCGCATAGTAGGAACGCACCTACAAGCACTAACCGTAGGTAACCTAGGCTTAGAACCAACAATAACGTGCTTAGTCGACTACTTACTAAGTTATGAACCCATAGACGAACAATACATAAATATAGATCATTTTTTGCGTGTAAATAATTAAATTGTGATTTAGGTTACAAAATTAAAAAATTACAAAAAATAAGATTTAATTAGATTACAAAAAGTAAGAAAGCTGCGAGATATTCCCACTTGAAATTCTTCTCGCCTGGCCACAGAGTCTTATTGAAAAATAGGGCCCCGAAGCGCAAACAAAGTATTTTAAATAATGTTTGAATTATGGCTTTGGAGAGCTTTGTAATGGGCAATGAAGATTATAGATATCTGAAATAGAACATAAGTTTTTAGTACTACTTTTCAATAAAACCACTAGTAAAATAGCTTTTATACCTTTTAGGTTTCAACCTTGGTATTTCATCAAGTAAAACAAAACTACGATTTAATCTTCTTTACATAAACTAGGTTTTTTATAGTTTACAGTCTAGGTCAGGAATCACCAATTAGTTCAGGGGTCCTGTTTTTAAAATAATATTATCAGCGCGGTACGTCTACTTGAGTTTATTAAATAAGCAACTATTATGTACAGAAGCTATTATGTTAGCCGTGGTGGTGCCGGCGTTAGAATTGTACCCCACCTTCTCTACCCGTGGTTGCCGTAAGAGTCGGCTAAGGGATGTAATAAGGAAGATGGGCAGCAGCGTCTTCCTTGAACAGTCATACCTAGCTGCGCTCGCCAACCCGCCTGCCAAGCGTGGCGAGTATTGGCAAAACCCCTCCCCAGGAGGAGGCCTATGTCCTGCAGTGGACGTCATATGGCTGATGATGTGATGTGTGATGTGATGTACAGAAGTAACAAGGGATCTTTTTATATATCAATGTCAAAAATTTCATTTTTTGCCTTGAACTATTTATTTGTCTGAAGTTTGGAGAAAAGTTGGTGCAAGCTATTGTCATTAAATCCTGGAGATGGTCGTCAGTAAGTCGAGATTGAAATTTATTATTAACTAGCTTACGCCCGCGACTTCGTCCGCGTTTATTTTAGAATTAGGTTCAGAGAGAAATTAAACGTGTAGATAACAAATAAGGAACGGTCATGAAACTTGCGCTATTTTATTATTAATCGCTATTTTATCATCCGTCAATCTGACATTTGATATCTATCAATCTGACATTTTTCAATCTGACACTGTCAATCTGTCATCTGTCAATCTGAAATCTGCCAATCTGACATCTGTCAATCTGACATCTGGCAATCTGACGTCTGTTAATCTGACGTCTGTCAATCTGACATCTGTCATCGGACGTCTGCCAATCGGACGTCTGCCAATCTGACATCTGTCAATTCTGACATCTGTCAATCTGACGTCTATCAATCTGACGTCTGTTAATCTGACATCTGTCAATCTGACGTCTATCAATCTGACATCTGTTAATCTGACGTCTGTCAATCTGACGTCTATCAATCAGACATCTGTCAATCTGACATATGTCAATCTGATGTCTGTCAATCTGACGTCTGTCAATCTGACGTCTGTCAATCTGAAATCTGTCAATTTGAAATATGTCAATCTGATATCTGACATCAGTCAATCTGACGTCTGTCAATCAAAAATCTGTCAATTTGAAATACAGTAGAATCCGGATATAACGACCTTCAAGGGACCGGCGATACTATGTCGTACTAACCGGATGATGTACTAAACGGATTATTTCTTAAGTACATACAGAATACATATGTATGTATGTACTTAAGAAATATTCCATGTACTTAACTTACGAATACATATTTATTATAATTGGGAAAGTTTGATTTTCTTATTTAGGTAAATAAAACATTTTGTAGGAATCACATCAAGCTTCATTTTAATGGTACCCTCCATAACAGTAACATCCATATCTGTACAGACATTTAAAAGTTATAGTGGACTTAAAATCTCACATATATACATACATACATGAATCCTGATAACATTACACTCCATTTTGTCGCAGTCGTAGATATAATAAATATACTTTTTTAAAATATTTACATATTAACATAAAATAGCTACATTTTGAATGCCCAGACACTTGAAACGATATCGATGTTTGCCACATACATACATGTTTGTCCTGGGTGCGAATGGAACTGACACTCCACTTGCTACCGAAGAACAGAACAGCATCAAGTTGACCCACTGGCGAATTAAACTGACGCTCTGACAGGACATTCGACAAGATTAGACATGACAAGTTGTGATAAAATAGAGATGGTGGTATACCCAGTATACTGCCAATATCGCCAATTTAAAAAAAAAAGTAATGTGACGGCTCTCCTGATTGTAAGAGATAATGCCTATTGCAGCGATACACTGAACTTCGAGTAGTAAAACAAAGTCCAGAGCTTTGACGTTCATTACTTTGAGACTTTCGATGGTTAGTCTCAACAGCCCTGTAATTTCGCTAGCTGCAGTACCCTTCAAACTGCAACTCAGTAATGTTTACGCACAACGGCTTGGGGGCAAAATATATGCTACTGCGGTGGTACCAACCTAGACGACCTCCGATCATTTAAAGTATCTAGAGACTTTCGCCAGTCTGTGGGTAGACCTAAACTAATTATTTTGCCGCATGCTAAAGAAGATTAAGCTGGTATATTGTATTTTATTTTGGTCGATAATACTACTACTTTGTCTAACAAATTGAAAGCTAATTGAAAGTTAATCAAATTGAAAACCGATTACTGCACGAAAAAGCTTAAGATAAATCGCAATTTCTTTCAAGTATAACCAATTACACAACAATGAAATATGGTAATGCGCTCATTCAAAATCGCTTTTAATGGCTGTATCTGCGATCTCATTAATCTCGAATTACAAATCTCTACATATCTAATTAAAGTCTTAATCTGTCACATACATGACTTTGATAGTGTGCGTGTATATACACAGTGGCTGTTTGTGTGTGTCTACCGATGCATTTCTCCGCCCCTCTCTTCCTCTTCCACCGCACAGAGTGAATGCACTCTCGCTGAGTATTACATAAGCGCAAGCGCAGCACACAGACAGACACGGCCTTGCCTGTGTGAGTGAGTGTAGAAAAGTGCATGTAGATTAGTATCAAAATAATTGGTTGTAGTAATGAAGCTTTTTATGATTCCGTTGGATAACAACATTACAGTTGATCAGGTGTTTTCATGAATGGAAAGAAGCGAGATAAAGATCATCGATAGAGATTGTAAATAAAAAGTAAGAGTTAAAAGTAGATTTAGCTACATACATAAGTTGCTAATAAAAACTATTGTTTTTATTAGCAAATATGATATTTTTATTAGCAATTTATCCAGTTATATTAATTGGCTAAAATAGTTAAAAACAAATAATATAGTTATTACAGACAAGTCACTTATCACAAACAATCTTACAATTACATTTCAAATAAATAGTTAACTTTATTAAGCTTACAACAATGAACATTAATCTATTTACAGTACATACTCCGTCTATGTGTCACACACAAATAAAGATTCCCAAGACTTTCATCGGCATTGACTTAATTTGTAAAATAGATTGCTTTCAAAGAAGAATTAAGGTTTTTCTTCTAAGCTGCAAAGAAATAATTTACTCTCTTTCTTTATTCCAATTTAGTTCGTTAATAAAGCTAAAATATACAATCTAGTATTTTTAAAGGTTCCATACTATCAGACGATAATAAGTTAGCAGGTTAAAGACCAATTTTTAAGGCTGTATTTCACACATTAAAAATATTATTTTTGGTAAGAGATCTGTCACCAAATTATTATGAAAAACTGAAACCGAAATAGATAATACTGTTTTACCTTTTTGCCATACACCTGCACTTTGTGGAATGATCTTCCTTCCGCAGCATTTGCTGTATTTCTTCGGAGTTACAACATTTGGGATTTCATAAGGTGTGTTAATATAATCTTAAAAGCTTTGCAATGTATATGTAGATCACTTGGTATTGCAACGGTGATTCTTTAACATCAGACAACCTGTCTGCTTGTGGCATAAAAACTATTTATTATTTTTATTAAATAAATGCAAAGCCGCAACCGTAGAATGTAGACTGATTTCGCTTAAAGTAAATAAAAAAATGTTTTTCACACAACATGTTTGCTAACATAACTTAATAACAACCGAATCAACAGTTCGTGTGATGTTATCGAACGAATATCATCATCATCATCATCAGCCGTATGACGTCCACTCCTGGACATAGACCTCCCCCAACACATCGAACATATATCGAACGGATATAGTCACAGCCAACACTTTATTTGTTTTAATGGATTTGGAACCCTTCGTTCTTTTCGCTAAAGTTACATGAGGTTTTTCTATAAGTAACACTATTTTATATTAATAATATTCGCTTGATCAGCGTAAAGGGAAAATCGTGAGCGAAACGGCAGTGCGCAGCTAGATTTCATTTTATATTTTGAAAATGGTTTTATATCTTACTGTGTCACGATAGGTTGGTACTCCCTAACTTTCGATGCGTGCAGCGACCCATTACCCACTCAGCACAGTATTCAATTAACATGCGATATAATAATCTATCTATAATGAATCTGTCACTGCTGACATGAACACTACGATGCATTATCGAAAATCTTTACGCTTGATACGCTTTGTAAAATGCAGTGAATTAAATCTTATACATTGACAAGATTCATCAACAACCTATCATTATCCACTGCTGGACATAGGTCTTTCCAAGACACGCCATCGGATTTTCGTTTCTAGCCACTGTCTTACGTATATTGTCACTTCAACTAGTCTCAGGGCGTCCTGCACTACGCTTACCGATTTGCAGTCTCCACTCTAAAACACGTCTACCCTAGCGGTTGACAGTTCTGCGGAAAATAAGAACAGGCCATTGGCACTTCAACTTCAAAGACTATATTGTATGTTAGTCGTAATAAGTTTTGAGTTAGTCGGGCCATTTTTAACAAGCTTTTAATTTTAACATTGCAATATGTTTGTATGTTAGTTTGTTTAGGTCAAATACCACTTCCTCTTATCTTAGTTGAAATTTGACGTTGGTTTAGTTCCCATGACAATGCATTTGTATGCATGACATGGCTCTACACCCAGGATTGGCTCCAGAAGAGGTACTTCTTAACGATTAACAGTATAGACACAACAATTTTGTATACACATATAATATTGACTGTCCGCTATAAATGACTGACATATAAAAAGCTTGTTTTTTTTTAACAATAGCTTTTCTGTCAATCTCTCTTCGTGAACGCTCAACTATAATGCTTTTAATAGCTTAGCGTATCATAAATATAAAACTATAGTAACAGTTATTGTTCAGGGAGGGTTGAGAAAAACATTGAGCAATAAATAATAGTAACTCAAACACAGTACTCAAAACTATCTATGTACACTTATGTAGGTACCTTGTAACACGGCTTGAAAATAGCCAGCGGTTACCAGGGTAAGTGCACTTTCACGTCCTCAGAAAATGTCTCAAAGACCTACAAATTGCATATCGCAACTGCAATTGCATCAGTTGCATAACTGTAGGACAGATCGCGGCGAGAGGGGAGGGGAGTGAAAGTCTAGCTTGCAGCGCTAGATACCTAAGTATAGACGGCCATTATATGTAAATGTAAGCCGATACTTGGACACTGGAGAAGACGAAAGGCCTTAGATTGAATTCAGTTATAGTTTAATCAGCGTGTTGTTTTTTTGTAACGTGATACGATATAGGGGGTGCAAAGCTGTAAAGAGATATTTAGGCGATAATTATCATAATTTTTAATACGTATGTGTCCGCGTTTGACCACCGACTTGCCTGATGGTAAGCGATGATGTTGTCGAAGATAAAGTACGCAGACTTAGAAGATATCTATTCACTCTGGCCTTGAAAAGATTTAGATAATATCTCAGGAAACAAGGAAGCCGGCAGCTTGTTCCATGCCTTGGGCGTAGGGATGAGAAACGTATAGTCAAAACGTACTCAAGGAAATTGCACTATGTATGGGTGGTAGTGGGCCGTCTTTCTAAAAGGATGGAAGTAAAAGGAATGAATTGAAGAATGAATGGCGAATTTGCATGGTGTTTGTCGTCAGGTGTATGACTTTAAATTGGTTGCATAAGTAACATTGCTGTTTACATCAGTGTTACTCATTCTATCATATATATATCGTATTCGATTAGTATTCTTCTCTTAAAGATCCCTACCAAGTCTAAATATAAGATAATATAATATAAAATCTATGTTTGATTTGAGACAATCTCTTTGTTGGAGGTTGTCTAGGTTTGCCACCGCAATACCAGATATTCTGCCGCCAAGAAGGGTACTGCTGTTAGCGAAATTTCAGAGCTATTGAGATTAAGTGGTCACATTCTTTATACGTACAGCGAGGATATGAAACCCTCTGTTTTTCCTGCAAAGTACAACTTGGGTGTACGACTGTACGTCCAGAGTTAACAAGTTTTTTTTTGTAAGCGTGCTTCATCTTAGACTACATCCTGCTTAAGGGACCTCTTAACACTTAACACTTTTATAGCGATGATAGCGCAGTGGTTAGCGCGGTAGGTTCGCATGCCAAAGAGCGTGGGTTTAAACCCCAACAATGAGCTTGAGCTGCCGGTGACGGAAAACATCGTGAGGAAATCATAGCGTGGTGGTAGGGTACTTTCTTCTAATCGGCTGGCTAGCTATCACCTTCAAGTTGAAAATCTGCCGCCAAGCATCTAACGGTGTGTTCCGGCAGCCTCACTTGAGAGCCAGTACCATTCCAGGCTGGGTGTGTATTACCATCTTCGACCACACCGTCACTTAACATCAGGTGAGCTGTGGTCAAACAACTAGCCTGTCGATTATAAAAAAAAAACACCCGAGTCGCAAGTATTAGTCACTGTACGACCCGGGCTGGCTAAGTATCATCTATAGTATCAGCTAACTACATCTCTCATTGATGACCCATACAATTACAATCTTCCCGTTCATCACCCTTTCTATAACAAGATAGGTTGAAATACTAAAAAGCATCCTTTTCTGTGGCAGCTAAATTTTGTTTCTTTTTGTTGATGTGTCTTTAAATTTTTCAAAAATCCTGCTAAAATCAGAATTATCCTTTTTCGAGTAATCGGATAGAAATGATGTACATTATATCCTAGTAACTTGTAAGTAGGTTCGTGTGCGATAGGTGTGCGACATGGAGTCGTGCGGTGTCGCGTGTCGCTTGCGACACGCGCGGCCGCCGCGCGGACCGCAGCGGCGCCTATGCATTTCTCCTTCTCACGGTCTTACGAAACACAAAGTGGACGAGGTGTTGTTCCTATTAAATTAGATTTCAAAAGAAATTTATTGCCATTTTAGTAGCTGGCATGCAAAATATTTGTATAAAAACCTACTTACAAGTAAATAAAGCTGTAAAATGCGGTAAGTACCACTTATACCAGAGATTTTTTTTTTAAATATTAAATAGATCTACGTTTGGCCACCAACTCGCCTAATGGAAAGCGACGGTGCGGCCGAGGATGGAGTACACCGATCTAGAAGAAATAATTAAAAAAAAACACGAAAAACATAAAAAATAAACATATTTCATAGTTAGGCATTTCATAAAAAAACGACAACAATAAATCGACGTTAATTACTAATGTCTTGCGGAGGGTGTAAATGGCGCCACTCTCTACGCGTGTTTTGTACTATTTCGGCTTTAAGTTGTCCACTTCGTAGTAGTAAAGCTTCAAATCAATAGATGACGCTTGTTTAGGGTGTTTTTGTTTCTTCGAACCTATTCGTATTTTTGTAAGACCCTTTGTTAATACATAATAAACTTACTACTTTCGATTCGAGCTAAAGATGTTCAATACTATAGATTCAACATCAGTAATGATGTAAATACGTAGGTACTAAATGGTTTTGAACGACTATTCTTAAAACAGTTGTGTGTATTAATATGCTATCTGGCTATTTTTTCGTATCTAAACACTGCATTATTTAGTCATTTAAAACGCATAAATGTAGAATCTTAGTTTTAAAATATCTTTTATTATATTTTCTATTAAATGCCAAAAACCAATATTGTATAATTCGTTAATGCGATAAAACGTGACAGCGAATGTAATTCCTCTTATAAATAGACTTAAAGTATCATTTGGTTTGTATTTAAATTGAACTGCATAATTGATTTTTAAATCAATTATGCAGCTGTATAATAAAAAATCTCATTGCCGTACAATAAAGATAATAAAATAAATTTGAAAAACAAAACACCCCAGAAGTCATTAGAGGTGCTTTAAAATTCGTGACCTCAAGGGAGGCCGCGCTAAGTCCTAGCGCACACTCGGCACTACTGCACAGATGACGGAAACAGAGATGCACAACTCCGAATAAATCAACGAACTCTATGTGCCTAGAAGAGAACATCAAAACAAAGAAGCGAATAAATGTCAAATTTGCAAGTTTAGATGTTTATGTGTTGTTAATCGTTTACTCAAAAAATCAAAATCAAAAAATCATCGTTTCAATCAATCAATCGTTTCAATCAATCAATCGTTTGAATCTACCACCGGCTCGTAATTACACTTCAACTGAGAAGACTCCGGCAAGAAACTAGGCAAGGCATTTTTTTTTGTGGATCTTTCTTTTCATATTAGGTTACAGTTTACAGTTATAAATAGTAATACATTATGCTTACTACAATTGTCACTTAGCCAGGGGGATGCAAGTGCAGAGAGAAGCTACAACAACCATAAATTCCTGTCTTCCACGTAATGAGCCACCTTATAGTAGGCTTTGTCAATTAACCTCTGCTTTATAAAATCTTTGAATTTATTATAGGACATTTTAGTTACCTCAAGTGGGATTTTATTATATAATCTAACGCAATTCCCGAGAAAAGACTTATTAGTTTTAGATAACCTGAAACTAGGTGTCACAATTTTATCTTTATTTCTTGTGTTTAAGTTATGGCGGCTACTGTTAATTTCAAATGAATTAATTTTTTTCCGGACAAACATAATATTTTCGTAAATGTACTGTAACGGTAACGTTAATATCTTAAAATCCTTAAATCGATTTCGTAGTGATTCGCGAGGACCCAAACAATAGATTGCACGAATTGCACTTTTTTGCAGAATAAAAATAGTTTCAAAGTCTGCAGCTGAGCCCCACAGCAGTATGATTACTGACACACATAGATTATTACATGGATTAACACAGGGTACTTTTTGTCCTGAAAAATCTTAGGTTCATGTGAGATCCATTTGAAATTTGGTATAGATGTGTCTTATGGAACATTATTTCGGGGTAAAAGATATAATTTATCTTAATGTAGGTAATAAAATAGCGCAGTCTATTTCTTTCTTGTTATTATCACGTTTCGTTGCTCTCTGGGCCCAATCCTAAAGCAACGAGTACGAATAGCTAGATTATAATAAAAAAGGATTCATTATCTAAACATTAACTATGCGGTAATAGCGTTTTCACTAGTTGTCGCTCTGTAAAACTTACAAGTGAATGTGATTTTTACGATCATCGTAACTGACATGGTTTTGATACATTTTCGAATTTTCTTAAACAGGATTAATCAGTTTGACAAGGTTATGTTTTTGTCGTGCAGAGCATCCTTTGACTTCTTGAAAAAGGTCACTAGATGTGTTTGAAACTATAGTTAGAGTATCCGACCTAGTCAAACGGGAAATAAAACTGAATGAATAATAGTGCGATTTTTCCTGGAATTATATGCGAATCCGAAAAAAAATTAGCAGCATACTGGATAGCGAACGGGGCGCCTGCGTCGGGCTTGCGTTTTTTATTCCTGTCTCTATGAGTTTAACGTGTCTATTTGTGTGTTTGTTTGTGGCATCGTAACTCCCAAACGGCTAGGTCGATTTTGATTTAGTTTTGTTTTTGAAGGTAATGAGACGAACAAGACGCTCTCCGGACGGCACGAAATAACGCATTTCAGCGTTATGTAGAACTTTGAGTAACAAAACAAAGTCCAGGGCATCGTTAGTTTGGCGCTCATTTATTTGAGACTTTCGATGGTTAGTCTCAATAGCCCTGTAATATCGCTGCAGTACAGTTCAAACGGGAAAAATGTAATGTTTACACACAGAGAAGAATATCTAGTACTGCGGTGGTACCTACCTACACGACCTCCTGTGAAGGAGATCTATAACCATGTAACCAAAAGAGTGCTTAGTTATGATTTAAAAAAAACGTATAACTCGTTTGAAGATTAATCAGTTCTTATCTACTTAGTTCTCTTTAGTTGATGAACAGATGTAAGCACCTTTCAGTCTTATTAAGTCGATATTTGTTATTCATAGTTGTCTATCTACAATACTCTGCGAGCGTGGTGTCCTCAGTCAAAATGGTAACCTTCCTATTGCGACCTTTCCCAAGGCTTGCGGTGCGATAAACTTTCGTAACTTCGAGTGCACTTCACGTTCGGCAAACACTTGTAATGTGCTCGTCATTTTCGCCACTGTACATGATATAGCCTTTGCACAATGTACATCCCTAATTATGTGGTCCAAGCAAAATATCTCAAAGAGACGGTCTAACTATGGGAAAATAATTGTCCATTTCAAGTTGTGTTTTTTTATTGATAGCTGCAACTTACCTGGTTATTTATAGTTAATATTTGCTATACAAAAACAATACAATTCCTTTATGTTTACTAATGCATATACATTGACGTATCCAAGTTAACCAATGTGGTAAAATTTTTCGCCGACGTGAAATGTCTCATGTGAAGTATACCTTCTGCAGCTAACGAAATTACAGGGCTGTTGAGACTAACCATCGAAAATCTCAATGTAATGAGCGCCAAAGCAATACATAAAAACATTGCAATAATTTCAAAAGATAAAGAAATGAATGTACCATAGAGAAAACTTCTTTTATTCTATATACGTATAGCAAGACGTACCAACATTTGAAATGTAACTGATTCTCCGACAACTTCGCTCACCTTGGCGGTTAGTTCTCAAACTCACAATTTTATCGCTGGAAAATTACCGCGTAGAATTTCGGTTTTTTAACAGCTTACAATTACAATCGGGTATGTTATTTAGTGTTTTAATTAAAATTACAATCTACAATACCAGGGTGACGTAGCGAGGCGGGAAAAGATCTCACCTTGAGTGACGCGCTTCCCGCGGCCTCGCTCGCGGCCGCCAGCGCTCGGGCGCGCTCGGCGCCGCTCGGCGACACTCGGCCGCGCTCGGCCGTGCTCGGCAACCCTCGGCCGACGTCGGATGTCCTCGCTTGCTTTCGGATGCCATAATAACACATGTTTAATTGATTCAGTATTCTATTCATTTGCGGGAGTATCTAGTTCAAAGTACTCGTAGTATTAAGCACTAGCTTTGACATCCCACGTCCATTGTATAGATAAGTATATATGCTTGATTATGCGTTGAGCGCAAAGCCAAAAGTAGGCTATTTCAATCATCATGAAAATATTACGGGCACTACTCGGAAATTGCAAAATAAATATCAGCTGTTCAAAACATTTTCTTGAAGGTAAATACACATTTTCGTAGGAAGTAATAATTTTTCGCGTTTTAGGATTGGTTACATGGAACAAAAATAGTTTACAATGAATTGTATAAATCTATATAATTCTATTTGGTCAAAACTTTTTTCGGCAGCCCTAACATCTGCAGTGTCGAACGGTACACCTCTGCATGACTGTTCTATACAGGGTTATAAATTTGGGGCGTACAAAGGCAAAACGGGTTGTTTCAACTATAAACAACTTTTTAGTAAAGACACAACTCTGAAATCAAAATGAAAAAGTTCGCTAACAACTTTTTTATATTTCAGTAATAGTAATAGTTATTTGTAAGTATAAGTGTAATGACCCCTTCCAGATCAGTACCTACTTATACTTTTTTATAATTGGTCTATGTTCTAATTTTTTTTTATTCATTGACTTTTTAATTGTCTCTGGTTGAATTTTTAAAACACTTAATAACAACACTGGGATCAAGATGTGTAATAAATTCCAGGTCCAGGTTTATTTGTATTTGATTGTGTAATATATTTTTAACCGACTTCAAAAAAGGAGGAGGATGTCAATTTGTCGGAATCTTTTTTTATGTATGTTCCATGATTACTCGAAGACGCCTGGACCGATTCGAGAAATAATTTTTTTGTTTATAATGGTATACTTTCCAGGTGGTCCCGTAGAAATTTAATGAAAATCGGTTGAGTATTAATTTGATTTTTAAACCAAAATACTTAGTCTTTAAAGCCATATTTGGGCTTAGGGGCATGGGGTCGGTTATTTTAAATTGTAAATTTGTATTGTTAATAATTACATTACATATCTTATAGATTAGAAATTTTGCTTTTTATTAACCCTATGTAGTTCTGAAAAGTGCTCAGAAAGCTGCCTTCTTAAAGTAGGATTAGACCGGCCATGCTGGCTGCATGTCGGGAGATCGTTGGGCCAACATCACGATGCAGTGGTTCCCTCACGATGGCAAGCGACCACTTACTCTACTTATGTATATATTTGTATGTATTTTATATACGTATATACTGCCCCGTTAGCTCATTTGGTAGAATATCTGCTTCAAGAGCTGTAGGGCGTGGGTTCAATTCCCACCAGAACAAACATTTATGTGACGATAATTGTTTGTTCTGTGTCTAGGTGTTCTGTATGTATCTATGTATTTATTTTAAAAAAACATAACTAGTGACCTGCTCCGGCTTCGCACGGGTAGTAAGAATGGATATAGTAAACTATCCTTAACAGATAGATATATGCCACCGCGAACTTTTTTGTAGATCTATAAAATAGGAATAGCCCACCATGCATTGTTTTGTTATATCACAAATGGATTAGGCAGCGTTTTCGATGAAAGCTCCCAGGTGGCTTGACTTTTTCCGACGGTTCCAACAATTATCATCATATTTAAATCAATTTACACAAAACCTTGCTAAATTGTATACTTAAACCTTCCTCATGAATCATTCTATCTATTGGTGAAACTCGCATGATAATTCGTACGTACGTTTAGTAGTTTTTATGTTTATCGCGAATAGACAGACAGACGCGACAGAACGACTTTGTTTTATAATATTATGTAGTGATTCTATCAGTTATATAGTTCCCATTGCTTAGTTTAGGCCCAGACGACGGTGTGTACGACGATATTTATTTATTACAAATATACGTATATATTTTTATTCATAGTATGTGTTTGTTAATATGTTATATGTATGTATACATACATATTTATTATTATATTCACTTTTTTCTGTATTTTTTTACACCGTCATTCGTAATAGCTGTGCCATCTGTTCTGTCCTCTGTCCATCCAAAGATTATCTGTATGAAATCGCTGTAGATGATAAGGCCGCCGTTGTTCAGTGCACATTAGTCTTTATGTTGTTGTTTTTTTTATCTCTTTTTAAGTTTATTATGTTATAATATGTCGTTTATTGGTGGACAATAAAGCCGGGGCGAGTCGGTAGCAATTTATAAATGGCACTTTCCAAATACATAGAAGCGTGAAACTGTATTTATGTAATTCGCCCTAAAGGTTTCAAACAAATAAAAAATTATATTTTTCTTGTTGTTTGTACAAATAGTTACATTTTGCTTTAAAAAAATAACAACAGATGTTTATAAATACATCTTATTAAACAATACACTAGAGCCCAAAATGATATTCTGTATTTACGTAAATTCACTTCACATAAAAAGATTGTAGCTTATTTCATATCTACAACCTATCCGAATTTTCAAAAAAGTCGACAAGTATTTCAACAAAGTTTGCAAATACTTCACACTCTTTGTATGCCTTCTCATGAATAATAATGTATTGTAATTTTGCATATGACTAGTGAAATCTAAAAAGTCATTGGTCATGCTTTTAGGAACATACTGTTGTAGAAACACGCAATCAAAGTGGAATTCGTAATTAATCCGACCATATATTGCTTTTCAGAACCTAATCAAAGATAATGTAGAGTCGGTAGATTTCAGAAAGATATCGCTATAAACATCATGACGAATTGTTTTAGTATGCTTTTCTCGCTTTGAAAATTTTTACATTTTCATGAGAGTTTTGGCACCGCTCCATAGATGGTCAGCCTTTGAGGCTTCCCAAACAAAACGGAAAAAGTGTCAAATTCGCACGAAATATAAGCGACAAACGCGCGGATCGAGTCGACCCACCCGACCTGTCCGACCCGCGAGCCCGACCGCTAACCGCTTGACCCAATTTCTTAAATCCACAACCATTTCAGGGTTTGACAATGATAACACTAGTTGGAGCAATAAAAATACACGGTGGCGTGGAGCGCCGCGAGGGGGCGCGGCGCGGCCAGTTCAGTGACTCGCGAGCCGCGGCCAAGAAAGCACGCACTCGCGCGACTACGAGCACTACTTGCGCGACTTGCGCGACTCGACCACGCGCCTTAGAACATTGGGATTGTGCTCTCGAGTTCTGTTCTCAATTTGAAAATACTGACAGTGACAGAAGTGTTGTTTATTGACGGTGTGTTTGGAGTGGATTTTGTGACATTGAACGGATTTTTTAATTATAGTGTATGTTTACGGATCTGTGAACATTTGGATTGCGTTTTGGACTCGGTGAGTAATTTTTATTAAATTTATTTGTAAACAATGACGTTTAAAATATATTATATTAATTTTACAAGGTCGCGTAATTATATTTCAAAACACGCACCGTTTTAAATGTTTTTGTTTACGTTTGTTATTTTTTGTTTTGTAATGCTGACACGTGCCGTTGCGTCTGTCATTGATTACTATATTTGTGAATATGACACACGATATTTAAGGTACTGTAAAATGTCATCAAAGGAGGTTTGAGTCACCATACTTATCATTTCAAAGTTTGTACACAATTTTGGCAAAGCACGCGTTCCATGTCCCAACTTGTACTCTACCGACTCAACTGAAACTGTGTAAGTACCTACATGTAATGATACATAAATATATTATTTCATTTAAAATGGAATGTTTAGTCAAAATAAATATGTTTTTATAATTATTGGACTGCGAACGCAATGCGATAAAAACAGATAAATTAAACGTAGTAAACAGATCTGTCTCACCTTGAATTAGGAAAATATCGCACGTTTTGGAGATAACAACAGATATAAAAGTATAGCTATATTTATTAGTAGTATTTAGATATAAAAGCACTCGAAATAACAGATTATCTGAATCAAAAAATCACTGTAGGTATAATTAAAACAATAACTAATAATGTTTCCTTTTCCGCAGTCTCTATAGAAATTCTAAATTATTCATATATTTCTCCTCCTCTTTAACTAATTCTTTCCATTTTTTTTAAGTTATAGAGCAACTAAATGAAATATAATCTTAAACGTTTAGAATATTTGAAATATTTTTTTATTCAAGATATCACCTTGGATTCTCTATTACATATCAGGAAAGCAATATACAGTTCCCAATTCAGCCTTAGCTTGCTCTTATTCTAAAAAGTTTTGTACCATCTATAGCGAAAATAAACTTAGTACATAATACAAAACAGATACTTAACAAAAACAATTGCAACACTGCTGGTTAGTAAATTTAAAGTTATCCCTAACTAGCCAGACGATGCCCTTCAGAGGCGCTTAATACAAGGTTTTTACACTGATTTTACCAACAAAATACTTCCATCAAGCCATCAGGTAATATGGTCTGGTTGTTAGTAATTAAAACAATTAAAATAATAGTAGATTTAATTAAGGTCATCGTGCATCAGCGGGGCCTTGCTCTTCAGGGGCGCTAACAAGGTTTCTACAACGTATTTATTCGTGATAATCACATCGTCACAGTTCACACTAATATTATAAATATGAAAATAATTTGGTATCTCGTTCGGCTTGTTGCATTTTCACAGCTAAACGATAACAGTTCATTAAAAAAATATTGAACAATCGTGGGTAGTAGCTAATACTTTATATATACATATGTAACTAATACTGACTTACGGTACGTGTGCCTCGGCTTCGCCTCGATTTACATTTTCTATGTGCAAGTATCAAAACAATTATGTTTGTCACTGGGACTATATCGCTCACAATATACTCTGATGGTATAATACAAAATTATATAATTTTATTTCACTCTTTGTAATATTCTATTATTCATATGAAAGATTAACGTGTGCATAAGTGTTGTACTGATGGGTAATTGCCATTAAGAATGCATTAAAAAGATATCTCAACACACAACGCCACGAAAATAACCAGCCTTGGCAAGACCAAGTAAAAGTAGGAAGTGGCCTTTACATATCGAGTGACTGTTTTTATGCCTACTTACGTTCCAAAATCATGTAATTGTATGCTTAAAAATAACAATAAAGGAATTAGCATTCTGTTCATATTATGTCAAAAAAAATAAAATAAAAATATGTAAAAAAAAAGACTTAATAATATAACTATTACTACTCTTATTACTAAAAATAAAGAAACCCTTATGTTATTGCATACTTTGTCGTTTTCTCATAAATTTAATAAAAGCAAAAATCATTAAAAAAATTGAACTTCAAGAGCTTGGCACTCTGAGATGATGTTCAGTATTTCTGTGCATAGTAATTCCATAGAAAGCATTAAACAAAGTAACAACTGCAGTCCGCTGCTCTGCGGTTGCATAACTAGGGAAGGGTTTGTACTTTCTCAGCCGTACAATGAAAATGAAAAAACTACAAAAATATATAAGAATGTGGCGAAACTGTGCGGCGAAACTATAGTTTATTGTGTATTTACTTATTTCAGAGTGGCCTTACTACTTTGCAGTAGAGGTCAGTTTGAAATCTGCTTTCTAGATTAGATAAAAGAAAGGCAGAAAACTTGAAAAATATAATTTTTTTTCCGGAAAAACGTAGATAAATATATGCTAAAAACTTGTACAAAACTATTAATAAAATTAAAAAGATATTAGTTGCTTTTAATATATCGATGAATATCTAGAAGTAACACGAAATATTCAAGCTTGCATACTCTGAAAGCTGGCGGCATTGCTGAGTTATGGGTAACTATCCTGGTTTTGCGGTTTTACATGACACTTGACAGTTTTCTAGTATTTTCCTTACGTAGTACTAGCTTGCGCCCGCGACTTCGTCCACGTTGACTTAAGAATTGAGTTCAGAGAGCAATTAAAACATGAACAAGTATCGAAGAGCAATAGTTTAATCTATCATGACACTTGTGCTACTTAATTACTTAGATTAATATAAAGGATACCGTTTATTTCGGAATAATGTTCCATAAGACACATCTATATCAAATTTCCAGTGGATATGTCCTGTAGATAGTTTTTTAAAAATCTTATATTTCCACGGGATAAAATGTATCCTATATATTAATCCAGGTAATAAACTATATATGTGCCAAAATTCATCAAAATCTCATCAAAAATTCAGCCGTTTTTGCGTGACTGAGTGACAAACATCCAAACATAACATATTAACTTTCACATTTATAATACTATAGTAGGATTAGTAGGATATGCAAATGTCGCTGGTCGAAAAACCGCACCCTGCAAACAGCCAGACAAATATTTTTACTCAATTATTCTAAAAATCATAAACACAGAAAAAGTTTAAAAAATGCCAAAGTAGTATTTGCGAAAGTGTATGCATGTACTCGTTTGTTACTTTTTCAGACTTCGTGTTGTAACAGTTCAACGAATTTGAATGAAATTTGGCAAACAGATATTCGTAACTTAATATTTTTATCTAAAGATACCCGGATGTTTTTCTGGTACAAAATATCGCCAACATGTGTATTAATCTTCGTTGCCTTTTCTTCCGGATATCATATATACTGGTTTTCCGGATATAGGTACGTATATATGATTTTTTTTGGCTTTTATTCAGGTACCGCTTATTTCCTTTTACCTTGTTTGTTATCAGCTCTTCGATTACCATGTAAATAGAAAAATACACACAAACAAATACAATGAAATGAATAAGGCCAATAGATATATGTAGAAACAGATAGGGATTGCAGGTGAAGACACGCTCAAGTGTTAGTTACTAATTTAGTTTTACATTAATAAAAGTGAGCGATGTTCAGTCGAGGATTTAACACCAACAAGCTCGTGAACAAAACTGGTATCAGCGGCCTTGTTGATAAATAACACTTCCGCATTGGCCCTTAGCTACACGCTCTCTGTGCTGTAGGGCTGACATCTGGTTTGATATTATCACTTTACTAATTTCGGTAATAGACAAAAGTGTAGGGTTGGCACTTCGCTGTCATCGCATGCAGCAGCCCGCGGTGTGAAGCAAGACAAGACCGCGTGCGGGTCGTACTCTGCTTTGACTCCTTGAAATAGGTCACCGTATGAGATTGAAACAATAGCTTTAATGTTTTTCTCCCGAGACGATTATAGCAATGTGCTATTTCCAATGTCAAATTTTGACATTTTTATATAAGCCTAGCGAAGCATGTCAGTTCAAGTCTAAGTCATTTCTCATAATAAAGACGAAAAAGATGCTTATGAAGTTTTAGGAACAAACATCAATTATTTATTATCACTACGTATTATAAAACAAAATTGTCCGCCGCGTCTGTCTGTTCGCGATGAACTTAAAAATTACTTAACGGATTATCGTGCGAGTTTCACCAATAGATAGAGTCATGATTCGTGAGGAAGGGTTAGGTATATAATTTGTCAAGGTTTTTTGTAGTATCTACATTGTAAAAAAGTAAATTGTACAAAGTAGTACCTAATCACTTTTTCTCTAGTTTGAACGTCGCTGTCAAAAAAAGTAATAATTATATTTATTTGATACAAGTGACGCTAGTGTCTGTGCCCGTTTTTCATTCGCTTTTTTCCATCGGTCGCAGCTATTTCTATAATTAAGATGTCATATAAACAACACATCTACTTCCTGATTACTTTATCAGCCCTAGTTTACGTAATCTGTAATCGTTGCTGTAGGCATGTATCTCTACCTCAGTACTTGGTGCAATGATAAGTGCAAGGTTAATCGATATGCAACTCTACCGCAACACAGAATAATGCATAGCTACTACGAACGAATACCCACTCACTGGATATAATTATCACAAGTATTTTTTAAATCTAAAAGTTTGGAGACAAACGCTCTCCTGATGGTAAGAGATAACGCTTTTCCATGACCATTGCTGCGATACTTAGAATTTTAAGTAGTCTCAATAGCCTTGTAATTTCAACAATTACTATACCTTACAAACCGCAACTCATTTGTGTTTACACACTACTGCTTGACGGCAGAATATCTGGTACCTATCTAGACGACCTACTGCTTAGGAGATATACCTAATCCAGTAAACTTTTTTAAATAAATATTAGATTATTTTGATCCCTAACTAACGACCCGCCTCGGCTTCGCACTGGTGCAAAATATAGGTAATAATCTGGTGCATATACATGTGTTGTACATATAAACCTTGCTCTTGAATCAATCTATCTATTGATGAAAACCGCATTAAAATCTGTTGCGTAGTTTAGAAGATCTAAGCGTACAGACGGCGGGAAGCCGTATTATACTATGTAGAGATTAGATAGAATTTTGAGTAGCAAAACACAGTTCAGGGTAGCTGCTTAGGCGCTCATTACTTTGAGATATTCGGTGGTTAGTCTCAACAGCACTTTAATTTTGCGAAATAAATACTTGTAAAGCTGCACACAACATACAAATAACTTACTATAATAATTGTAATTTGTGACGAAATTATCAATTTGTATTAGCCCAGACGATCAAAATGAAATTTGCATACTTTAAACAAAAATCAATCAAAAATGCATAACATTATTATAATTATAAAATTTTAATATAATATTATAACCATTTCATATGAGCAGTAAAATAAAATTAAAAATCCAAGAGTGAAAGTAATTTCTCTAATAGAGATGACTAACATGTTATTCGATCATTTATTCGAATAAACGCCATCTAAATCGAAAGTCATTCAAATGCAATGTTGGAAATCATATTATGTAGCATGTAGAGTCGTTTTATTATAAATCATAACGTTTTACAGCAAGGTATAATTTTGAATGGTGTACAATTGTCGAAGCAATGACACGCGATCTTAGATTCGTAAAATTACAAATTCGTAAAGCTACGGTAGGATTGTTAAAAGTGAATAAATTACAAAATTAATGTGTATGAAACTTCACTTTATGATATTAATATTATAACTTCAACAACAGAGCTTTAAATTATCACTAATTTTTTTTTTCTAACTAGAGTGCAAAAATAGCACTAAGAACTAGGTAAAAAAGAAACAAACAGAATTTTGTAGCATTGCCGATACGGATGTGGATAGATATTTTAGGGCCAAAATGAAGATTTCGGTAAAGCAAAGATTGTTTTCAATATATGAGAATGCTGTCGAGCTGCAAGCTTTTAATCACAGAATAAATAAAAATAAAACGTTCACAATACTTCCGCATGCGAAGCGTCGCGTGTGGCGCGGCCATGCGAGCCATGCGCGCGCGCCGCCGAAAGTGAAAGCCAATTTCAAACTTAGAACATCGCTGCGGTTACATTGCCGGCCAGTGTCTGCGCTTTACTTTTTTGACATGATTTTTGTTACCAAACTCGTTTTGAACTACCTTTTTCGACTTTAGTAGAATATACAACGTGCGATGTTGATATTTCTAAAAAAGTTAACTTTTTCTTCTGCTTTGAATGCTTTTAATCTGGTGATGATTTTTTTGAATACACAGTGCAATTGTCAAACTGTCAAATCCTAATAAAATGAATTTATTAAAATATAGCACAGTAATTACACATTTTTTTCATTTGGTGTTGTTTCACCGCTTTATTCGCATAATTTGAACTTTACCGTGACTAGCTTCGCTTAACTTTGTTTCATACTATTTATCAGATAGTTGACACTGGAAAATGTACAATATGAAACGCTATTATCATCTACGTATAATAAACAATAAGTATAAACAAGCTAAAAGGTTCAAAAACTATAACCCGTCAAGTGCTAAAATAACTGTAATTAAAGAAAAAAAAAGAGAATAATAACAAATCGATTAACACCTCATACATCAAAACCTGTATCTAAATCTGGCTACGGTGGAACACACATACATGCATACATATACTGCTAAAAATAACAGTAACTACATTTTTTACAGCATAACTACTTAATAGTAAGTGTAAGAAACGTGGTAGGATTGCACTTTTAACTGATACTGTTCATCAGATCACTCCATCTTCAATCGGCAGACGGCATTAGTTAACTCATGGGATTCGCTAAATAAAATTTTATGAACCATTCATCAGTACGTTGAACTCTACAGTACTCGACATGAGGTTCGTATTCTTAATATTTGATACTCTATTAATAAAATAAAAATAGTTCAATATGATAAGAGCTTGAGACTATTAAAATAATATGTTAGGTATCTAAAAATACAAATGAAAAATAAAGTTTCAATTTTTAAATGTTTTTAATTTTAGGGTGGTAGCTAGCCAGCCGAGTACAAGAAAGTACCTACCATGATGGTTTCCTCACGATGTTTTCCTTCACAAAGCTCAAGCTCATTGTTAGGGTTTGAACACGCCATTCAGTGTGTGAACCGATCGCGCTAACAACTACGCTATCATCGCTACAAAATACTTTTAGACATTTTTACAAATACCAATGCGAATCTATAAATTATAACCTAAAACATTGATATGTCCGTATTTGTAAATATTTCTACTAACCGCGTGAAAGAAAGTGTCTTTGTCACGTTGTAAGAGGGGGTATTGACCGTAAATAAACTGAATTTGATTATTTTTATGTGTTCACTATCGTAGAGATGCCCCGGCGACCTCGTGGACATTTAGACGGATCTAGCATAGAGGTGATTGTTTTATTACATAAAAACATTCTACACGATAATTTTAATAAAGTTTTTCCAATTAGATATGCCTTTTGAATATGCATTCACATGTTTTAACCAACTACGGATAATACCACATTAATTTGATGCTCTTCCCGAAAAGAAAGATAAAATAAGGCACCAATAAAATAAAAAAAACTATACTTATTTTTAACATTGGTGAAATATGACGATTGCGAAATTGCATGCATCTGTTGTTTGTCTAAAATTCGAGACATTAACAACTTTCGTCTGACAAACGAAGGTCTCTCAGAATTCTTATAAAACGCTAAAGATACGTCACTTTGTAACTATTGCTTAATCTGTGAGTCTTCTAGAAATAGTGCCTAATAACGGATGCACCAGGCACCAGGCTGGCCTAGATCGAGCTCTAGAAGTATTATCGGGTTTCAAGCATATTATACTATATTTTGTCAACCCACTGCTGAGTATACTGTAATCTAGACTAATAGGGTCTGTATTGTAAGCTTTTATTGCTATATAAGTATGTTAGGCAATCACGAAAAAGCTACGCGACCGCATATCGTATGCCGATGGGATAAGGTTGACAACAGCGTAATTTAACAACTCGCCCTATGACTACATGTCGATCCAGTATATAGGGTTCCGTACCCAAAGGGTAAAACGGGACCCTATGACTAAGACTCCGCTGCCTGTCTGTCCGTCTGTCACCAGGATGTATCTCAAGAACCGTAGACAGTTGATATTTTCACAGATGATGTATTTCTGTTGCCGCTATAACAACAAATACTATTTTGTTTTTTGTTAATTTTTTTGCCGTTTTTATACAAAAAATACATTTTGTACAATGGTACAGAACCCTTCGTGCGCGAGTCCGACTCGGCCGGTTTTTTTTATTTTGACTAGCCATTTCACCTATACGGTCTACGATGAAGCACGTTTACTTAGAAGAAAACGATTCACTCACGATTTGAAGGCATTTATATACTAGTTTAATCCTCAAGATTGTTTGCGGGGAAATGGGCATTGGACCGGGCCGTGGCCGTGGGAATGTAGAGTTACAGGGACCGCAAGGGTGAACGTTTACGATATACTGGATTGCGAATTCAATTTCGCGTTATTTTTACTCAAATCGTGCGCGACGATACTAGCTGGCGATCCTAGTTCTAATCTCCGCGCCAAGGTTCGCCAATTTTTCTCCAATAAGCGTCCGTCTCCTTGACACACATTTGCGAAGCGCGCGCGCACTCCGCGAAAAAACATACCAGATAAAATAAGCAAAGAAAAATACACTCAGAGACATACATTTAAAATTATAGTTATTTACCAGCTCGAATAGTTTTAAACTTGCAGACTAAACTAAATATTAATGCTCAATGTTGCGCGACGTATAAAAGTATCTTGAGTTACAAATAGACATTTTGACAAATATTGACAAAAAATCCCCTTGTACCTAAAAAATAACCGCATCTATGTTTTTGTTTTACTTATGCGGGGTTACTCACGTTTAATTGTCGACTGTAATAAATAATAATAGTAGGTAATAGTAATTAAGTAATATAAAAAACTGTTTTACTTATTCTTCTAATTTATTTTTGTTTTAAACTTATTTTTTTTTGTTATTTTGTATATTGATTCTTTTGTTTTCTGTAAATTTTTTCAATTCCTGGTGCATTATAATGATTTTCTATCTATCTATACTAGTGCCCTGCTTATTTTGGCGACTCATTAAAAAAACATAGAATTTCGCAACTTATGTTTTATCTAAATGGCAGTGATAGATGTATCAGAATTTGTCGCGTGGTTTAGCAGAAGTAAGCAAAGAAGCATGCAGACAGACGCGGACAGTGGCTTTGTTTTATACTATTTAGAGATGTGTTACTTTTCAGAGTTGAGTCTCTGTTTTATTCTGAGATTTAGATAAAACTCGAGTGAATCCGTTGCTGATAATAAATTACGCGTTTTAGGAGTTACTGGCGCGTAATCTGTGAATGTAGTCTACTCTAAAAGAGTTTTTTAATGTGCATGGCCAGATATTTTTGGATGCACATGTACTTGTATTGTGAAGTATTGTGTCACGGAACTTCTAAATGTTAATAGATATGATATAAAACCTTCTTTCTAACGTTTTCAGACAAATTTATTTATTTTCTTTCTTTAGTGTAGTTATTACTTGTCTGTGTTGATGTAGTTTTGTTTGTCTAGTATTCGTTGTGTTTTTATTCTGTTAGAAACCTTTTTATCGTATAAAGTGCACTCTGCACAATTAGGCTAAATATTAAAGATAGTAAAATTTATATTTGTAACACGAAAATTGAGAATTAAATGACAGACGAATAACTTCGAATAAATGTATTATTTTTTAAAACATGCGCTCTTATGTCACGTACATATATATATATGTATTGGTTTACACGCTACTGTTTACCATTATATAAGTCATTAGAAAATAAATCTCAATTGCTGAACATTACTTTTGAATGTTTGAAGAATAAACAATAAATTAAAGGGAAATTTTACTAAATATTGTTTGTATTTTTTTGTTGAATTTCCAATTAATCGCTGTTAGCAAAGTATTTTCTAATTCCACGAAAATAAACAAGTTATAAAAAGCTCTAAATGTACAGAAAAGTGCTTAATTGGGCAAAGATTTCCTCAAATTAATCATAATGCTCAACTTAAATTGTAAATGTGTTTGTCTTATTTCGTTGTTTTTACTTATATATTTGCATGTTATTTTACTCCGATGGCAAGGAACGTATGTTTTTTTTACACAAGTCAGTATTTGTAATATGTAGCTGGAAAGTCATAACAGCTACACTAGAATGACGTGTTAGATTTTAATCTCTGAAAAATATGTATTACCCAATGAAAAGATACGGTTTTTTAAGTATTAAAATAACTTAATTAATTCAATTTAAATGATATTACATTTATAAAACATTCACAGTATAGTAGACCCACGAATGCGGTCACGGCGAACCAACAAGAGTGATAGGGGGGGAGAATATATTATTTCAGACAATATCCATCAAAGTAATAAGGGAGTGTAAACTTTGTTTCAATTAAAGTTCTGTCTGGATGTCTTTTACAGCATTTTTGTTTTACTTATGCGGGATTCCTCACGTATAATTTTATCGGAAACTCCGACTATAGTTTCGGCCGCATCCGGTGGCCTTCATCATGGAGACAAAGCTGAGTACAACGCACGCGCGGCCTCGTCGTGTATCGCTTCATAGTACATAAAATCTTTACAGCAGTCATAGTTTTATTTTTTTATCATCACGAGTGTGACCTGTTTGTTATATGCCTAATAATCTTAAAAAAAAATCAGCAATCAATTTCAAAGATCTAGAATTTGTAGATTTTAACGATGATAGCTCAGTGGTTACCTTGGTCGGTTCACACGCTGTAGGTTCAAAGCCAAACAATAAGCATGAGCTTCCGATGAAGGAAATCATCGTGAAAAGACCATAGCGTGGTGGTAGAGTACTTTCTAGAATTCAGCTGGCTAGCTACCATGCTCAAGTTCAAAATCTGCCCCAAGCATCTAACGGTGTGTTCCGGCAGCCTCACTTGAGAGCTTGTACCATTCCAGGCCAGGTGTGCTCACAATCTTCGTCCAACTGTTACTTTACATCAGGTGAGCTGTGATCGAGATCCTAGGCAGTCACTATTGCGAAAAAATCTACATTACGATTTTTATATTTCGCATCGAAAGCGTACGGAGTCGCGCGTCGAACCTAGTGATTCACAATATCTTTTTGTTTTGATCACCCCCCGCCTGCACTCTTGACGCGAGAAGGATTACTCCAAGCGTTCGCTCAATTAATTCTATTTTTAGTACTTACGCCCTTCGTTACTCATTTTCCCTGTATTGAAAATATTTTAATCATAATTATTCCATAAACAAATTGCCCTTTGGCAATTCTTGAACAAAACAGGAAATGTTTTTCGTGTCTGGATATACCGGCTCTTTTAAGATGAGATCTACGAGACTCTCATGTGCTAGAGTTGCTTCCTCTTAATCATGTGCTATCATAATGCAAACACTCTATAACCCTACGTCATATTATGCTGCAAGTAATTGCGTTCTAAGGATGGAGGCCTATTTAAAGGTTAATCAAATCGATATTTGTACTCTAAATTTTGTCAGTATTTCCGAAAAGTAAGCGAAGCAATTCGTATATACCTACACAAATTTAAAATAGATCCAAACGACAGAAATAGGTACCTACCTAAATAGCCTATGACATTTTAAAGTTAACAACAAATATTAACTCGTACTTGGTGGAAGATCCCCTTAGCAGGAGGTCGTCTAGTTCCACAGCAGTAGTAGATATTCTGCTGCCAAGTAGTAGTGTGTAAACATTGCTGTGTTCCGGTTTGAAGAGTATGTACTGCAACTCATGAAATTACAGTGCTATTGAGACTAGCTTTCGAACGCCTCAAAGTTAGGGACGCCAAAGCAGAGCAATGCTTTGGACTTTGGTTTATTACTCAAAGTTCTGTGTATCGCTGCCATAGTCATGGAAAAGGTGTTTCGTTAGTAATATTAATTTTACATCTAAAGAAACGTAATTTATGTCACAGAGATTCATACCATAGACAAATATGCTTACATATTCTGCACATTCACTCGAAAACATACCCTACTTCATGGGTATTCAAGTAACAATTTGCAACTACAATGAATTTAAAAGCTTTGACCCAATACGCAAAATTAAAAAATAACCGAATTCGATATAAATCTTGCTAAGATACGCAGAAGTATGTCACACTTTTAGTAATTGGGCCACAATGGTATCAAGGCCGAGTCGTCCGTTGCCATGGATACGCCGCATGATCTTGTTTTTTTTGGGAAACTAGGATAATGGCTTTGCGCGTTCCTACTATTATGCCAACGGAGAAACTGATCAGGAATAACTATTACCTAATGATGTTTAATCAGATTGAAATAATTTCGTAGTATTTTAACATTTTTGATTGAAAGATAATATACGTGTAAAAACTTGAAAATGTAACAATCTTGTCGAGTGTATATTTATCTTTATTAGCGGGCAATTAGAAATCATTTCCAAGGAAATGTTCAACTTGGTCTTTGTTTAAAACAATGATTTTGCGGGCGTATTTCAAGATATCGATAAAATGGAGCATCGTTTTAATGTTCTATTGATAAACGCAAATTTAATTTGAATTAAACTAATTGATAGCGATTATACTCGTATGAAAGACGCCCGTTTTAGCACGGCTCATTTTGTTTTATTACTTGTAATCTCTTGTATAGCTGATAATTTTATCGCAGCTTGCTTAAAATAGAGCGCTTTTTTTTCAGTGGCAATAAATTTATAAATCAAAAAAAAAATGCTTCTAAGACAACTACAATAGCTTAGCCTTAATTTATAACCCATAAGAATTACCCCTACCAAAAATCGGTCATAATGGCTAAAGAAGTTTTTACTTTAGTAATATGTTAGAAGTAGATAAGTCAAGTTTGGTTTTAAGGCAAAAAGTAATTTTTCAAACAATTTATTATACGTGATAGTTATTATTTCTTAAACGTTACGAGGTGGTAGGTAAAGACTCGTTGTATAGTGTTGATAAGACGCTGATAATACGATATCTGCACTATTTAGTCTATCAGGTACATAGAGCGCCGCCATCAAATTACTTGTACGGAGATACGCGCATTAAGACCTTATATTAGCTACGGGCACGTATGTCACTGTAGTCGACCATGAGTCTTACGCTTTATAACATTAAGTTTTATTTAGCAGATCAAAAAATTGCGGTTACGCAAGTCCGCGCGTGTGAAACATCGATATTTTTTTAAAAGTTTTCTCGCATTACCCGAATAGTAAAATTAACCTAATTCTATTTTACAAAAAAAAATAAGACTTATTTGTTGCTTTGACACTCGCGTGTTTTTACAATGTAATTTCTTAGCAGGTTTCTAAAAACACGCTTTTAATGTCATCTTTGATATAAATTTCTATCGAGTTAATCTTTCTAAATTCCGTTTCTAGTTTTACAAAGTTGGAGAAAATACGATCAAATTTATAATAAATGAGATTTTTTTGTTCATTTCTTATATTTTAGTAGATAAAAAGGCAAAAACAAGAATTAGATTAAATTTTAATATAGTTTTGCACGTATTCATAGAAATAAATCTCTTTTAGGAAGTTAAATAATAAAATAAAATAAAGTATTAATAATGAAATAATATGAATTTGAATAGATAGAACATATTTTTGAGAGTGTAAGTTCTACATAGAAATGTTTATCATATTTTGTTTTTATCCACAATCTGTCTTCCTACTCGTCTCTGTATCCTTTTTTATCTTGTTTTTCTGCACTATTTATTATTCGTTTAAAGGTGGCAGGCCGGGTGTTTAACCACAGCTCACCTGATACACACATTCTTGTATAGGTACACATATCTTGAGTTACAATCCAATCTCAGAAATTTTAGTAAATATATTTGTACCAAGAAACCAACAGTAATTTGTATTTTTGTTATATATGAAAAAGTTGTGGTGTGTCTGTGTCGTGGTAATATGTGTACATTTTTGAACACTAAAAGTATCTTGAAACTTTTAGATTTTTATGTTTCAAGTGTTCACTCAACGTTACGAATTCTTTGATTCTTTAGCTATCTAGTCCAATATTGAATACAGATGATAGATATGTAGCTACAACATCAAACTGTTTTATTTTTTAGTTATCATGAGTTTTATAAATAGCTTCCCATTAAGGAAGTAATTTCAAAGACGTATTCAAAAAAGAAACATATTTTTTTAATAAACTGTGGTCGCTAAAGTACCGAATATAATTCAACCAGACCAAAAATAGACGACAATGAAAAAGGATGTTTTTGAAAAATATAAAACAATGAAAGTTCACACAACAGTTGTTTTTTAATAGCCTTTCACCGCCCGGAGAAAGTATCAACCCTTACAGTAAAAAAAAAAAGCCTGCAAAGGGTTGACAGTAAATAAACTATTACATCTATTACTCATATTTATGGTCTTTTTATTGCTCCATAAAATATGTAGCTTCATAAATATCGTTCCGTTAAGGCGCCCGCGGGACAATGATAAAATGTCTTTGCCTTTTTACTAAATGGCATTTTATGACTGTAGTTGAGTTGTTGTACAATTACTGCACTTTTTATGAGTAGCTGAGAGAGTTCTTGTTAAAGGGTTGAAGCTGGTGAATGATGATGCGCAGAACTAAGCCTTTATTCATTATAAGCATACGTACAGTGTACACGTTACACGCTGCTTATGTGCGCTGCCTGAGTGGGTGTTCCTCGTTGGATATAACCTGGGTGTCTTCAAGTCGTGAGTGAATTGGTATCTTCTAGGCAAGCGTACTCCATTTTAGACCGCATCATCACTTAACATCAGGTGAGATGGCGGAAACGTAAGCCTAATTATTATTAAAAAAAAACGTAACAGCTGCATTAGAGTTAAATTTGCATTGAATACTATCTATGCTAATAGATAGATAACTTTATTGTGCACACCAATAATAGAAAAATGAGTACAGAAAACAAAAGGATCTTAATAAATACAAAATGGTGCCTAATGTTAAATTAAACAAAAATTATGGAATGAAATAATAAACACGACTTCGTTAAATAGCCAGTTTCACTCGGGACGGGACGACATCAAAATCTGTGCTTGCATTCAATAGTTATGGAGGAATAAAGAAAGTCACATAAACACGTGAACCCTGAAAACATTTACACTTTTTGAACAGTCGTGTAAAAAAACACGTCGAGATGTGTTAAGTACAACTAGTACTTATTAAACTATTAAAACAAATATTATAAGCGGATAATGTTTTAAACGCTACACGCGTTTACGGCAAGGAATCTCACTTGAGTTAGAGAATCAGATCCCTGTGGGAATTTCTTTGATTTAAAAGTTATATTTGTCAAATTTTCCTGGCAACGCTACCGTTTTTTTTTTTTTTTTTTTTTTTTAATTCTATTAATTTAAAAGTTTTATGATACGACTATGCCATTCCTATGATGTCGTTACATACAACATGGGTCTTATTTATAAACTTTGTTTAAAGTTAATCAATGGTTAATTTGTCTATTGCTCGCTTACGTGAAATGTCACGCGTGTATTCTTATTCGGAATGGGGGCGATATAATAGGTTCTGCACTGACGTCGCACTTGGA
The DNA here is from genome assembly GCA_950106695.1 of Biston stratarius. Taxonomy (NCBI): domain Eukaryota; kingdom Metazoa; phylum Arthropoda; class Insecta; order Lepidoptera; family Geometridae; genus Biston; species Biston stratarius. The sequence goes on from OX467109.1 coordinate 32,662,814, forward strand.
ATGTATTGTGAAAATATCACGCGTGTGGTTGATTGGTAGAAGTCGCGGCTCGCAATAATTAGGGTGTGGGTTCCTATCAATGAGTACTACGGAATTTATGTATGTATTAATTTGGCTCGTTAGTAAAAAGATATCGTCTATAAATTTGCATATTTTATTTTATGTCTGAATAAATTTTATGGCTCATGGGAATCCGCTAGTCAGATCTTTATCACACAGTGAAGCTGATTCAAGTTTAAAACTAAGTAGGGAGTTCTACGTGAGTAGCTAAGTTAAGGTTACACGTGTAAAGGCGGTGATTATCTTACAAAATTAAATTATTAACAAAAAAATACTATTTTCGCAAAGAAATGCGTTTCAAAAACTCTTTTACTTGTCACCTAATTGTCGTGTTAATGACCAGCCTTTCAGAGACCCGCCCGTCTCCCCTCGCGAGTCCACATTGCAGATGGCCGGGGGATCGGTAGCCGTACTACAGGGGTCTAGTTATACTGGCCACGCGACCTTGGCCTAGTTTGATAGTGCCCGCAGCTGTGACAGATGTAATGATAACTAACTTCCTAAAATTGTGGTAAATTAAATAATTAGGGCTTTGTATTCCGACGTCACGTGCTCGTTAGTTACTGCAATCGGTAAACAATCTAATATATATTGGAGGACATTTCAAATAGCGCCATCTAGCCTTAAACTATGTTTGTACTATGGAAAGATAAGTGATAGAATACTTCTAAACATATATTTTTAAATTCATACACTTACATTCCAAACACTTATACACAGAAGATACTATGTTCGTCACGTAAATGTTTGTCTTGATTGGATATCAAACCCATGACCTACCGCTCAGAAGGCACAGCTAACAGTCGAGCTTACGACTTCTGAAATTTGGACTAATTAACCTTTATAAGTAAGTTCGTATATTTTGGGTGGTCAGCCCTAGTGTCAGAGTTAATATGGTTGCCCGAAAGCCTCCGACATGGCCGCATGCTATGTGAAAGTAGGTTGTTATAGAAATAAAGAACAAACAATCAGGACTTACAATGTAGTATGTCATTGGATCCTACGGTAGCGCCCAGAAAGAAATGTCACTCACGGTCACTCATCCAAAGACTGATCGGAATTAACCTTCAATGAATGCAGTGATTATTACTTTCTCTTACAAAAAAAAATTAATCAAGCGTAATACTATATAATATAAAAAAAAATGTTCACTTGTAAGGATAGCTAAAGATAGCTCAGTGGTTAGCGCGGTCAGTTCACACACCGGAGGGCGTGGGTTTAAATCCTAATAATGAGCTTGAGCTGCCAGTGAAGAAACATATCGTGAGGAAACTATAGCATGGCGGCAGAGTGCTTAGTGGGTACTCGGTTATATAACAATTCAAATCAATTTGTAAAATACAATAGTATCAAATAATTACAGATTATATTTCAAGGATCATTGAACAATGCGGAATCAAATATTCTATAATAAAACATTTCACGTCTGTTTTATACCAATTATTTATTATTGTAATGCATTTAAGCGGGCGTGTTTGTGAGTAATTATTTTGTTGGTAGCACCCGCGCGACCCCGCTGCCGCCCGCGCCGTGCGAGAAGGCAGCGCGGCCTCAGTGCGTCTCTACAACTCTACATAGAGCAATTGGAAAACCTTGATCTCTACCTATTACTGAAAACGTTGCATGCTATTGTCTTGCATTACTCCCGACAGCGGAAAAACAACTCTACTCCCAAACATGTAGAGTTAAATATCGCACGTTATGATTCTTAGACCTTGACGATTGACCTTGCCGGTATCTAGGCGGCTCTTTCCGCCTTACTCGAATCAATTCGAACGATATTATTTTTATTTTGGTGTTTTTGTTCGGGCTAATTAAGATTTTATGCCAGAATCGTGTGCTCGGTACTATTTTTGACGATTTACGATCGACGTTGACGTAATCGAAGAATAATGCTACACTTGATTTTGTTACAAAACGACACGTAAAACAAATATCACAGGACATTACACACAGCGCCATCTGACCCCAAACTAAGCAAAGCTTGTACTATGAGAACCAGATAACTGATAAAATACTTAAATACTTTTGTTTTTGTAAATACATACAGAACACCCAGACACAGAACAAACATTTCTTTATATCATAAAATGTTTGTTCTGGGTGGGATCGAACACACGCCCTACCCTAAATGATTCGAGATATAAAGTATATTTAGACGGATTCCTAGACGTGCTGTTAGAGTTTTGTTTACGATAGAATAATCGCAACGGTAAGGTCGATACTATTTACGCGACCTAAAAATCCTGACCTATATCCGCGCTAGTCTCGTTTGAGCGCGCCGAAATTCGGACACGAAAAGGCGCGCACGCCGCACGCACACAATTGCAGGCTTACACACACGTCCGTGCGTAATCGCTAAAAGTGTGTCATGACCAGTAGGTGAAGTTTAAATAAATTGATACGAGGGCCGCCGCGCGTCGGATCTGAAGGTCTCGTGGTGCCATTGTGGGATCGGTCATAAAGGGTGCGAATTTGCGGTGCGCCATAACCTTGCCTCGCGAGCAAGGCCGCTTGCAAAATTAGCGGATGGCTGCTACTTCTGTTTGTGCTATATTCGTAATGTGCTATTGAGAAACTGTTATACAGCTAAAGGCGTCGTCGGAATTCGTCCAGCGTAAAGTTCACCTTAATCCCGCGACTTCGGCTGCATTAACTTAATAATTAGATTCAGAGAGAAATCAAACACGTGTGAGTAACAAATAAGCAATTGTCAAAAAACTTGCGCTATTTTATTATTGGATTAGAATACAGGATACCTATTATCCCGAAATAATGTTCCATAAGACGCATCTGTAACAAATTTCAAGTAGATACGTCCAGAAGTATTTTTCTGATATAAAAATTATACTATATATTCACCCAGGTAGTAAATTATATGTGTCGCAAATTTCATCCAAATCTGTTCGGCTGTAGATGTGACTGAGTAACAAACATCCAAACAAACTTTGACATTTATAATATTAGTAGGATAAGTTGTTCAGGTTGGAACCGCTGAATTATCAGGTGTAGTGTCAACACACAGCGACGTCATTCACATTGATGCTGTCCAATGAATCTTACTTAGTAACGGCGAATGAAAATACACTTAGTAACATGTACATATAAGCATGAATGAAAATTTGAGTGTGAGAAAAAGGTATGTTTTTTTAAGGTTGACGCCTAGCCTAGGCGTTTGAACACAGCTTGTGACGATGTTGTCGAAGATGGTAAACACCGCTAGCCTGAAATGGAAGTGACTTATTACTGAGGCTGCCGGAACACACGGTTTAATGCTTAGCGTCAGATTTTCAATTTAAGGGTGGTAGCCAGCCAGACGAGTATCATAAAGTATCCACTATAGCATACTATAGTTTCCTCACGATGTTTCCTTCAGCGTCAGCGCAAGCTCATTTTAGCGCTACGAACCACAAGAGAACTGAGTATCATCGCTACATAATATTTTCATGAAGGTACTAAACGTAATTCTAAGAATATTTTTATATGTAAAAGTAAAGAGATGAACGGCAAACCTGGCAAGAGATAACGCCCACACCTGACATTTTGAGCAATAGCCCTGTATTTTTGCTAGCTGCGCCCTGAAGGGTCGTAATACAATAACTTATACATTACAAACTGCTTGGCTACACTAAGATCTGCCACCTAGTATAGTAAAAAATAATAATAAAGACTTATTTATTTATTGTCTCATTAAAATTGAATTTTCACGCTATTACTTTTTTGTTACATACAAAATGGCCGTCATATTTAAATTTAAAAATAGCTCAATAATGACGTATGTATTTATAAAATTGATTTATACGAAGTATTAATAATAATTACAATAATAATATAATTTATTTATATTGATATTATATGCAATATTTTTTGTTATCTACTATTGTACCACCACATACATATTTATCACTTCTAGAAATATCGCATTCTCATCGTGCGATCGCTTGAACCTTGGTTCGTATGCAAGTATCTTGAAATTGCGTTATTATACCGACCAAAATACTGTAATTATAAAGATTATTTCTAAGGTCGCCTCTAGTAGCTCTTATAACAACCAACCCAATTCAAGAATCACGCTTAGAATTTTGTCACAGTAAGTTTAACTGATTCTCTTTAACATAGTTACATTATATGACATAATATTGTTACGACAAAGGAACATTTTGTCTCTGTCACGTTTAAAGTATTATTAAATTTGTGGGTGCACGTGTCGTTCGATTGCATTTGAGGCAAAGCCCTTGATAGTGTTAGTAAATCAATTTTTTAATTTACTATGACATTTATGAGCTGTTTTTAAATTATTGTTTTGATTTAACGCCGCGTGACGTGTCAACAGGTACTTTAGATTTTTTTTTTAAACGTGATCTTTGATATGACAATGGTAGTGTTATTTTTTAATAATAAATCGGGTTGCGTTTGATCGTCATTTCACCTGATGTTAAGTGAATGTGTAGCTCACTTACCTAGAAAATATCGATTTACTCCTGGCTTAAATACATCCAAATTGTATCTATCGGAGAACACCCACTTGGGCAGCGCATTCCTCTGAGCTTCTGGCTGTCCGATAGAAGACTAGAAACACTCTCACAGATACTCACTACATAGAGTAGATATTTTAGCGGTGTCATGAATAAGTGTATAAAAAAATGTCTCTTAAGATAAATTGGCAAGTGAATGTGATTTCGGACCATTTGCCATTGTCACTAAAACTGAAACAAACTAACAGCAATTGACGTCATTCTTCTTAATATTACACAGCTATTATTAGGTACCTACTTATTAATATTATGTAGGTTAATGTTACGCAAAATATTATGTATATAGTATGTAATTATGTATCTCACAGTTTTGTATACATACGGGGTCGCAGAGCGTACTCTGTGGAAGATTTCAGTCTTATTGCAATCTAGTCGTTTAAAGCTAGTGGTTTTAAGAGACCACTTGAAATGTCAAACGTCAGCTGCCGTCAATGAGCATGCCCTAGTAAAGAAGTAGTGAATTTACTACAAGCTTCGATAGAGTTTTGGAAGGAACACGAAGTGTAGTAGTTTACCACATTATATCACTTTCCCACACTAACTCTGCAGTTTATGAATGAAACATCATTATATCAATACATAAACAATGAATGTGACATGATTTCTTTCACGTTCCGCCAAAACTCCTACTACTTCTCTACTATGTACGGTACGTGCCGTCCGAGTGTATCCGTCGCACGATTGTTAGATCACTCTGAGCACGGATACCTATGACGTCGTCCTGTCACTCCCAAGTACCAACGTTGTCGGGCGGGCGACACAATCTATACTGGGGATGATTATAGATTAAGTTCATAATTGAGTCAATACCATTATAGAATTGACGTTTCGTTTCGAACAGAAATCAATAGAAAGAAAATCATGTAGCACCATTTTTTTCCAAAATTTAAAATAAATATTGTGGAGCTGGCATAGTCGCTAAGCGACTTAAGCTCCAAAATAAAAACTTATATTAAAAAAAATAAAAAAAATGTGACGTTTTATTCGTAAAGTGCCGGTTTACAGAGGAGAGTGTGGAAAACTATCGAAGCTTGTAATAAAGTCGCCATTATTTTACTAAGGCATGACTGGACTCGGCCAAGACTTTCCTCGGGCGTGACTTTGACTTATTTAACTTAAGATACTTGAACATAACACTTGACACTGGCAAATGCACAAAGTGCGACGCCAAAAGCGAAGAAGAAGAAGAAGAAAAGATTATTCTTATCACGTTATATTTCACAATATTACCATATCTTTCGATGCCACTCACAATATTTGCATTGAGTGCATCTTCATATATCCAGGGCGTCTATTGCAAAATCAAAACGCAGCATCAGCGAGAGTTCAGATTAAAAGTAAAACAACAGTGACACATTGCTTTTTGTTTCACAATGTGACCTAGATACGATTTCGTACAATTAATACTGTTATTACGAGGGTTTATTGTAAATCAATACGAGGTTAGCAATTAAACGTTTGATGCAATGGTAATGGTTTGGAATTTTGGGCGTTTTTTTTAATTCTTTGTGACTTTGTCCTACAAAATTAGTTCGTCTTCCCTTTCACTCACAGTGAAATAAATAAATATTGATATAAAGTTGTATTTGTTTCTCACTACAATTTTTTTATTTTCAAATGGAATAAGCTGGAAGTTTTGCCTGTTAGTGTGGTGTGGAAACAATTATTTATGTCTTTCACAAACTTTTTGATCTCAACCATCTTTCTCTTTATTTTCGCCTATTGGACTATCACATTTATTCTACCTTTATATATGTAAATTAAGACTTCAAATAACACTGATGACTATTATTAAGATGTCCAATACAATCTATTTTCCCGGTCCATTCCACGCACGCGTTTGGAATCCGGCAGTCGCCGCTTATAGAGAGGGACGGGTGCAGCCTGCCGCGGCGTGTGCGAGCGAGTCCCCGGCAAGGTTACCCTCATGGTCAGGCGGAGGAGTGAGCTTGCTTTGACAGGCGCATATAACAACTATTGGCTATTCTGTGACTATCACAATACTTAATGCGTATTCTGTACCTATTCTATTATCTATGCTACTTGGATCTTACTTTATAATTTTCGAGAAGTAAAACACGACAATAATTAATTTACGGCGGTCATCCTTATCACACTAATATTATAAACGAGAAAATTTGTATATATGTATGTTTATTACTTCTTCACATTATAAAGTTTTGATGAATTTAGTACGGAAATAGTAATTAACACACAGGCTATTTATTTTCCCAGAAAACGCAGGTGCATCCGCGAGGCAAAGATAGGCAAAGTGTAAATTCTATTAAAAAAATCAAAAACCTTTTTTTTCTGGTATTATTTCAACAATTAATTTTATAACAATTTCATAACTTATGCGTACTTTATGAATTGCTTACTTACCTTCATTGTGACTCAAGCATCGTTTGACTAATTTGTAAACCTCTCATTGAAATACGTGCGTTTTGAAAAGATGACAATTGAATTAAATTAATTAAAATCACTTTCGCAGCGCGCGCCAAAAGTCCGTTCCATTGTTTTCTGTAATTACTAACCATCAGCGGACATTAATTGTAATTGAAAAGATGAAAAGCGGAATATTTTCAATTACATTATATGACTACAGTAACTCTAACTAAACTGTTGGAGCAGCGTGCCAAGAGACTCATCTGCAACGACTCCCTCGTTCAAGCTAATCTTCATAGTCTTGAACATCGTCGCAAAGTTGCTAGTTTGTCGGTTTTTTATAGGATTCATGTCAGAGAGTGTGTTTCGGATCTGCATGCTCTTATTCCCCCATGCCCATACTTCTATCGGAGCCAGAAGCTCGAAAAAGCGACATCGTTTCATGGTTGGCATTCCAAAAACTCGTACCTAACGATTTGAATCTACTTTCATTGTTCGAACGGCTAAAGCGTGGAATACGTTACCCGAGTGGGTTTTCCCTGATAGATTACAATCTGGGTGCTTTCAAGTCGTGAGTGAATCGGTTTCTTCTAGGCGAGCGTGCTCCACCGTAGACCGCATCTTCGCTTAACATCGGGCGAGTTGGTGGTCAAACGTAAGCCTAATTGTAATTAAAACAAAAGAACATTTTAAATGCATCGATGTCCATCTGATTTTCAAATCTATATTAACAGATTACTCCTAGGCTAGGTCAACACAAAACATACTCCATGGCCCTCCATTTATTATAATTGATTTAACGACAATTCAATCTGTACGTAGCCAATTTAGAATTAAAAAACATATCACGGATGACATTGTCAATTTTATGAGAATTTATATTACATTATGTACAGGTTAGTTATTATTCCAAGCCGTTTAACAACAAAATCAGCTTTTTAAACTTTACTGTTGTCAGTAATCCAACGTTGGTGGTAGTTTTTCGTGATAAAGTAAAATTATATTGACGGCATGTTTTAACGCGTAATACATGCAAGAGCGCCACCTCGCAAAGTTTTAAAAAATATGATTCTGTGGAAAGCTCTTATTGGCCAGTGACTTCCTTTGCAATTGTCTTTGGTTTTTGGTTTTGCAAATTGTGAGAAATGTAGTTGAAGTTTGGCCTGTAGATAAGTACGTACTCTATGGCTACTAGGCGACCCTTAGTCATAGATTGCCTAGTAGGGTCACGCTAGACATGGCTTACTAAGAATAGACTGTCTGTTGACTAACGTATTCTAGATATACTGGGATGATTACGAGTATTAAGTACATAATATTCGCTAGGTATGCACCTACCTACTTACACACTGATGGAAAAATGTAAACAATTGTAAAGGAGTTATAATATATCGAAGGATGATAGTTCAGTGGTTAGCGCGGCCGTTTTACACGCCGAAGGGCGTAGGTTAGAACCCCAACAATGAGCTTGAGCTGCCGGTGAAGGAAAACATCGTGAGTAAACCATAGCATGGTGGTAGAGTACTTTATAGTACTCGTCTGGCTAGCTACAAATCAAGTTGAAAATCTGTCGCCACGCATCTAACGGTGTGTTCTGGCAGTCTCACTTGAGAGCCAGTTCCATTCCAGACAAGGTGTATTTACCATCTTCGACCACACCGTCACTTAACATCAGGTAAGCTGTGGGCAAAAACCTAGCCTGCCAAACATTAAAAAAAGGTTAAGGTGATATATTAAGGTTATTATTATATGTAATTAAACCATCATTCAGATACAAGTGAAATCATTTCTACCTATACCGAAGTAGTGCTATGTCATTTATATGATTTATTTGAATTTTGAAAAGAAAAACATTTCTTTGTTTTGAACTAAAAGCGAATTTTACTAACAAAATTAGACCTCAATTAACATATCTACATATTTTTGATGTCTGTGACTACGAAATTGCGAAGTAAATGTTTATATGAACATAAAAAAAGATATAATTTGACCTACTGTTCTAAAAATATGACCTCACTATTACTGCATTGTGTTCTTCACCCTGAAACGGTGGGACTTGGTAGCTGTAACCTCTGGGGTTGCAACATTGGGAAAACATTGCGATCGGCCTCTGTTAGCCGTCGTTAGTAGATTGCGGCCAGAGATGGCCGCTGCTGGCCGAATGTAGGTAACTCGGTGTGGCAATATTTTTAGATACATTTAGATGAAAAATGATTGTGATTAATGGCTTGAGTCTGCCCCGTAAATACACCTTTGTTTGTAGGAAAATAATAAAATTAGGAGCAGAAGAAATATAGTTCACAATGTACATAGCATGGTATAACATAGTTTTATTGCAATTATTGTAATTTAGTAAAAGAACACTTATCAAAATTCGCATTTGTGAATTATTCAGTGAAAAGATAGCTTTCAAATAACCGTTTTGACCGTTAACTGTTCCCAGAGTAGACAGTTTCTAGTAGGAAAGCGTGCTTCATCCTAGACCGTATCATTGTATTATTTTTAACATCAGGTAGGATGTAGTCAAAGGATCGGTCTATTAAAATAAAATCGGTGTGGCACATTTAACGAACGGGTAATATTTTCTAACAAGGAAAAGTGTTTTGGATTTCTAAATTTCAAGTCCTCAACGTAACGAAAGCTTTTTATAGTTTACCTATTGAGTAGTAAAATTAAATTTTGTATATTATAGATATTTAACTGCAACACGAAAATGTGTCTCCCGATTGTGTTATCATCAATTTCCTGAATTGCCATCCACTATGAAAGTAAACTTAAAGATGAATGAATGTCAAAATTCTTTCATTTGAGTTTAAAAAAACTTGCTTCATAAAATAGTTTTTGCCTTACGCCGAGTACATCCAAAAGCGTGATGTGGAAAGTGCGCGGCAAGGCGCGGGCGCGTGGTCTCGCCGCTCGCAGCTCCGCCGGCTAAGGCCACGAGTCTGACATAGACCTAGTTAGGCTGGCATTGGCACTACATTCATAAACTGAGGTCATTTGTTACGACAGTTAAAAATAAAACCAGACACGAGACGAGTGCCGCATTTTTTTTGACAGACTCTTTGGATTTTCACTCTCAGCTGACAGTTGAAATGGGTCCACCTGCGAAGTTTCGAACGAAACATATTTTACTATGACGACTGACGTGGCTTTGACACAAACGAAAACAAAAAAAAAAGTTATGTTCTTAAGTAAAACAATAACATATTTTATTACCAATTCAACTCTCATTTTAATGTATCCAATTAAACATTTAAACGAACAAATTGTTTCATTGATAGTAAACTGATTTTATATATTTATATAATACGGAAGGATTTTAGTGATTTATATAAAAATGTGCAATTTGTATTGTTCATCGGTGACATTCAGCCTTGAAGTATTGCTTTTTCTATTATTTGGCGTGCTCGTAAAATTGTATTTAAATATACAAATGAGACACAGTCCTCGTAAAACTTTGCTAAATTTTGTCAAAAAACATTTCATTAATAACCTATCCAACAGTTATACTTAAATAATGTTCTATGGTGGAAATTTTGAGTAAGTAAGTAAAAGCTCTGAAGTTATCCAACGACAGAGCTTAACGACAGTTCGAGTTTATCCGCTGTTCGATAGGCGTCATGACCAATATTTGGTTAAACACAATCACAAGTTAAAGTTAAATATAGATAAGGAAGTGCCAGTTAACAATTTCACTTGTTTTGAAAGCAATAAAAGTCGAATCATGTTATCGATAAAAAGTGAATTTGAAAGTGAAATTCGCGTGACTCGAGCATTTACGATGTTTGACAGTATTTTGTGAAAGGCACGCGGCGGCGGGGCGGCGGGCGGCGCGCGGCGGACAGCGAGATCTCATCCTCGCTTTGAAGGCACAGGCTTCAAGGATGTGCAGGGAAGGTGAAACAGACTCCACAGAATAGAAAAAACTACCGACGCCGTGACCTACTTTATAGCTTGTCTTACTCCCACCGAGTCTAGTAAGAACAAACTTTATAATACTCTAACAATGAGTGCCTTTGTGGCTTTGATAAAAGTTTTAGTTTCGTCGCGCGAAGTCACCCGTGTTTTTCGGTATTTAAAGCAGTCTGTATCATGCATTCCAAATTTGTTCTAAATCTATATACGTATATGAAAAACTCGTGTCACGGTGTTTGTTGTCACACCGGAACAGTTAAACTGATTTTTATGGCATTTTTTATGTATATTTGGTAGTTATGAGAGTAGGTCGTAAAGTATATTTCATACCGCTAAGTGATTAGTTTCTTTTTATACCGAAAATATGTAGCGGGTAACACCGCGGGCCGCAGCTAGTTATTTCATACAAGTCAAACTTATGTGTTCTTGTGGTACGGGTGTCCTGAATGAATTACTACAAACTTAAATACAAACATTACAATACAAATAATTAAATCAATCGGAGCAAAAATATGAAACTATACATATACTATATAGAGGCATAAAACCAAAAACACCAAAAAAAAAAAAATACCGAAATTTTATTACGTTTATAAAAATGTGTCAAAACACTATAAATTGGTCAAAAAATTTAATTCTGAGAAAAAAAAGTGAATAAAAATAAATGTATTGTAAATAAATATTATAACCTCGCGAATGAGTTGACCATAAATGGTTTCATTGTCATTTATATGCAATAGAAGTGGGAGGGAGAGGAATTACGAATTAACATAATACGACACAGTGGAGTTGCCAAGCTAAGTACTATCGTAAGAAGTGTGAAACTAACAAATCTTTTCGTGAACTTTATCACAAGGCCATGTCCGAGTGGGACTCGCGCTTCAAGGGTTCCGTATTTGTAACTGATTCCACGTAAAATCAAACTAAAACGTATGGTAACATTTTAGCTCGCCTGATGCTTAGTAACGGTGTGGTCGACGATGGGAAACACACACACACGTAGCCTGGGATGGAACTGGCTCTTGTGTGAGGCTGTCGGAACACACCGTTAGGTGCTTGGCGACAGATTTTGAACTTAAGGGTGGTAGCTAGCCAGTCGAGCTAGAAAGTACCCCATTACCATGCTATGGTTTCCGCACGATGTCTTCCTCTTACCGGCAGCTCAAGCTCATTGTTCAGGTTTGAACCCACGCCTTTCAGCGTGTGAACCGTCCTGAATAAGGTTAGGCTATATTTCACACAGTGACAGCTGTATTGTATTAAGCACAAGTCCGGTCGCTTTTGGAATACTGCTGCCACCTTTGGATCGGTTCTGCTAAGTACGAGTAGAGCGGCGTGCTGTTCGACTTATTGATATAGAAAATATTATAAGAAAAAAAAAACTTTAAGAAGGTAGCTAATGTTAATTTTCTACAGGATTAATTCTGGGGACTGTGCTACTGAGCTGTACGACCTTGTATCCTCTTTTTACTACAGGACAAGTAGAAAAACGGCCTACTAAAAATTCCACGATGTATGTGACAATATGTTTCCAAACGTTCTGATTCTGCTTTACTTATCCATACAGCCATGCATTGGAACAAGCTGCCAGCTTCCTTGTTTTATGAGATGTATAACCTGGATCTTTTCAAAATCAGGGTGAAGATACATGTCTTAAGCTTGCGTGCTTTATCTTAGACCACGTCCTCGCTTACCATGAGGCGAATTGGTAGCCAATATGAGGACTTATACAAGTTTTAAAAAAACACGATTTGTTGAGTAGTTTACTCTGAATATGGTTTCTGTCGCTTTAAGTGACAATAGTCTGAAATATAAAGAACCCTAGCAATAATCTAGACTCTGAGTGACAATACTTAGAACCAAAAAAAGACTAGATTTCATGGATCAATAATCATTTTGAATCGAGTCTTAGGTAAGCTGTATTAAATCTAAATACAAGACACGAAACTGTGTCGGAACATTCTAGATTGTGATGCAATTCGCTTTTGATAGCGATGTATATCTTCAAACGATCAGTAGACATTTGCTTCACTTACTTTGTTGCTAAACTTTGATATGAAGCATACGGAGAAGGTTCAGTTCCGGCTTGTACAGAATCCAGGCGGTGCATCAAGTGGATTGACAAGAATTATCTCAATATGAGTTTAATTCAATTGTTTGTAGGTTGCTTGTCAAATGTCGATTTAAAACTTTTTTAGCTGTTATTATTTTACCACAAAAAATAATCTCTATTTGTAAAAATCTTTTAAATCACACTTAATAACTCGAAAGTTTGATTATTAGTATATATGTTTATATATAATTTCTTTACACTATAACAGAGTAACGAATGTAAATTAATTTTGGAATGTTAATTCCCTGTATAATATATATGCTGCTTAATTACCCCAAAAAACGAGCAAACCTGAGGTAGCAGCTAGTATAAAAGTTGTTTACCATCTTCGACAACACCGTCACTTAATATCAGGTAAGCTGTGGTCAAACACCTAGCCTGACAAATATACAAAAAACAGTCAAGTTCAACTTGTTATTTTAAAGTGTCGATGGATCGAAAGTGACTCATTAGAGAAACACAGATAATAATTTATGCCGCTTGTATATTTATTTCCAACCAGCTTTCTAAGTAAGGTCAAGTTAGTCGTGTAGCGTTACATAACAAGAATATTTTTATTATTTATTATATGTTACCATATTCTATTGAGTGTTATTTTGATTTGTGTGAGTTGCTTCGCTGCACATATTCGATATGCAACTTCACGAGTAAATACAAAATTCCTAGTTCTGGGATTACTACAAAAATGACGGTTACTATCAGCCGCATGTATTGCTCGTTTCATTGTTTCCTAACGAAAAAGATAAGATAAGAAAAAAGCTCTGTCGTAGCATCCGTAGCAGTGTCGTAGCACTGCTACGAATTTGCTACGCGCACGTATGTCATCGTCGACACAACTTTATTTTTATACTTATATCACTTCTAGTGATTTAGATGTTTTTAATTAGCTTGTATATTAAAATTTAACTGTAATTTAGTAATCGTTTTAGACAACAAAAATAGTAAAGAGAAGAAAAATGTAACCACAGTAAGTAACTACATTTGTAAGTTTGTTACAATTTTAAGGTAAATAGTAATTTTGGAGTCAAAAATCTAGCCCGCCTGAATTAAAAATTAATGAAACTAGGTTCAAAGTTTTCTCCATTATCCAAGGCGGATATGATTTTACTGGTGGGTTATGAATAAATGTTGTTTTATGCCATATTAAAGAAGAACATAATTACAATGACAATATGATACAGGCAGGTTATGTATTTGTTCTGAGTCACGTGCAAGCTATGATCTGATAGGTGGTTTTATTATATGTTTCGTGTTTCAACAATCATTTATCTACAGCAGTACGCGATTGCTAAGCAACGATACACGTGTCCCCGCAGTGTTGCTAAGTTGAGGTTCCGTTTTCGCCCGTTGAATTGAATTTGTTTCGAAGAAATACAAGACAATTAATTAAAATATATACCGAGGAAAACAGAATATTATAGAAATAGATTGTAATCAATACCGTAGTCAGAAGTACTCTGACTTTTCATCATCATCATGACCAGTCTATCGAAGTCCACTGCTGGATATAGACTTCTCCCAAGACATTCCACTAAGCCCGATCTTCGGTTTTTCGCTTCCATCAACCGCTAGCTGTCCTAACGTACCTATATCGTTACTCCATCGAGTCTCAGGGCGTCCTACGCTACGTTTGCCGATTCGTTCGTTTCGTTTTTTCTCTGGCTCTTATTTAATTATTAAAAAAGCAAATTTACGCCATAAATTTTACATGCCTCTCTTTTTTTTATACAACTAGCTAAATAATAACTAACGAGATGCATCGTCGAGTGTCTCAAATGAATCAGCTTCAACTCAGTGATTCTTTGGATTGTGTTTTGGGTGCCGTGGTATTGATCATGGTAAGAAAGAAAGTTTATGTTCTGTAAAAACACAAAAACAAACAAACGGAGACAAATCAGGGAAAGTTGCAAAAAAGAGGTTCACGTCAGCAAAATGCTGAGCGGTTGAGTCCTTGTAGGTAAAGCAAAAAACAAGCTAAAATCTACTTACCGACAACAACATAATACATGAACAAAAATAACATAAAACAAAATGAATAATAAATGAACAAACAAATACAATAAAATGGGCCGGCGTTATCTCACGCTAAGGACGTCTCGTTTGTCTCATTACTTTTTACCACCCAAAAACTTTTCCTGATTTAGTGTCAGTTTTTTTTAACTTGACAAAGCCACCTCATATTTTTTTTGCGAACATATAATGTTCACAGCGTTGCTACACTCGTCCAGCACGTGGGCAGTTCCCACGTAGCCTCCAATGTTCAACGCACACGATTTTTCCTTTCCAACAGTTTCCCAGAACTGCCGTTTGAAGTAATTCTGCTGGATATTTTCCAGGAATTATATCCACAATGAATATTTTCAAAAGTAGAATTTGGATTTAATGGTGTCAGTTCATCAGTTAATATCACCAGTTAACCAGTTTGAAACGTCATACATATGTACAATATAGGGATTTCCAGTTCAATGTAAATTTTGTTATTTGTGTAAAGTTCCGAATAGAAAGGTAAACTAAACTTAATAATATAGTTTTTAAACTTTCGTGACTTGAACACGTAGTTATGTTTATCACTGCGCGTCTTGATTGCGCAAAAAATACTATTGGGCCATTATGCATGTTGTAATTGTTGTTGTGGCCGAAACATTGAGGTAAATAAACAAAAGTAATTTCATAGTATTTTGTGTGTAATGTCCTACGATATTTATTTTATTTATTATAGATCGTTCGGTATCGTAGTAGGTACAAATAGACCAATTGTAGTGCATAATTGTAGTGTTTATGGTGTAGTATAATGTAATAAAAGAGTAGTACTTAACTTTATATGATAAGAAAAGAAATTTGAAAGTCCTAGAGATGAAATAAGTTGGTAAGAGGTAGGTTGTTTCTACCACGTAGTTTGTTCGGCGAGTGCGGGGGTGTTTCCGAGTACTACGCAATAGAAGTGGCAGCCCCAAACAGTCGGGGAGTGGCCCTAACATCACACTTGTAATATTACGTGGGAAGCGCGTGCTACGCATTATTTTGAAAGATTGTTTTTATGTAAAATTTATGAGAATAACGAGACACTCTGTTGATGGTAAGAAATAACGCATGTCCATGACTATCGCAGCGATGCACAGAACTTTGAGTAGCAAAATAAAAGTCCAAGGCATCGCTGCTTTGGCGCTCATTACTTCAGACTTTCGATGGTCAGTCTCAAGCTGTTGGGACAAGCATGGCCAAACATTGACATGTTACTGTTTGGCGGCAGAATATGTGGTACTGCTGGTGGTTCATACCAAGACGACTTCTTAAGAAGGTTTACCAACTATCTACATGAATTAAGTAGTAGTTTTTTAACGTAATATTTATATGGAAAATTTACATTGATTGTGACTCCGTAGTCATTTCTGTTGTGAAAATTACAAATGTTTATTGTTTGTCAATAAGATTAGGCCGTATTAGAAATTCCGATACATCCTTTATTCCCTTCTCTTTTCTCTGATCTGTTACCATTAGCGTGCCGTTGATGCTCGAGATTGATCGTTCCGGACGTGAAAGGGAAGGGAAGGCTGTGTCTCGTATACATATAGCTAAATATGCAGCTGTTATTTATACCTACATTATTTATTTTTAGTATCCAACATTTTTCTTTCACATCCTTCATTGTGCCATTTTGTTGAAGACGTTGTGTCTAAAACAAAAACTGAATATGTGCAAACTTATATAAAATCGTAATTTTGGACTCGGCCGAAAAACTGACTTAAGTGGTATTTATACGAACACCATAAGTCGGATAATCAAAGTAAGGACTTTATGTTGATACTTGAAGTTCTTGGCACCACTGCAATGGCCAAACGTTATCTTTTACCATCGGGAGAGCATTTCTCACAATTTTTGCATCTTCTACCCTTATAAGTTTTAAGATCTGAAAAAATTCGACATAATTCCAATAATTACGTAGAATGTAAATCAGAGATTGTACTGAGTAGCGGTGTTATTTACTTGCGCATCGCGCATTACGCCCACGTTGCGGGGGCGGGGGCGGGTGTACGCGTGTTCAATGGACCCCTCCCCCCCCGTTCCTTCTACCGTTATTGTACAAAGCCCTGACACGTTTGTAGTGATAACAATAATACGGCACAAGTTTTATAAATTAATGAGAGAGGAAGAAATAACATTAGTTTCTTTTGAGAGGATGTTATTGCATAACTAAGGACAATAATGTAATTTTGTAGTGCTTAGTAGCTTTTGTGCTGAATTGACACAAATGGACCATGGTCACCGACATGCTAATATGACATGTTTTAAGTTTTCATTTCTGTCGACTCCCCATAACTCCCTTTTTTTTTTCAGTACTACCACAAATTTCAAAGCACCACAGTATTCAACCATTAACTAGTTTTTGCATGACTAATAACGATGCTAGTAGGATAGCTAGCGAAACCGTAAAGCTTACCTAGTAATAAATAAATGGTTAATTGAGCACCTTAATCCCTCTTTTCAACTGCGCGTTACAAGGAAGCGCGCTTTGAAATCCCTCCTCAAACTTTTGTACCTATTTAACTGAAGAGAGGTTTATGAGTATTTCTTTACACAAATTATCTCGCAAGATTGTCAGATAACGTTATCTTTTACCTTGTTTAATTTGTCGTCGTTTTAAAAGTTGATCGTGCTCAAAGTTGGAAATAATTCAAGCAATGTCGGTGTTTATTTGGGGATGAATGAATGAAATCATGTAAAGTTTGGGCCCTAATGTCAAGGTGGTTTAAAGTATCTTCATTGACTATATATAACTTCAACAAACTAAGCGTTTTGGGTAGGCATTCTACAACTTGACAGTTTTTTTTTATTTATTACAAATATGCTTGCGATTGATCGTCATCTCGGCTGATGTTAATCGAAGATGCGGTCTACGATGGAGTACCTACGCTTGCCTGGAAGGAACCGATTTAGTCACAACTTGAAGAGCCTAGATTGTATCTATGGGAGAACACCTACTCGGGCAGAAAACTTCGTTGCTTAGCGGTTCGCGCGATAAAAGTGGAATCGAATCGATTAATTAGAGTTTTTTTAATATCAACCATAAGGCGTTGTCGCTTTTCTGAGCTTCTGGCTGTCCGATAGACAAATGGGTAGGGTGGGCTCATGCAGATTTGAAGCGCACTCTTCAAAGTGTATCTGGTAAAAACCCGATAGTCGATATCTCGTCCATGAAATTCGGATAATGTTTAGTCGTCCGTACTTACCCTCTTACCGCTCTTACGCTTACTTTCGAAGCGAGGTTCCAGGTTCAATGCCTACTGTGAAAGATATTTGTCTTATGAACTAAAATATGTTGAGCGTCTTTTAGGTAATTATGGAAAAGCTGTATTTATTTAATTTCAAATTCACTTTTAAATATTATTTATTTATTTCTATACACAAAACAGAATACAATCTTTACATTAGCATTATGTTTATTACAAAAGTATTATTATGAGTTATAAATAAGCTGAATTATTGAAAACTACAAATTCAAAAATTTCTTGTGACACATTTTGTATTGTATGATTTTAAAATATGACTTAATTTTTACTAAAAAAGAATTCGTACCTAATTTTTTATTGTAAGAAATTCGTAATCATTATTGTATTGTATTCATATTTCCGAGCGCTACCGTGGATCGGATTACAGGGTAAATTGAAGGGTCCGGTTATTTGTTCTATATGTTTATAACAACAACGGTCAGGCCATGTCGGAGGTCTTCATACGGAAATTTAACAATGACGAACTTTAGGTCGTGTCACTCAGCCTATGCGACCATTCTAAAGCGACAGAGCATATCATAACATCGCAGTAGAAATGTGTCGATTGTGCTCGCAAAGCAAGCAATCAAACTCCTAAGTTACTAAAAGCACATCACCGCCAGACCGACTGTCGCCCGCTGCCATAAATAATAGAATAATGGTAAGTCGATGGGTTTGGCGAACGGCTTTCATGCATATTACATGAACAAGCATTGTGCCTTTCGGAGAACATATTTCCTCCTAACATTGCTTGAACTATGGGAGTACATAGATTTTGAATATCGGGCTATGGTTTAGGTGTTACTCTGTTGAATATTTTTCCCACGTCTCCACTCACTTTAATTTCAATAAATAGTTTTCTAATCTTAACTCTTTCTATTGATATATTTGAAGCGATGATAGCTCAGCAGTTAGCGCGGTAGGTTCACACGCCGAATGGCGTGGGTTCAAACCCTAACAATGAGCCTGAGCTGACGCTAAAAGAAGGAAGGCAGATTGTTTTAATCGTATCAATCGACGCTCAAAACAATCTGCAGTGATCAAAGCAATAAAAGTTTTACGTAGTCGATGCTGTGAAGTAGATTGACCTATATTTAGAGAAACTAGGTAGTTAGGTATTGTATATAGCCTAGGGCAAAGCCTTCTAAACGAAGCCGAGGTTAATACTCCTGAGCGTGCCTATTTACCTTCCCCTCGGTGTATAAACAACTTCATACGTCTCATGACAACGTAGACTGAAAAAAACCATTTGATGTCGTGTTTATTCATAACGATACTCGATATTTAGCTAATGTAAACATATTGAAGAAAAACATTATTAAAAAGTATGTAATTAAGGAGCTTACCTATGTACCTTACTTATGTTGCTAACCTTAGTATCATATGGACGTCAGTATAGTTCGCTGTCCTGGGTATGTTATCCTGCTATATCTTCAGTGTATTTCCGCTTATAAACAAGTCATTTCACAAGTCTTGTTGTCGTCACTTCTTTCGTAGCAATGAGAGCTGAGTGTTTTACACGCCTATGAGCGAGGGTTCAAACCGCAACAATGAGCTTGAGCTGCCGGTAAAGGAAACCATAGCGTGGTGGTACGGTATTTTCTAGTACTCAGCTGGCTAGCTACCACCCTCAAGTTGAAAATCTGCCGCTAAGGACCTAACAGTGTGTTCCGGCAGCCTCACTTGAGAGCCAATTCCTTTCCAATCGCGGTGTGCTTTTCCATCTTCGACCACACCGTCACTTGACATCAGGTGAGTTGTGGTAAAACCTGTAAACCATTAAAAAAAGTCTTGCTTACAACAAGGATGACGTTTACATTAAACCTGAAAGCCTAGTCCCTGTAACTTAAACGAATTATAGACGGAAATACATTAAATATACAACACCAGAATACCACAAGATGAACTTCTGCCGAGTTCGGTTTCATCTAGGCGAGCGTGCTCCATCGTAGACCGCATCTTCGCTTAAAATCAGGCAAGTTGGCGATCAAAAGCAATCTAGGAATAGTTTGTTACTAAACACCACTTCGAGAATATCAGCTAAAATATGTATATGTTTTGTTATTTAGATTTTAAGTAGGAAAAGTCGTCCTTTAATATTTAATGCAGGCTTCGCGTAATAAGTGGTGCGAAAGCTTTTACGGTAACTTTTCTTGTTAGAT
Source organism: Biston stratarius (assembly GCA_950106695.1). Classification (NCBI taxonomy): domain Eukaryota; kingdom Metazoa; phylum Arthropoda; class Insecta; order Lepidoptera; family Geometridae; genus Biston; species Biston stratarius. The sequence goes on from OX467109.1 coordinate 32,683,254, forward strand.
ATTTATTACCTCTGTGCGCAAGATTTCAGGAGACACAAATCACTTAAATATCATATAACATCTTTTCGTCTAACCTTTCCCTCCCCTCTTTGTTTCCAGGCTTGTGCCAATAAATACCACGAGCAGATAATTCTTAATAACAGGTTTGTGGAAAGCCACTCGTAACAATTTATATTACGTATCGCCATAACTTTTCCAAATGCAAGAACGCGTTACGCAATAGACATTACTAGTTGATGGCAGATGCCCGCTTTCCATCATGGTAACGAATTGTTACTGCTTCCTTCTTCACCTACCTGTTGTGATTTATACTTGCAATGACATCTGCCTTGAAGTTCAAACATGAACTAAATCTTAATTACGATACTAACCATCATCATCCACAGCCTTTTTTATTCAACTGCTGGGTATAGGCCTCTGTTGTTCTCGGTTCTGTGCCAATCTGGTCCAAGTTCGACCCGCGACGGTGACGATATCGTCGACCCATCTTGTGGCTGGACGACCAACGCTCCGCTAACCTTGCCTAGGCTACCACTTTGTTATAACCTTACTGCAACTGTTATCACTTCGTCTAGCAAGATTTTTTTTATGCCACAGGTGGGTAATCAAACAGGCGGGTTGCCTGATGGTAAGCAGTCACCGTCACCCATAGATGACGGTTACCTGCCTACAATACCAGGGGCACTACAAATAAGTTGCCGGCCTTTTATGATACTATATATTAACAGGCCTTTCGAAGAATGTTGTAACTCCGCGGAAACATTGAGGAAGGAAGATGATTCCACAATTCCACAAAAGGAACGTATGAATCGCATAAATCAATTAAATTGTTGATTTTAATATTACTATAATATAATATTATATTAACGTATTAATTTTATATAACGTATAATTAAATTTAAAAAAGTACGCGTATTCAGAATCCAATATTCTGTCGCCGCAATACTATGTTCCAGTTTCAATCAAATGACTAAAAATAATGAGCGCCAAAGTAGCGGTAGACTGGACTTATCGTCATTAAAGTTCTGGGTTCCGCTGCAATGGTTGTGGCAGGTGTTATCTCTAAATAGGAGGCGTTTCGTGTCGAATTACTTTACATATAAAAAGGAGTTCATATCCTAAACACATATCATACGACCTTTTCCGTGCAAAATATTCCCAAGCTACAAAATTAAACTAAATAAGGAATTCCGCGTGCGCGTCAGGACGTCAGAGCGTCGTAACAAAGGTTATGTCGCTCTAGTACTACGGATCGATAGTGGCGGCGAGTGGGGCGAGGGGTTACAAGCGGGGATTCAGGGGGTCACAGGGGGTCGGGGGGTTTCAAGGCTACTAGTACGTGTACCATTGCGTATCAGCCCGGGAGGGGTCGGAGCTCGGTGCTGAAAATAGGGTTAACTTAGATATTTACTTTCGGGGTACCTAACTCTGTATGTCCGCTATTGTTTGACCTATCCCAATAAAACTTGGCTTAGTGGTGTGATTCATTTTATGCACCTTGAACGTTTTGTTCATTGACTAATATGACTTGTTTGTAAATAGTGTGAAATGTTTTATATGACGTTTTATAGAAAGTTTCGGCAGCATAATGGGGACCGTTTGGCTTCAAATCTGGAGGTTCCCGGTTCGAATTCCACGGCACGCCTCTGTCTTTTCCAAGTTATGTGCGTATAGCCGATGACTTCAAACGCTGAAGGAAAACATCGTGAGGAAACCTACGTATCCGAGAGTTCTTAAAAAACAAATGTTCTCAAAGATATCTGAAGTCTGCCAACCCGCCCTTGACCAGCGTTGCCCTTCTCACAATGAGAAGAGATCCACGCCCAGCTGTGGGACAGTTTATAAGTATTAAAATCGGTTCGTAAATGACGAAGTTCCGAGGTTACAAACATTAGAAAAAATACAACCGAAACAAGAACCTCCTCTTTTTATGAAGTCGGATACAATAAGCAAATATTTTTAATATAAAAGCTATGAGACGATCGGGACTCTCGACGAGTGGTAAGAGTTAACGCATGTCCATAACCATTGCAGCAAGCACACAGAACACTGAGTAGCAAAACAAAATCCAAGGTATCACTGTTTTGGCGTTCATTACTTTGAAACTTACGATGGTTAGCCTCAACAGCCCTGTAATTTCGCTAGCTACAGTACCCTTCAAACTGGAACACAGTATTTTTTACACACTACTGCTTGGCGGCAGAATATGTGGTACTTATACTAGATGACCTCCTACTAAGGAAATCTACCACCAAGTAAAAAATTAAATAAGAACAGAATAAAACTCATTGACGTTTGATAACGATCTCGTAGTAGTTCTTCAGTGCGGAAGACATTACGCTGCCACTCTAGTCCAACAAAACCATCTCGAACAGATTATAATACTTTCACTCTCGACAATTAGCAGGTTACCGGCTCTAATGGCGACCGCAAGGTGTGAGCTTTAAGCGGGTAACTCCGAATAAGTGCATTGTTTTAATTTATTTTGAAGACTTGACACAAAATATTGTATTCCTCTACTTAAAGTTTAATCAGGATAAACATAAAAACTACTGAACTGATTATCATGCGAGTTTCGCCAGTAGATACGAGTGGTTCAGGAGGAAGGTTTAGATATATAATTTGTCAAAGTTTTATGTAAATTGGTTGAAATATGATGATAATTGTTGGAAGTGTCGGAAAAAAATCAAGCCACCTGGGGGCTTTCATCAAAAACGCTGCCTAATCCCTTTGAGATAGATCAAAAGCCCCGTGTTAACAACCCGTGCGCAGCCATGGCGAGTCGCTAGTTGTATATACAAACCTTCCGGAAAAAATATCTATTTGTGTTTGATTGCGTGGCTTAGAAGAAGTAAGCGGCGAAACAGACAGAAGCAGATAGCGACTTCGTTTTATACTATTAGAGATCAGAGAAGAAATGAGATGAAATGGCATTCTTTAAAATGAGTACAGAAACAACACTAACGACATTTGTGGCTTACCTGTTGTCAAAAATAAAGTCCATTATCAGAAATAGCAGTGTTCGTACTGGAGAACTTTTGATTTTATTTTTGCATCAGCATTCCACCGGCGCGGCGCTCATTCCGTCAATAGGCAAACTTCCCCATATTGCAAATTTGGAAATTCCAAACAATACGGTATTAAAGCTCATTCCTTCCACGCACTTGAATTGTGGAATGTCGTCCATTCGAAGATGCCATTCTTTTGTTCATTAACAATCTCTCTGGATTACTAACGTGCACTTGTATCATGCATAGTTTATTGAAAATATATGTAAAAAAGTATCTAATTATAAAATACATATAAAAAAGTATCTAGTATCTGTTATTTAATCTAACAAACTGTTTAAGTAATAAAAATTAATAAGCTACAATAATTTTATATTGGTGCTTAAGTTTAATTTTGAAATTCTTAACTAAAGTCCAAAAACTATATAAAAAAAATAATTCTAAGAAATGTTTGTATTGTTTCGCTTTTAATTTGTACCATCCAACATAAGTCTGATAAGATCTGTTTTCTGCGCCAGTTGAAGAAATCACACAGAGACAGGCAATTTAGTAAAAAAAGGTTCTCTCGCAGGCCCGGGGCAGCCTGCCGGATACTTTAACAAGTTTCAGCTGAATCTGCCGCAACAACGACCATATGTAGTAAAGTAAAAATCCTTTACTCACTCGGTTACTGATAAAATTGAAGACTTACCAAAAATCCCTACAAATAATATTTTTTTAACCCTCTGCGTACTGGGATTTTATTCATGACAAGTTTATCCGCATTTTCAGGTTGATTTTGATTTCGAAAGGTCTTTTCGTAACAATATACATTAATCTAATATACATACGTTATAAACTGAACAGCAACATAACCTTAGTTGGTGCGTTTTGCAGGCAAGAACGCCTTTTATTTAAAACTTATATAACTAATCCAACATAAGAAATAGTTCTTAATAAATCATAAAATGAGGGTAGTTAGAGACACATGTTACAAGCTTGGAATCTTTGCAGGATAAAATATAGCGTATATATATGTACATATATTTTATTGACTTGGCCTTTCCATCGTTTTTCAACATTTTCCTTTTGTTATGGCGCCACAGTCTCTGTCCTAGCATTTTTATCACTTCAGCCAAGGATGTCTAAAGATATCACTTTTAGCGATAAGTGATATCCTTGCCAAATTTCATTAAAATCTGTTTGTATAAGTTCAGTAGGTAACATTAGGAAAAACACTTATAAATAGACAACCATACATATGGCAGAGATTTCGATAGTATTTTAGGATAGTGTACTAAAATTTACGTAAAGAAGTGCATATCAATAAAATATATAATGCTTAAAAATAAACGAAGCCACGATTTCATGATTCAAAGGCTTTTTAATACAGGAATATAAAGTTTCGTTGGAATCAGGTGACACGTGTTTCCCGTTTTTCCCGAGAAAAGCGTCCAGCGACCGCGGAAAAATAATAACGCACAATAAACCATTTATAGTCATCGTAAACGTGAACGCATAAAAATCGTTTTACACCAGTTTACGAGGCACGCGCTTCCTGGTGCAGTCACTTTCGCGGGTTGGCGCTGGCGCATAGGGCCTATTCTCGCGGCATGCGATATATTTTTATGTAAAATGTGTTTTGCATTATATAATATCGAATATACACTCTGAAATACGCTGGACCACACAATATCAATTCACTCTTCATCGTAAATATGTAACAAAAAATTTACTACCCCGGGAAAAGAAATATCAAAGAATTTTTTTGTTAAATTAGAAATTACTCAAGATGTTGTGCCTAGTGAATGTAATGTATCTTCTAAGTTTGCGTGTTTCATCAGGCAAACTTAGAAGATACATTACCGTTTACCATCACGCGATCATCATTGATTGTCAAACGCGGATTTATACGTGTTAAAAAAAAGTTTAATCTAAAGGTTTATATCATCACACATCATCAGCCATAGGACGTCCACTGCTGGACATAGGCCTCTTACTCTTACCGCCACGCTTGGCAGGCGGGTTGGCAAGCGCAGTTAGGTGTGATTGTTCAAGGAAGGTTTATATATAATCGATATTTTGAAATGTATCATGTGACGTGAGAATAGGGCACCGCACAGCGCGCACGCTTTTCACGGCTTTCCTCAGAAACACATACCCGTCCCGCTCTAGGAGTGTAACTCGCTCGCGCAAGGTTCGACGACCGGGGCAACGAGCGCGCGAAAGTACTTTCACTGCGCCGGCGCATGCGACTCTAACGCTTGGTTATTGTAACGCAAGTTGGCGTCTTTTGCGACCGACCTGGGATGCGTTTAGGCGACTTACGATTTTTTAAACTTTTAAGTAAATACACTGTTTAGTGTTTTTCGTAAATATACTAAACAATGCTACCAAATAAACGAATCTTCTAAATTGTCCTTTTTTGTTTATTAATTCATCAGCAATTAGGATCCGTAGTCCTTAATGCCTAATATATCTACTTCGGTGTTTGCAATTTATGTCCAACATCTTTAGTTACAGTCAAAGTCCAGGCTTAGTCAAGTCCATGTGCTGATAGAGTACAGTCATGCTTCAGTAAAGTAGTGGTGACTTAGTAAAGCTTCACTTTGGAAGTAACACAAAAAATCATGTCTCACTACTTTCCATCACTTTCGCGCTTGTAACTTCGGCACTTTATGAATAAAACGTCACAATTTTTATAAATAAACATTTGAAAAAAACACACGTTTTGTAAATAAATACGACACTACTCTTTTTGCGTCCCCGCCAAAACTCGTATAGAGGGATTCTGTAAGGGTGCTGCAGTATTATAACTTAACTGCTAAATATTTATTTTAAGAGAGCAAGACAGTTAAATATCCAGTCCATAATGTATCGTTTACGCAGGCTGTATAATTATAAATACATTGTAAAAAAATCAAAAGAAAACTGAAACCATTTTAAACTATAACGGTTGTCCACTAAAAATCTCAACAAGCAACGATATAAATGTAGTCAAAGGAAAACTCGTTCGTGTTTTTTTTCAACCACATCACCGCCAGCGGCAAAAGTCTTGTTTAAAACTGACGTGGTTTTAACACATTATAGCTTTACTTATGCGGGATTACCACCCTCAAGTTAAAAATCTGCCGCCAAGCACCAAAGTGTGGTGAGCTATGGTCAAACACTTAGTTTGTCAAAAGTAAAAAGTAATGTAATAAGAATATCAAGAGACAAGTTGTTAGAAAAGGTCTGTACAATTTTATCTTCGATCCATCCGCTCACCCGGGGATCGTGTTTCAAGTCCTGAAGTCACCTGAACGCTTCCCCGAAGGCCGAGTGTCACTGAAATGGTTACCATGCGGGACCGTAACAGTGTAGATATTAACTAGTTGTAATTCATCTAGGAATGCGTGTCGTCGGCCCGCGCACCTCTTACCGACTCGACAAGCCGAGGACTCCTTAATGAGCTTTTGTTGTAGAACAATAGAGGACTTATTACTTCGTGAATTTATATAGCTGCTTCTATTATTATCCAAATAATTTCTCATGTACTCGTAGAGAAGCATACTGCAATTCGCAGAAAGAGTTTGTAGTTAAAAATTTATACACCTTAGTCTTGCGTTAAAATTCTACTATGTATTTCAGATAGTTTTTTCCTTCATTTGACACTAGTTTTAGTTGGTAAAAAAATACAAGTAAGCACTTATAATGAAGGCGTGAATCTACTCGTTTAGAAATGCAAGTTTCGAGAGAGATGGCAGATACATTGCGCAATGGAGACAATTTATACGTAAGAAAATAGCGAGTTACAGCATTCAGTCGCCTTTTATAATTGACGTCACTGGAAAAAAAATATTACTTACAAAACCCTCATTGTACATTTAATTGTATCTCTTTTAACATAGCACGAATGCCCACTAACTATTACATATTTTTTTATGATTTCCAGTGTTTCTCAGGATGATGTAAGAATTCTAACGATACCCCACACATCCAAATCTGTTCAGGCATTTATAAGATATAGTGGAATTAAAAAAAAACTCCCATACAAACATGAACCCTGAATACATGTCAAAGATCAAAAAATCAAAATCAAAAAGTCATTTATTCAGTTTAGGCCCTGGTAAGGCACTTATGAACGCTAAGTTACATTTTTGAATCTACCACCGGCTCGTAATTACACTTCAACTGAGAAGACTCCGCCAAGAAACTCAGCAAGGCATTTTTTTATTTGTGGATAATTGGACTATACTATGCCAGACACCTACACTTGGCATGTATAATATGCAAAGATAGCTAAATAATAGATACTTTCTAAACCATCATAATCTCCGAACTGTTTTCCAACGCTGCTCTTTTTCCTTTTGGCTCGTCGTTTTGCGACAGTGGTTGTAAAAAACACCTAAAGTGCATAATTGCCGTCGTGCTGCGCATCAGCCGAGGGAAGGAGAGAAAGCGGCGCCGTCACGAGCGCAGCCCGCCGGAGCTCAGAGCACAATGCAGTTCGGGACTTTCTTACAATGTTACCTAAGTAAATTGATTAGTTAAGGTTGCAATCCGGATTTCACCCTACACAACATAATTCGCAATATGAAAACAAGCTTTCAGTAATCACAGTTAAACGTGCTTTTGATATCTGATTTTGACGGTTTACTATTAATTGCGGTGTCAATGTGTTACCCCATTAGCTCATTCGGTAAAAGCCCTGCTTGCTGGTTTTGTTCGATTCTCGCCCAGGAAACGCAAACACATTCCCGTGCATGCACTTTAACCTAACACACATGGCTTATGTAATTGACATACACACATAGATACTTCTATATGTGTATGTCGATTGTTAGTGTACAATAAAGTTGTATTCTATGATATTAGTAATAGATGGAGCTATATAAGATCATCTCAATAATACATGCAATCAGAACTAATAACAATGGGTGACTTCGACCAACCAACCTGCCTCTAAATGCTGACTTGGAAATGGAAGACACAATTACACCAGTATTTAACTCGAGAAAAAGTAATATCTTGCACATTACACAAGTTGATTATACGAAGCGAGTCATGACTGGCGCGCTGTCGCGTTGACGTCGCAACAAGACAATTATGACAATTTCATGAAACTAATGCAATACTTACACCGAGTAGGGTTGGTACTGAGTCGCAAGCCGGAGACAAAAGCAAAGATCTTCATTATATATACTTCTTTTCTGTTCGCAAACTAAGCAAAGTTTACTATGGAAACCAGATTTTTTTTGGTAAGCTTGTGTCTCTCTGCCATCTAGCCTGATGAGTATATGATTATTTTTATAACAGTTTACCGAGTCTCTTTTCATTGTGAGAAGGGTAAGGCCGGAGTCCACCACACTGGTCAAGTGCGGGTTGGCAGATTTCACACATCTTTGAAAACATTTTTTAAGAACTCACGAAACAGTTTTTTTTTTTTAAGATCATGTAGGTTTCATCACAATGTTTTCCTTTACCGTTACGTTATGTACACGTTATAATTAGTTAGTATTAAAATACATAACTGTTTAAATGTATACAAACTCTCTAAAAAAACTGATTTTTTTAGAGAATCCATATACCTACCTATGTATTTTGAACTGTAACACTCATTACGTAATATATAATGTAAATTACTTATTTACGAATTGCTAAGCACCTCAAACAGCTGTTTGCTAATAGGTTTGACTGTAAGTACAGAACCATTGCTGTATATACTGTAATAGTTACACAGAGTTAGTGCTTTGTGCAACTTTGACTTATTAAACTTAATTTTTGCATTACATACATAAAATTATCAAAATACTCGACACTGGTAATTGTGCAAAATAAGACGCCAAAAAAAACTGTGCGACGCAAGACTGCCATCTAGTGAATCAAATCTCAATTGAGATTTGAAATATTTAACTAATGAACATTGAACTTTACTGTCGATACTACGAGACGGACGTCGATAATATAAATTATAATTTTATTAATGAGTAATCTGTTTTTGATTAATGGGTTCGAGGTTAGCTGATTGATCTTATTTAAATAAATTAACTTGAATCGCTGACAAAGTTCCATTCTATTATGAAAACGAAGAAGATGAAAATCATTTTACTAAACCAGTTACCGTGATCCTACAGGAAATTTTACAGTAATTTAGTCATCGCTTGTCAGTCGCATGACGAATGTAAATTTTTCTATTGTGTTTCCAATTGAAGGGCAATTGGGACATAGAGATAGCATCTTATATCTCAAGGTGTCGAGCACATTGCTGAACAGGGTTTTGAACTGTTGGAATCCAAAAGCATTTCAGTGTTATCGACAAACTTGATTTTTGTCATAAGGTAAGCGAGCTTATACGTCCCGTCAATCCGATGCAATAAAACTAAATTCTGTTTTTACAAATACTTTTAGATGAATGACCAGCTTGTTCTATCAAAAATCTTAAATTACTCTGTTTACAGCGTATACCTTTTCTTTAGTGATGAAATATCATAACCCTTTGAACTGGAAAGCAAACAACTTCACTATAAATTTAGAACTGGAAGCTCTCTCTAATGCACTTATTGCATAACTACGCTTCAAGAGAGTATATGTACCAAAATAAATTTGTATCAAGTGAATATTTCTACACTACTGGTGTCATCGAAAAAGCATAGAGAACTATAGAAACGTGTGTGTGTGTGTGTTTGTGTGTGTGTGTGGATCACGTCATCTATTTTTTTTATGTTAAAGTAATAAGACGAACCAGTTTCTCTCCTGATGGTAAGAGATAACACCTGGTACTGCGGTGTTACCTAAAGAGATCTACCACCAAGTAAAACATGTACCTCTTTTCTAGTAGAACATATACCAAATCACTTTACCATGAAAAACACAAACATTAAACATTTCAAATTAGCAAGCGTGTCGTGGAATATCTCGTGTGGAGAATGTGCACTCTGAATGTATATCAAATGCAATCGATTGCACAATCGTTGCCATCAAAATATATCATTAATTAATACAATTAACAGCGACAGTTACTTTTTGGCCGGAAAGATTATACAATCGCATATAAAAATTAGATAACCGAATAAATAAAATCTTTCTCTTGTTAGCTTAACTTATACAAAATTTAATTAAAAAGAGCACAGACCTCGGAGAGTAGAGAGAGTGAATTCAATAAAAAAAAGAAAATAATAATCATAATTATGCCGAAGCATCGTTTGATAAAGCATCTGGACTTTGTTTTATTACTCAAAGTTCTACGTACTCCTCTAATGTTCACGTGCAGGCGTTGTTCCTTACCTTCACGGGAGCGTTTCGTTCGTTTCATTGTTTAAAATAACATAAAAAATGCACCAGGACTGGAGACAGAAGTGAAAACTTATAACAAGTCACATTAGCGTGTCGGTGACGCGAACCAATAAACCCTCTAACGAATTTCGCCCAACTCGGCTAAAGAATTTTCACCTCAAAATCTAAGGACAAAGAAAAAAAAGAACTTTATTTACATATTAATATTATACATTTATCTTACGAACTAGCTGTGCCCCGCGGTTTCACCCGCGCTAGATGCCTACGTCATAGTAGCTTTATGCATGCAAAGTCTCAGCCCGATCGGTTTAAAATTGACAAAGTTTCATACAAACTTTCATCCCCTATTTTATCCCCTTGGGGGTAGAATTAGTCAAAATCCTTTCTTAGCGGATGCCTACGTCATAACATCTACCTGCACGCCAAATTTCTGCCCGATCCGTCCAGTGGTTTGGGCTGTGCGTTGATAGATCACTATGTCAGTCAGTCACCTTTGAGTTATATATATATTTAGATATAAATAAAATAAGTTTCCTAATAAGAATAAAATCAGCTTTGTGCTGCTTCATATACTCCGTGTAAGATTTAAGAAACGCTCGTGGAAACACTCACTAGTTAAATCTAACCGTTTACGAATTAACTAAACTTGAACGCATCCAGCGTTTTCCCGTCAAAGCTTTCTATATCAAAATCAAAACATGCCACGAACTATTTGATGCTCTTAATCCAACGATTAGCTCACATTCCCTTGTTTGTATATTCATCACTGTAGAGAAAATCATCATCATTAATTTATGAAAGTATTGCATGGTTGAATCTCTTAGAGCCACAGTTAAGTCGGCAGTTGGTGCTAAACCACAGTCGATCAGTTATTACCGCGCTATAAGCCCATGTAATCGCATCGGAATCCTTATGAAACCCGGTGGCACGTGTTACCCGCGGGTTCGAGTCCCGGGTGCGGTTATTTGCGGAAAATAGGTCAAACCGAGCTCAAGTTAGCTGCAAGAACGAATACAAAAAGAGTAAAGCGAGCGAGGCGGGTGCTCCTGCGACCGGTTAGCGGACAGTTAACCAACGGTTAACTTTGACATTTACATGTTAATAATAAATAAAATATCGTAGAATATTTAACTCAGCGCCATCTAGTCCCAAACTAAGCAAAGCTTGTACTATGGAAGCCAGATAACTGATAGAATACCTTTATACTTTTTTTTTTTAATTTCATCCCAGACACGGAACAAAGATTTATAAGCTTTTCACACAAATGTTTGTCCTGAGTGGGACCAACTCTGTTTGAGTTTGAGTCCTCTGGGAGGACTTAAACCCACGCCCTACAGCTTTAAATGTTAATTATGGGATAGATATAAAGATTATGTTTTGTTAAACTAAGTGTTAGTCGATTTGCTGTATCCTCGGCGAATCGATTATTATCTGGCACCACAATAGCGCGATAAGGGGCATCTCTACGTGAGACGCGACATAGATGGTGTATCGTAGCGAAATATTAACACACAATTACGGCCTTAATTATAATATAAATTTTGATAAAATTATTTCTAAGCTTACAGTAGTCTGTCTTGTTTAACCCACGATATTTCACGTTAGCAATAAATTAATTGGAGATTTTAACCTAATTATTCTGTTTTGCAGTTAAATACATAATGCAATATCTTATATATTTTATAGTTCTAAATAAGTTGGCGTTTGACCACATCCTGCCTAATTTTAAGCAATAGTATGATTTGTTCTAATTTACATAGCATAAAACAAAGCCACAGTCCGCATCCGTCTGTTTCTCCTTTTATACTAAAACACGCGACGGATTTTGATACAATTTTAACTGTTATTCAATATTTTTTACGGAAGTTTTGTACAATACATCCTAATTAGACTTCTTCAAGTCACCAATAGCACTCATGCGAAACCGAGGCTTGTCGCAAATCGTTAATAAATTATAAATCAATAAGTGTAAATAACCATCACTGTAATTGTGACAAAGAGCACACAAAGTAATTTACAACACAATTATAATTTGTGCAAATGTTTTGTACGGAGCGGGTTCAGACGATCAAGGTTGATAAAAGAATAGTAGTCGACATTGGCAACATGTATATACTCATATACATATTGTTTGTATACTGTACATATACCTACTATATGCGGAAGTGTTGCCTTGCGAGACCAGTTAGCCTTATATGTTAACTCGCTACATTTATTGTATCTTTATATGTACATTTTAAAAGCTGACGACAGGTTTTTGATCTTGAAATTGAGAACCGTTAATGTTTTTATTTTATTTCTGTATCTAGACTTGGACACTTAGCTTGCTAGCAACAAAACTTGGGTAAATTAAATCCTTTACATGTTTTCTATGCAAGTGTAAAACAAGTTTATTTAATGGTATGAAGCAAGATACATTTAGGTTACAACTTAGAAGATAGGTAAAACATATTTGCACAATATTTTATTGTTTATTTTATAACTTAACTCAGCATACATAATGCCAAGTGTGTATATAATTATAGTAGTACAGTAAACATGCAAAAATTGCGTTTTGTACGGTGATCTGTATCAAATAAAGCCGAGTTGATAGCCAAACACTGTTGGATTAAAAAAACAGACGATCAACTTTATTTATACCAAGGCCAAATTCACCAGACAATTAGTGCACAACTGTGACGCCGGGCCTTCGAGTGTAATGCGTCCCATTTTTGCGTCTCAAAAGTACAGATTGTAGAGTAACCTATCTAAGACAATAGATAATAGACAACACCTTATCTGTGACATAAAAATAATATACAAACATAAAGAAAAAACAAAACTGAGTAAAAATTTATAAAAAGAGTAGAAAATAATATATTTTTGTCTCTACACCAAGTTTGCTCAAAATCAATCCAGGCATAACTGGAGTACGATGTTGATGCGAACAAGTGTTCGCGTCTCTGCTAACCATTTTTTTTTTGGCTGATTGTCTTAATTTGATTCATCTTGTTGTATTACCGACAGAAAACATTATAGATATAACTAAAAGCTATTTTTTTTTGTTAATTATCAAACTGAAATCCTAGATTTTACTTTTTTATCTTAGGGTTAACCAGTCGTTAACTGTCGGTCCAGTGGCGCCGGGCCCGTCGGTGCATCGGCCCGGTTACGCAACTGCTATTTATATCGCGCCTAGCCGCGGTTCCGGAGCTCGAGGAAGGATTTAGGACTTGAATGTGACATGGTTCTAGTTGCTAGAATGTGGCTCGGGGGAAGTTTGCCTAGGTCCTAAAAAATCACCCTAATCAAGCTGCGAATTGACGTTTCGGTAAGTTTTTAGATTGGTGCACGTGAGTGGCATTTACACGCGCGTACGCGCCTACACACCACGCACTCACACTACTCAATCAATTTAATTCTTGCCATCCAGATATTGATATATTTTATTCCGACCGCCGCATCTCTGCGTCTCTGTTGAGAGCGTTTACCAGATTTGTATTTATTCATAAGTATTTCTTTGTGTGTAATTTCTTTGTGTGATATTTAAGAAATTAGGTATTATTTGTGTTCTATGTTTATTCTATTTATGTGGTCTAATTATTTGGCTCAAAAGCGTTTTGGTGATATACTGAAGTTTTTGCAGAAAATAAAATATATAACTGAGGGTTAACGTGAATCAAATGTTAATTTTATTGTTCCTTGTTCTTTGTCGTATATTTCACGGGTCTTTGGGCGGCACATCATTCTGATACTAAGTCTGGCTACTCAGCATATACAAATTAACTTTTTACACATTTTCAGTAGTCCAAAACATTCAACAGTTTTATTGCGCAGACGTACGATGTGGGATCACGTAGATTTTCGTGAACGCCTTACCTGAATTGTAATAAAAGCTCGTACTGTGGTACAGCCTCAGGTATCTACGAGTAACTTCTAATTAATTGGCTAGATTTCACGGCTCTCAAATATAAGGTCAAACACACAGCGCGATGTGTTATATAAGCAAGCCTTGACGACAATCTGTAAACAAATGTTGTTTTCATAATTCAAGCTCCTTCCGCAATCTATATCGGACGCTCTAAATACAGATCTGACGAAATCACGCGAAAATACAAACAAAGCAAGGTGAGCTACGGAGGGCGCAGCATCACTAGCAACAACTAACTGACTAGACATTGAATGCCCAGTTAGCTCATTTGATAGTGTATCTGCTTCAAAAGCTGTAGGGAAAGGGTTCGAATCCCATGCAGGACAAACATTTCTGTGATGTGTATAAGTATTCTATGTTATCTGGAACCCATAGTAAAAGCTTTGCTTAGTTTGGGGCTAGATGGCGCTGTGTGAAATTACCTATTTTGTCGCACTGGACACTTCTTATTTTTATAGTTATTCTTGACGTCTTTAATTGGATAGTTGTAGTGTATAAGAAAAAGAAATGTATTCTTTCTCATATTATGCTTGTTTGTATGTACGTTTGTTACTTCTCCACCCTGAAACGGATCAGCAGATTTGGAGTAAATTTGAAATTCAGATAGCTTGTACCTTCGATTAACACATACTATTTTTTATCCAGCTGTGCCTCGCCATTTAACCGCATTTTTCGAATAAAGAATAGCTTGTATTAATTCAGGGCGTGAGCTATCTGAATTCCAAATTCCACACATATCCGTCCAGCCGCTTAAGTGTAAAGAAGAACAAACAAACTCACATTCGCATTTATAATATTAGTTAGCATTGTGACGCGAAATATGATCTATATTTTATAGTTTGTGATTATGAAATATAAATCACAATTTTTTAAACAGTATATATACAAACTTTTGACCTTTCAATAACCTTCATTTTCAGGAATGTTTTTCCACGAAACGCATTTCTGTAGTAGTAACTACAATAATTTAATCGGTAATGTTTGGTTAGGACCTCATAACAGCAAGGGGAGGCGGTTTTAATCAATTTTAATGAACTCTAATGCTATAAGGGAGGGATTTAACAAACTTATCTACAAACAGATTTGATTTGTATAGCAAGAGAGTTCCGTGTTGTTTACACCTAATGAAAGCGACAGGTAAATGTAATTATTTTAATAATTTATATTGTACAGTAGGTACACAATTAATCTTTACTTGAGCAATGGGTCATTTTGTCTAATAATTGTGCTGGTCTAAATGCTGGGGAAGCACTGGACTGTATTCTCAAACTAAATATAAATCTGCAACCGTTAGGTTAGGGGCCCGTAGTGCGAATCAAGACGAGGCCACGCGCGCGTTGTACTCTGCTTTGAATCCTTGAAGAAGGCCACCGGATGTGGCCTGAACTAATCCAGCGCAATTAAATGTGAGTAATCCCGCATAAGTAAAACAAAAATAGTTTGAGACTGCGTAACAATAAAAGTGTGTTTTAATATACATGTGTATGTACGTTGTCGATAAAGATCTAATGCTGGTCGGTGGTTAAATTTTTCAGACATATTTTTAAGGAATGTCGCCGTTATTATTTTCTAAACAATTGGCATATCGTTGCCGGGAAAAAATCTCAGTAAGAAGAGTTCTTACTGGATAGGTACCTACCATGTTTGCTTACTGAAAGGGTATTATGTTTCCTTTTCTTTCATCACCTTCCACCGAAATGGTGAAGGATAGGAAAATAAAGATTATTTTCGTTCAAAAAAATTATTTACCAATAAAATAGACATTAAGCTATCGATGTTGACGATCGACTCTACTCTTGAAGTAGGTAATTGCTTGAGTAGTTATTAAATCAACCATTTCCGAAGCAGTCCCACCCCCACGCGTGGGCAGTTGGCGCAGCGCCAGGCGCAGGGTGCGTCGCCCCGCCGGCCATTGTCTCATCGATAACGCAAATAGATCTATGACTATTTAGGATTATTTAGGAACCAAACAAATGGTTACTAAATGAATGATTAGTCATCTATTATTAGATTAGTCAGTTTAGGATATGTCCCATACGCATATAACCTGTAACATACTCGCACTTAAAGGGAACAAAGACTTCCATGATTTTAATTGTCTTGAAAAACAACTCTGATTGGTTGCTTATTGTAATATGACAACCGGCAAATAAGGATGGATCGTTTATTTGAACGATAGCACTAAGTTACATGCATTCAGCACACCGTCCACAATGCATTTAACATCAACATTTATCTCTTATCATCAAGAGAGCGTATTATTCGTTTATTAACTTTTACATTAAGAAAAAATGTAGATTGTAATAAGGCTAAAGTAACATAACGTTTGGTGCTTGGCGGCAAATTTTCAGTTAAACGGTGGTAGCTAACTAGCCGAGCACTAGAAAGCTTCTACCACCATGCTACGTTTTCCTTCACCGGATCAAGCAGATGCGGTGATCCGGGATTCGAACGCACGCCCTCCGGCGTGTTAACTAACCGTGTTAACAGCCATTCTAAACCAACGTGCATATTCGATCACACCGCCGCTTGTTATCAGACGAGTTAATGGTCATACACAGTGTGTGTTAGTAGGTAGATGCGTTTAACCTCAACTAATATAAATAAAATCGATATAAGTAATTTTAAAGTCAACCTTGGCCCTGGCTAGACTTCATTCATGAAATTCAGATTCGCAGACTCCGCGCCAGCGTCAATGCAGTCTGTACACATAGCGAACACGTAGCCATTCGAGTTCAAAATTCTGGAGTTCGTCCACACGAAGTTTTCAAGTGGCATTTAATCCGAAAAGTTCAAATCGGTTCATCATGTTTGTGTAAAATTGCATTTAAATTCTTAAACAGCGAGTGTTCTGTATACACTGATCTGCAGTTGTGCAAAACAGAACGAGTGTTTAGATCGAATCGTCTAGTAGGTATTAGGCTGTATGTCTATGTCATACTTGTGTATGCTTACCTGATAATATCCTTCCTTAGCTTATGTTCATACTTATTATTCGCATTCTTCTTGGATCCTTTTCATCCTAAGATTGCCTCTGGAAGAGATCGCTTTTAGCGATAATCCCGCCAATTGTTACACTAGTTTTAAGTTTATATTTTTATATAGTCTTTGGTGTGAACAACTACGAGTATCTATGTAGCGTATTTATAGTTTATATTACTGCTGCCCAATGAAATAAGCGATCACTGGCGAGCACAGTGGGGTATGACCCGCGTGAACCATGCGTGAACTCAAATTTTCCCGTAACCCTGAGCTGAAAGCGCGCTCCCGAGGAAAGCGCGCGAAAAGGTGCGGGGTCGACGATCGACGCGGGCGCGGTCCCGCCGCCGCCGGCCGGCTCCCGCGGGACCGCGCGGGACTGAGGAACAATCCACAGTGCGCGTCCGCGCCCCGAGCTTCCACGTGCACCTGCGCTACAAGTTTTTCTAATAGGTTTGGAATAATGCGATACAGGGAGGGAGCCAGTTACAAATCTTTCAACTTCAATTATTATACTGCACCCCGCGGTCTCACTCGTGTTTTCATATTATTAATTATATACTTATGAGACACATTCAGCTATTTTTCATTTTTAAATTTACTTTTTTTGCAATAGACATGTAAAACAACAAATATTATAAAAACCTAAATCTGTGGTGCCACAGGGTTCAAGCTGCCGGTGGTTAGGGCTGCAGAGTGAGGAATCTCCTTACAATGCGCGCCGTGTCTTTTGTGTGCAAGAGTAACAAGCATGTACAAACAGACATGTATTTTTATAATGTATTTCTATGAACTCGGTGTACTAAAAAATCGCGAAGCAACTCAAATCACATAACGACGGAACGAAAACAAAAACACAAAGATAAAGAAAGCAAAGGTAATTTTTTTCAGATCTTAACTTACATTTTAAAAAAAATATACTTCGAACAATTGAGTATTTCTGTGATAAAAAATCCAACTTTCCCATAGCCCATGCTTTATTACTAATTATAATGTAAATTTTAAGTAAAGCGACAATGTCAAACATTCATTGTGCGGATATGTTTAAATTTTTTCATCTGACAATACTGAGAACTGCTAATATTGTTCGAGCTGGGATCCAAAACAATCCAAAGTCAAACCATTCGTGGAGTATTCATGAAAATAACTTCGGGACGAACATTAACTTATTGCAAATATAAACACAAACAATAGAATATATTCTAAAAACTTTACAGCGCAATTAAGATAATAATGTTCATAACATCGTAAAATTACTTGTGAAATCATCTCTAATCATCAGCAATAATCATCATTATCGTCAGCCTGTGCTCTTCAGCTTTTTGATAATGAAATAAAGCATTGCGTTCATGATCACAACTAAATGTATCAATAAAACTTTTTTGAGATATGTTAGTAATTCGTTTATATACTTTAAAAATAACAGAAACAATTGATAAGATCAATTGTTTTTCAAAACGTGATAATTGAATCTTAAATGGTTAACGCATTAGGAATGCCTCTGGTATTACAGATATACATAGATGACGGTTATTGCTTACCATCAAGCAAATCGTCCGTTTGTGTGGGTTCACATTCGAACAATGTACATTACTTTCAGTACCGGGCGGGTACCGAATGGTGTGTGCCGCCAGTCACACTTGATAGATATATATAAAAAAATTATAAATTTATAGGTCACTAATACCTACTGATCCATACAGGCATACTGTTAATTTTCACTTTGGGAATAGCTTGATTATATTTGAAAATAAACATATAATAGTTAAGAGTACATACATAATTTAATGTAAAAATCATTTTAAAAAAAAGGCTTTTAAAGATAAACGAGTAACAAAAAGGGTATTCAATCTTCACGTTCACGAATCTCAGAAAATAGAATGAAGCTGTCACTGCCATGATTCATATCGACCTAGTGATAATAAATTCTGTGAAACTCTTTACGGAAAAATAGTGTAAAAAGAGCTTAAATTAAGGCTAGATCTCTACTATTATATTATCTAGCGTCTTCGTGATACCACTGGCCACATTTCTTTCCACATTCTCACCGATTGGTCACATTGATCAGGACCACGTGTTCCCCCCTCACCATGATCTGGGGGAGGTGTCTGGTGCACTCCCACACTCCCTTGCCGAGGGGGGTTTCAGTGATTTGGGGCACGGGGGATATCTGCGCTGCTGTCCCTTTTGCCACAGGGGTACCTTCAAAGAAATTGTAGTAGTTACTGTTTTTTTTTTTTAGAATTTTTTGTTTGCTCTAAAGTTTCACAAAACTTACTCGGTGGTAGATCTCCTTAGCAGGAGGTCGTCTAGGTAGGTACCACCGCAGTACCAGATATTCTGCCGTCAAGCAGTACCTACTGTATAAACATTAATAGTATCTGACACATCCCTGTGAAACATATTCCATTACTACCGTGGGATTTGATCCTATTACCTTCAAATAGACTGTCAGACGGACGTTTAAGTATAAAATATATTGTTATTTGTTTTGATTCAGTTCGGAATCCTCAGTCCGAATTTGACTCGCACTAATCTTTATTATTAGTACATATATACAATTGATTATTTTCCAATAAAATTTTAGAGTCTACCTTCCCACACTCACTAAATTCTCACTTAATTCAAAAACAGTAAATTCTTTTAACGACATTGTATACCGTACCTTTTATGAAACCCATAAATAACGCGACATTTTCAAATGTCATTAGCAATTAAAACTAGACTGCTAACGCAATAAACGAATTAACACCAAATTTATTTGCTTAAGCCTCATCTACCTACAATGAAAACCTTTTAGGGACTACTCCACTAAATCAAACAAATATACTGCCCTGTTCCGTCAGTAATAATTAAATTTATAGAACGCTTGGCCTATTTTAGAAGCAAGCGCAAAGGTTCAGCAGTTTGGAGTCTTACACCATATGGCATGTACTTCTGAATGGTCTACAGGTGTGATAATGGGCGTCTATTATAGACTTTATTAGATTATACTCAACCTATTGTAATAGGATTTTTGATAAAATGTATATATTAATAAAAGTTACGTCCAGCTTTGTTAAGTTACTTCGCAAGGACATGGCAAAGCTAAATGAAACATATTCAGTGGCATGGCCATATACAAGTATATTCCTCTCCAACTTGAACTTAATAGTACATGTAGTAACATATTATTTGCTTTTTTAAGTACAATGTATAATTTTGTCGTTACCTTACCTTAATTCGCTGAGATACTACTTATCCATCCGTAAGATATAATCTTAATATATAAATAAATAACATAAATCCATAAGGATTGTCTGTAAAATATTACTCTTAGTCTTATAAGTCTATTTTTTTTTTTTTTGTATTTTCGCTTTCTGTTTTGGCAATAAAGTTATTAACTAGATAGTAGATCTTGGTCGTCTATATAAGTACCACCGCAGTACCAGACATTCTGTCGCCTTTGTTACTCAAAGTTCCGTGTATCGCTACAATGGACATGTCTCCTGTCCCCAGAAGAGCATCATGTTTGTCTTATTACTTTTGCATTACAAAACAAAAATATTGTATGGCATTTTAACTTAATTGTATGCCGACTACATTGGTCTGAGCAATCGTTATGTTTAAGAGCGATAGGACATAACGCCAATGGGGATTCAGTCAAATTTCGCATGTTTCTAGTTAACGCGCTCACCCATTCCAGGAGGTATCTTCCTCTTCTTCACGCCCTTCCTCTTCCAAACTTCAAGCACGTCGCTTAGGGCTAGATTCCACTGTTTGTCGAATGCCACTACTGTCGCGTGCAGAACGCCTCTTATGCCGCGGTCGTTACGCGTGATCACCTGCAACCAATCTTTATTTTGACTACCCTCATTTACAACTTGATGCAATAAAGTAGGAAGCGGAAAATGAATGAGTTTTCTTTATTGAATTAGTTGTTGTCGTTGTTATTCTACCAAGGTTTTGATTGCTAAATAAATATTCTAATAAAGAGCCGATGGTGCGTTTTTTCTTCTACTCACGATATTCATAAGATATACAGACAGTTTTACTCAAACCTACTATGCTAAATTATTATGTGATACGAACAAAAACATTAATGTGCCGTTTTATTTGTTACAGGAACAGTGCAGTGACGGTTGTGAATGACCAGGATACGCGGCTATCTACCAAATGTGTTCAATCGAAACTGTGACTTTCGTAGCAATAGAATACTATTCATCCTGATGGTAAGTTTCTTATAACTTTTTTGAGTTCGTAAGCCGTCAGCCAAACAAAACAAAAAGTAGGATGAATTTATTTTTTATGTAAAAGTAATGAGATGAACGAGACGCTCTCCTGATGGCAAAAGATAATGAAAAAAAGATAGCTGCAATGGACCTGTCCATTGTCCACAAAACTTTGAGTAGTAAAACAGTCTGGGACATCGCTGCTTCGACGCTCATTACTTTTTCTTTTTTTGACTTTTTTGAGACTTATGACTTGCAACAGATATGGATTTAATCATTTAGACCCACTGTATGCATTGGGTCTAATTAGACAAAGTAGACGGATAATTGTGACTACGGAATGTTATTGGTATGTACGTAATTAGTTATGGAATTCCCAAAGAGCAGTATTTTTTACGTGTCATTAGAGTACATTTACCCATAATCCAAAATGGAACTGAAGTCAGAGCTTTTTGGACTTTAATTATATTAAAAAAATTAGTGTTATGCCCAGAACAGAAGAATCGTTACAGATAAGATTATTTAGCATAAACATTCGATAAGGTAGACCCTAAATATATCGATGTGTCTTTACGAGCTGCAGGTACCCAAGGTCATCTTGTTTTGTCGACACTTGGTCTGTGACTGTGACGCATCGAAAGTGGATCAGGTTACAGGTATCACGTTTTCAAGAGCTTTAAGATCTTACTCTCAGACGACACTGCATTCATTTTGTATTGATTCACAACAAATATTTAGTCAAGATCAACTTTTATAAAAAATACGACTGAATTTTTTTGGGTTCATTTCCAGAATGATTTCCGGCAAGACCTTATTAGTAAGCCTAGCCTACGTCGCGCCATTCGCCTGTCATACTTACTTACGTTTATTAATATCTTTTCTGTAATGTATATTTTGAACCATATTAGGATAGATATTTTTAGTAGAGATTAAAAAAACAAATAAGTTTTTTTAATTATTATTTTGGCGTTTTTCTGTTATTTTTTTTGGAAGGTTCGAGCCTAATAACCAATTTGTTGGAAAACACAATGTACTCTTATACTCTGGTAGTACGGAACCTTCTGTGCGCAAGTCGACTAGCATTTGCATTTGTCCAATTTTTGTTTACATTACATTTTCGTTTCGTAAAATATCTTCTTGCCTTGAAACGACAATCTCTATTACCGTTTTGCTATTAAGTAAGATGTCTACGCATTACGCCTACGTTTTCCGATTGGTATTCATTCGTTTTCCGGCACTTGCCCAGCAGGAAAAACAAACAAATTACCGTCTGTTTTCAGCTAGAGCCCTCCGCCTCTCATCAAGGACAAAATCCTCAGATTCGTTTAAAAAATTGAACCATAACTCAATCTGTGGCGACCCAAACAACACTCACACCGACGTAGCTCGCACTGTGCCGTGTGCCTGTGTGGGTAATGACGGAAGGCGCCTCGACCTCGCACGGGGCCGATTCAATTCGTAAGTGCCTTGCCAAGGTCCCGACTGCTTTTAAACACGCTCTGTCTGCATGGAAACTTTTTGAGTTTTCCTTCATTGTAGCGTTGTGCCGCCTATTTCTAGAATCCTTCCGAAGGTCTTGTCTTTGTGCTTCAGATCGCTGCCGTGAATTGTCATTATCAACACGGGCTTATAGTTTTTTTTTATTTTAAATTTTTCCGTGACCTTTGTTAACTTAGATTTATACAATATATATACATAATGTATATATATTGTATAAATATATGTATTATTTTTTCTACAATATAGTTCCCCAAAGTTCTTTTCCTGAAAACTTTAACTTTTATTTACAATGAATTTCCTATTTAATTTATGGACTTCATTATAATCCAATGTGGTCTAATCTGAAAACCACTTAAATATCAGCTGCGCAAATGGCAAAGATCTCAGTTCAAATCACCTGAGCCTGAGTGACTTAGCCCTTCAAGGTCTTGACACCTCATTATCTCCGAGGCTCTGGGTCGCCGATGAGATTTAAAGTATCGTTAAACAGTACATGTCTCATTAATTTCGTTCACGACCCGTTTAATATGGTGTTATTCACCGAGTAAGGGCAAACTAAATAAAATTCAGGTGTTGTTAAGTCGCGGGTGTCAACATAAATGGCGCAGTGTTTCCGGGTTGAAAGTAGCTCTGGGCCCAAGGTCGGCCTCGGCAGACTCGAGAGGGCAGTGCTCCGCTGACAGCGCTTAAAAGTCTGCCGACGTCACGATACACACCTATTTATGGATTGGCTGCATATGACACAGCATTGTCTTTAAAGCCTGACGTTGACGGCCACTCGGTGTTATTTGTTCGAAGTTACCAGTTTTGTTCGAAGTACTTATTTATATTATTTTAAGTTGTTATGGAGAATCGGTATTTTAAGCATCATCGACTCCTAATTGGAGTACATAATCGGAGCTTTATTTGATGTAATCTGATTACGTAATGCGTACCAAATACGGCTCATGTCAGCTCTCCGCGGCCTAATCAGGGGTGAACCTTATTGCCACTGCTTATGGAATGATTCGATCAATAAACTATTACAAAGCCGCTTGTAACACTCAGCTTAACAACCCACGTTACCGACAAGAACAAGTCGAAGGAAATGTAACTTGATTTAATTTAATCGATTGAGCTAAATCTATTTCAAAATAATTCTCGGTGCTCCATTTAAATTTTCCACGGAAAGGTTCAGTATACTGAATGCAAACATGTCTCATAACAACATTTCGCCTGCCAAGTTGTCGTTAACCCTTGGGAATTCAGAAGTTACGAGCTCCGAGCCAAACAAAAGAAAAAATCCATTAGACTATGTAAATAATAATCAACAGTGTAATGGCGGTACCAGGATAGCATCACTCCGCTGGAGATTACCGGCGTAATGTGGGAATGCGCTGTAGGAAGAGCATTGAGGCAATTTAGCAATCATGGCCGCGCGGGGAAGAGCTCAATTGCACAAGTGCATCGGACAGGTGGAAGGGACGCGTCACACCCACGGCTGAGCATTTATTAAAATGTACATATTTAGAGCCAGTGACGTCTCACACGCACAGCGCTACGTTCATTAAATCGATATTCAAATGAAAGTTTTTTTTTAAATTTCCACTTCGGTTACAAAATTTCCTCATACCGAAGGCTTCTTGTAGCAAGTATCGTCGGACAAACACGATAATTCACGATCTGGCTTGTAAATCTTGTAATGCTTACGACACCGAAGCTAAACATTGTAATTGCCAGCTGAACGTTCATTGAAGCCGGAGAGCAAACACAGACTTTGGACGAGCCTTCTTGAAACAAACATTTGTTAGTAGGTCGTGCAAACATTTTACAGAGCGGTATTTTCGGTGTCTTATCCTCGGATAAGCGGTCACTTCAGGTGCTCAAATCTGCGGCGTGACGTCATAGCCCCTGGCTAATCCAATAACGAGAACCCTGCGATAAACTCGTAAGTGGATAGAGCTCAATCCCATTAGCATTCGGCAGTGGGCAACAAAGATAGCCATGCCAGTGGATTCCTTGCAATTCGCCAGCGGTATCGTAGCCCCGAAATAGAACGTTGCGCAATGTAATATAACTGTGCCCAGCGCCCTTCGCCTTGGGGTCTCCGAGCCAAATGTCTTCGGCCATGACAGTTTATTCTCGATATCTGTTCCGCAGTATTTCCTATTGATAAAGAACTTCACGCAAATTGTTGCCGTAGGACAGAATGTTCCCTGTAGGCGGCGAAGTGTTGCTGTAGTTGTTTTCGGAATAGTTATTGTTGCTTTTATCTTTTGATTTATTTCTGTTAGTGGAGCTCCGATATTCTTTACTACAGTGAACCACTTTTACAATCTTTATGTTTCAAACGTACTTTAGAATTCAAATTGGATTTCCTTGTTTAGCTTGGATCATTTACATGGATCGGCAACGAATGGAGATTACCGGTGTAATATGAGCATCCTCTGTTACGTTATATTACAATAGAATAGACATGCAGCAAGCATAACACTTAGCAGCGGGCGCATCACCGCCGGCGGAAGGAAAATGTTTCGCAACGCGCCCGCTGGAGGTTGCAGCCGTGAACGCTTACTGGGTAAAGGCTAAATCGATGCTCGTGGCTGATTACCGGCAATAACCAACGGAACTGGCGGAAATTGGCTAATTAGTATATTTTGAAAAAAATATTTTTACGGATGTCCTGAAATGACAACTGTGTTAGGATTTATACGTAATTAAAAAAGTTTTATACACCCTTTTAAAAACTTCCAAAAACTACTAAGCAAAGTACTGGGACAACGCTTTCTGTAAGTTTCAAATTATCTCAATGGGAGAAATCAATTTAAAAAAAAATATGTTTGTTTCTATGTCTTATCAAATCACCTAACGTTTCCAACTATCGTTATCTCAACTTCAAACCTCGCCTTGAAGCTTTTTCAGCTGTACGTATAAAAACAAGTCAGACACAGCTCCGATAGATAGAATATCTGCTTGGTGAAACAATGTCTAGTTTCCTTGAATAACGTTATGAACTTTTTTCTCGTAGCTTTTTTCTCAGAATTTAAGTAAAACTTAAAGTGCCAAGGAAAACTCTTTGTTAAATATTCCAGGCAGCACTTAAGAAAAAGGAAGCAGCCTTTCTCTTTCTGGTCGACCTTGCGATTACCATATTTATACCGGGTTCTTATTCACCGTAATTTATTTTATGACGTCATTGCTTGCTTCTGCTTACCTTATATGATTATAATTTCAGCGGGTCATAGCATTTTTTTATTTCTTATGCCGTAGGTTGCACGAATATACTATTAAACAGACTGGCAGCTTCACTGCAAGCAGTCTCATACGATCTTACCTCCACTTTTGCTGGTTCCGACATACGGCATAACCATTCGTAGCCATTGACCATCATGG
This sequence comes from Biston stratarius, assembly GCA_950106695.1. Taxonomy (NCBI): domain Eukaryota; kingdom Metazoa; phylum Arthropoda; class Insecta; order Lepidoptera; family Geometridae; genus Biston; species Biston stratarius. The sequence continues at coordinate 32,709,488 of OX467109.1, forward strand.
GGAACGACGTGGGTTGTGTTTGCCGCTCCTGATAAAAAAATACTAAAGGCCTGCCTGTTAAAAGACCTTGCACTTCCTTGTAAATATTTAAATGCTTTTTCAGGTAAATTTTCCTTATTGATATTCCGGGATCATAGCGTAAGCTCATTACCATTATTAATTCATGACGAATCGCGTAAAATCTGTAGACATCTGTGTTTCCATTGGACGGAGTACCGTCGCCGCGTCGCCGAGTGAAAGTAAACAAACACTTTATGCAGAGGTTAGAGCCGCACTGCGCCGTTTCTCTTCACGATTCCCATTTTAGTGAGTTTGCAAACGAGAAGCGAGTATTGAATGATGGATAACAATAGCGAAAATATTTACTAAATACGGAAAAACTAAATACTGATCGGAGAGTTTTATTGTCTTTATCATTTAAATAATTCCTTACGACAACAGGGACAGAAAGCCATCTCCGAAGCCTACAAGCAGCATCGTACATCGTGCAAACCTTGAGCAATATAAATCATCACTATAAATATACTTTATACGTTCTGTAAGCCGTGTATCGCTTCACACAAATGCAGTCATAAACCTTGTGTATTAAATCCCTGAATATAATAAAGTCAGCCCATCTAAGGCCGCTTGTATTAGACCACTCCAAAAGTTCAATGGCGACGTCATAAAAATGTTTAGCATTTATATAGGTCACCGCGGAAAGGCTAATGCGGCAATCTTAAGCCGGAACTGAGGTCGAGACTGACTTTAGGAGCAGTTCTCCTTACCTCGAGTATGTCCGACCAAACACAGCATTTCAGTTTTTTTAATTAAGTTATAGGCTTGCGTTTGACCGCCATTTTGCCTCATGCAGTAAGCAGTTTTAGAAAGTATGATGAAGTTTTATTGATTGCAAATAGGTTTTAAAGTACGCGTAACATTATAAAATCTTATGACATCATAAACGCTTTCTCAAAGATATTGACCAATAAAATCCTCTTACCCACACTGTCCTAAGTGCTCATGGTGTTTATATCATCATAATTCACCCAATTATTATTTGCTTATTCTTATTAATCGAGGTGATTAGTGAATCCGAGATCCTACAACACGACCTCGGGTCACGGTATCCGTCATACGAGTGACGGCCGACCTTGAATGCTCTCCAAAAACAATCTCAAACACCCGAACTCCCAGATCTGTGACCATTGACCGCTAGAGAAAGTAAACAGACACTTGCACGTCGTACGTGCGGCCTTGACGAGGCCGTCTCTCGGACCAGACGTGAACGACACTCGACTTTGTGCGACTGTAATTGGGTCCACTTCTGAACGTGGCCAAATCGGACGCTGGTAAAAAATATGACCATATGAAAGGTTGGATAGTGTGCCTTACCGCTTGAGACGTAAGGCACAGAGCTGGTCGGTCGGCGGCGGTGTCTATCGCCGGTTAGGCAGGCGGTACCCGCGTCGCGAGCAGTGAAAGTGAACGGTGCGCAGCACGCGGAAGCGTAGCGCGGTAGCTAAGGTGAAGGTATGATAATGTGATTAGTATTTGCTCGCATGTTACCAGTTACTGCTATTACTAGTATTACTGGATAATAAAACGGCGTATTTATAGTAGTCAGTCGGTGTTCCAGTTGGAGTAGGTTGCGGGTGTTTGACAGGATGAAAGTTGTTTGGCGAGTCAAACGCCGCTCGGTTATGATGCTGATATGTTCCTATGCTCGTATTATGATCTGTTTTGTATTAAAAGTCTAATGCAGTTCTAAAATTAAAGCTTTATTTTAGCTGTGATTGCCTGAGCCATTTTGGCTTCAGTAGCGCTTTTCCAACGCCATATTTTGATCATTCATAAGTTACAGCGACGCTAAACGCTGTTACAGTTGAGGTAAGTTGAAAATCTGACGCCAAGCACTTAACGGTGTGTTCCGGCAGCCTTACTTGGGAGCCAGTTCCATTCCAGGCTAGGCGTGTTGACCATCCAGGTGAGCTGTGGTCAAAAAGTTAAAACAAAAATACGCTCTATGTAATTTTTTTATTTAGCAAATATTAGTTTCGTTTTCTACTTCTGTTTTAATTTTGATATGTAACAGTTTCGCAAGGCGTAGCGTCATAGCGCCTTGCGTCAGGGGTAAGACCCAATGAAGTAGCGTCATCAATCAGAACTGGTGGCGTGTCAAAGCGACCCTGATAATGACTGCCTAAATCTTCTCGGCGACCTACATTCCTACAATACGCACTCTCAAAAGCCGTTATGTAAGAGACACTCGACGCGACTTGTGTAACTCACGCATGCGGGGACGACTATGCACAGACTAGATCCGCTCTCGATTTCGGTACCCGGTCAAGGACACTCGCTGCCATTGTCAATGATGAGGCCTAGTTTTTAGAAAGTGGAAGTTTAGGAACGGGTATTTCAAAACGCTTCCGTAAATAAAGCGGCGAAAACGATGGAGCAAATACAGTTGGACGTGTGATTTCATAATTTACTGTAACTTCAATGGTACAACCTGCTGTGAGTCTTAGACTAAGTTTAGTTAGATTTAGTTTTAGACTAAGATTTTCACATTTCAGTGTGATGATTAAAAAAATAGTTCCGGTAGTCTCAATAGACAACGGCAATTATGTAGTTTGACACTCGTACAAATGACAGCATTACAGTGTACTGTGTGTGGTGCAAGCTGTAGTCATACGTCACTCGCTCCAGATTCATCGCGAGCACGTGCACTTTCGGTTTCAATGGACAGTCACAAACATCTAACGGTTACATACTTATTGATTATTTTCGAGCGATTTATTAATATTTTTATTTATTTTCATAATGCACACATCGTGCTAACATTTTGTTTTTTTTTCCTTTACGAGAACCTTGTAAGTTTGAGTCATATTGGGTTATTTTTTAAATCACCTACAATGAGACCGTGACTTCCGCACTTTTTATATCGATTCTCGACCTTCACGGAAAAAAATATGTTAAAAACTCTTGAAAACTTTAAAGTACTTAATAAACAATACATTGCTTTATGCACCGCGATACACTAAATGGGCCTAACTAACTTTGCGGATAGACAGCTTCGTAACGATCACGTGCAAGGCAGCATCAACAGCTACAAGCAACTGTTTGCTTCGAGATTGGATCAAGACTGTCCTATGAAGAAGCACTGGTCTTAAAGTCTACACTGAAATAAGGACGGTTTCAAACCAACGCGGCAACGTTTAGACTACAATTTGTTATTTTTACACGGCTGCATAAATAAAGGAGTTCATGTATGTATGTTTGTATGCGAGTTTAATTACTTCTAATTACTAAACAGATTTGGATGTATGGGGTATGATTAGAATCCTTACATCATCCAAGGTGACACTGGCTATAAATTTTTTGAAAACAAAATATAGAAAAAAATAATAATAGTGGGCATTCATGTTTTTTTAATATTCTTAGTTAAGTTTGTTATTTATTGATTTTTGTTCATATTTTGTAATTTTTATTTATCGATATTTATAAGTTGTTTTTAAACGAATTGTGTTTTTTATATTGACATTTGTGCATAATATTGAATTGAATTTTAGATTATACATATACATGTATATGGATTCGTTCTGAAACAAATGATTATTTATTATTAAATCGATAATTATTAATTTATTAAAGGAGCGCGTCACAATGAACAATCATTGTGACGCGCTCCTTTCGACTCAGCATTATTGAAGCATAACTCTCTATAATATAGACAAGATAAACCTTCTACATTATTAGGATTAACTACTACCAGCAAAAAATTACTCAAACTAACTAGCTTATAAGCAAAAACTAGCCTAAATATTCCGAATTAGACGATTCAATTAGCATAGAAAACGAAGGTCGCCAAAAAACTTGCAATTCAAACGACACTTGACCTTACCGAGTTGCACTCACAAATTGCAACGCAGAAACAAACGAGGAAGGAAGAGATACAAAACCACAAGACATTGTGTAGTCCCATCAGGAAGCGCTAGCCGTGCATAAAATTCGACAGTCGAAAAAACAAGCCGGAATCGCGGCAACCTTGCGCGACCATCGCCGGCAAGGGCAGTCCCTTTATCGGCCGATAAATAAAAACTAAAACACACTGATAACGCGATAAGTGAATCAGTAGCAAGGTCTGGGCCTAAGTCACTGGGTAAAGGTCGAGGTGGACTTCTTTAATTATTTTTTGTGTAAGCAATGGAATTTTTTTCCGTGTTGGTACTTGGCGGATGACATTGGACGAGGCGGCGGGAGATAACTCGACCGACTGTGGCGAGATCGGATGGAGGCTATCTCATTCAATAATACGGCTTATCTGTGTTTATTATATCAATAATAATTACTTAATGCGATTATGCTAATGTTTACGATAACGGCGAAACTAGTAGGTGTAAAATTTCGAGTGAAAGCACATGCAAATACAATTATAAATATTTTATTGATAACACCACTGTTACAAGTCAATGAAAGATTGCAAGTAAATACATCTTCACTATTACTTATCGCCAGACTGATGATAAAATATAATCAGCCACTAAAAATATTGAGTGGCAACGAAATACAAAATAAAATTTTGAGAAGCGTAAACTGGTATTAATCTATTTGGCTACTAGATAAAAAAAATAAGAATAATGGCATTGTGCTAAAAGCTGGCATAATGCAAGAACGTGCATGGTCGATGAAAGGAAAAAAAACAACACTATATGTGTCATACAACAAAATATATTTTAAAGCTCACATTCGAATATTCACACGAATGCAATAAAATAACATCCGGATGTCCTTGCCGAAAGCACGAATCTCGTGAAACAACTTTAAATCGACTGTGGCGGTTTTTAGAACTAACTGAAATTGTATACAAAATCACGGAATAATTTATAGCAATCTGAAATGTTTCCAGTGTATTTAGTGGCGCCACGGGAGATCAAAGTAAAATTGTCGACTGTATAATGCACGTTTTCTTAACTTTGCGTGCCTCGTTTTGGTCATAAAGGAAGTAATGCGCGCTATAAAAATCATATTTATATCAAAAGATAAATTCATGGATTCAAGTTTTAATTAAGTTTTGCGTAAGTATTAATATTGAATATTTTATGGGTATGGTAGTAATATTAAAACATTGCTGAGCTTAACGTCTCAGTCGGCATTCTCTTTCGCGGGGTTTATTCCCAACTCTGTCTTGATTCAAATAAGACGTTGTTTTTTAAATGTATGATGCAATTTATTAGTTAGTATGAACAACTAATAAATGATAAAGCAGTAGTCCAGGATATATTACGTGCGATTTCTCTAACGAACTTTGTCCACTAAATGACTTTAATTAAGTTACTAATTATCCGGGAAATCCTCGCGGTCCGTCACAACCAATCACAACTTTTAATATAAAATGCAAACTTTTTAACGAGTCCTTTCAAGAAGTAGCCAAAACTTCTTTAGTGCTCAGTATGGAATAATAAAATCTAACCATTTCTACTAAATCGTAATCAGAATCAGAATCATTTATTGGCCATAAATAACAACGCATGTTACAGGCAAGTCAATATAACAATAAATAATCGTTTTAAAATTAAAATTAAATCTCAAAATTAAATTTAATTCTCAATTATTAATTAAATTTAATCTTTATATTATCAATAGTTTATGCAATTGAAAATATTTACTAATAAACTCTATTAGAAAATGGAAATCTTTTTAACAGACTTCAAAAAAGGAGGAGGTTCTCAAATCAATTGTATTGTTTTTAATGTTTGTTACCTCGGAACTCCGTCATATAATAACCGATTTGAAAAATTATCTCTTAAAAGTATATACCTACTTTAAAATTAATTCCATGGAAGTTTCATCGAAAAACTATGTTTTCCTAGTAAACAAAATTGCTTGCTTTGTTTTCCTGTGACTTTTCAGTGGTGTTTACTGTCAGTCTCACTGGACTACCTCCTTTCCACCTTCATCATCAGATCATGATAAAATAGGAGGGTAGGCATCGAACCTCCTTATTAAAACAATATAACCTGGCCATGTTATGTAAAATTTATACTTAGTTATCATATACATACAAAAAAACATGAGACGTTACTACTAAAAAAACAATGAGCATTTAGTAAACGCGTGCAATATCTGAATCGCACTCGGACGCAGTATCAGTGACATGCAAGAGTGCACCAGGAAGCGCCGCCGGCGGCCGTGACAGCGCGAGGTCGCCACATTTCCACAACATCGCGCCAGTCGCGTAATTGTGACGCGCTTTGCATAACCAGAGAGCCTAGACAAAGTAATATTCCAATTAGCGATAACGTTAATAGAAACGTAAAAAAATTACGGAATTGACATAAGCTGTCGACATGTCACGTGGGCAGCTCATGTCAATCCCATACATTTTTGGATTTTCTATTAGCATTATCGATTATCAAATGTCCCTTATGTAGGCCCACTGGTCTCGCGATCGTTTGTGACGAAACAACAGTGATTTGTTAGCACGACATATTTCGTTCTAAATGTTTTCTGTGCGGTCATCAAACTATAATGAGAAAAGTTTTCTACAATTTTCAATATAAAAAAAATAACATTGTTGTCTCTCTATTTTTTTTACAAAAAGACTTAACAGCACCTAAGATCTGATAACGTTATTTCGATCATTAGTAAAATTCTGCATAAAATGCAAAGGATGTTTTAATTTATTCAATACAATTAAGTTACACGAAATACTCAAACATTTTAAAAATTATTCTGATACTTATCACGACCATGACCAAGTAGAATTCAAATATATCTTGAATTTTAAATCCGCATTACTAAAAAAATATGTCTCAATAAATAAAAGAATCTTTATCGATAGTGAATAAAGCCATCCCTTCACAGTTGATTGCCAATACAAATAGCTGGAGACGACGTCACGAGATGCAAGGCTACTGAATACGCTGGCCCGACAAAATGGAAACCCTACAATTGCATTTCAATTTTATTGTTCTAAAAACTGAAACTTTCTAGACTACCCAAAAATTATTTATCAATGTTTCAGCATGAAGATTATACTGACAAAGGTATCTATAGATACTATCACAACACAACATTTCCTGCTTTACTTAACCATGTTGTTTAGAAACTTAACTATTTCTACTTCTATTACTAAATATGATTTTCCTGTTTTGTTCAATATAATTAAATAAATCAAACTAAGTATTATTTTTTTATGTTTGACGGGCTAGGTGTTTGACCACAGCGCACCTGATGTTAAGTGACAGTGTGGTCGAAGATGGTGAACACACCTAGCCTAAACTGGTTCTTAAGTAAGGCTGCCGGACACATTGTTTGGCGGCAGAATTTCAACTTGAGGGTGGTAGCTAGCCAGCCGAGTACTAGAAAATACCCTATCATCATGCTATGATTTACTCACGATGTTTTCTGTCACCGGCAGCTCAAGCTCATTGTTGGCGTGTCCGACCGTGCTAACCACTGAGTTATCATCGCTACAAAAATATAAAACATGGTCGCTGTCCGCGTCTGTCTGTTTCTCCGCTTATTCGTCTTGAACAACGCAACGGATTTTGACACGGTTTTCACTGTCGTTCAGATATTTTCTACCCAAGGTAATACATAACACATCCAAGCTAAACCTTTGTATAGGTAGTGAAATTCACTTTTTAAATTTAATTTATTTATTTACAATATTTCAAACAATCCTCCCAGGGTTTCCCTAATGCGATGGCGCAAGTAAACATACATATAAAACTAATCTAAAAGGCCGCTGTCAATAGGAATAGTTCCCAAAACGCTGGCAGTAAATACTAAATTGCTATATTCGCACTAAGGCAAGCTAATAATGCTAGATTTTAAGGTTCTTTATTTATTTGTAGTGTTCACAATAAAGAGGTTTTGCTTATCTAATTGGGCGAATCCTTTGTTTATTGTGTCAAACATTTTATTGTCAGTGTTATTAAAATGTTATTGTTTTTATACAAATGTAGTAATATTTTCAACTCTCCCCTTGAAGCTTCCATCTTCTTTGCTTTCCCTGAAATACGTCCCAACGCAATTTCTTTTTAAAATCTAATGAAACTAGTTAGTCGTAAAAGAATAGAGCAGCTCTCTCTTCATTATCTGCAGTTAGATTGGGAAACCTCGCAGCCTTTTTGTGAGATCACGGTTACGCACTTGACACATATTACTACAACCGATTATGTAACTTATGTAGTGAGTAATAGCAAAGGTAATAGAGAAACAGTTGTTCGGTTGTCAAGCGAGATTTTTGGGATGAGTGAATGAAGTTTAAAAATTAAAGACATCAAGACTTATTTTTCGTACGTTATGGTTTTGCCTTTGGCTCCTTATATTCTCTATCGGTGTGGTCGGATCAGCTTTATGGCATTGGTAGCCCCAAAGCACTTGAAACCGATCAGGTGCATGTCAGACACCCACACCGAGGATTCCATTACACAGCATCAAAGTTGATCGTGTTAGTTAAAACGCATAATAGCATTTCATTGCCTGATTTTAATTATTTTAGAAAAATAGCTAAACCTTTTTGGTTGTGCCCGACTCGCACTTAGTTGGTGTTTATTACTTGTTGTTGAATTTCGGGAAATAAGTAAGTTAGTGTAGAATTTCACGTGTCATCCTACCCACAGTAGAGCTCAGAATGAATGCCTTCAGGGTCACCCATCCGAAAACTGATCGGATTGTCCATCGGTATCTTTTGGGAACATCTTGTCAAGCTAAGCCACGAGCTGTACAATCTCTACATACTTTTGTGTACTATAAGTTTTGACAACAAACAAGTGTTTTTTTTTTTAACTTATTACATAATCCGTTATAGTAACAAATGCAGCTAGCAAAATGCCAGAGCTGTTGAGACTAACCATCGAGACTCAAGTAATGAGCGCCAAAGATGCAATGCCCTGGATTTTGTTACTCTAGGAAAATTTCAACCTATTGCGGTTGAGCAGATATACATAATTATGTAGGTCAAAATAGGTCGGACATGCAGATGGACGGATAAACACCGTAGGTTTAGTAAAAAGTTACGGAACCCTAGAAATAGCACAACATTGACTAACTACGTCGCATCGTTCTCTGTTATGTCCCATCGATTAAATAATTAATTGATGTAAAAAAAACGTCTGCTCACAATTGAATTCGGCGTGCGACACCACGGGGTCGGTACCATTGAAAATATTCCTTTGCAGTAATATTGCTTTGCAGTATAAGTGTATGTATGTACCGTAACCATTCCGCGACGTAACCGCCGGGCAGATGATCATCAGCCACATGATTATGCATGAACCATTCGTAAGCGCATTATGGCTTTTATTTACAAGGAAGCCACCGGCACCCGCATTCTCCTTGGCGTTCATGTTGCGTTGTTAGTATAAACTATGATCATAAACTTAATTTAAAAAAAAAAGTTTTAATGCTGAGTTGTACCTCTTCTGAAATCTGGCAACATCGAATAATTTACACTCGCAAGAAAAACTATCTGACAACGTAATAAGCGCAAATGAAAGCTAAAAGATCGGATTGTGTCAATTACCGTTGGATTACATTTGGTATTGCCAGTCGTGTTAATAAATAAATTACAATACGAGACCGTCCAACATTGGATTTGTGTGGTAGTTATTTTGCCGTCAGTTTTAGGTTTTATATATTAATTTAGGCTAGATTAGGGTTTCTGTTTGAGCTTTCTCGAATTTGAGAAAGCTCAAGAAATTTGGCTTAGTTGGAGACGAGTTTTTTTTTTATTTAAGCTCGAGAATTCTCAAGTCTCGAATTTAAATTGCGCGCTACAAGCCGGTCGTGTTTTGTACTGCTAACAATAGAGCATTTAGTTAAGTTTCAAGTGATTTTCGTTGAAAAGTTTTTTTTTCTCTTAATGAAGTTTTATCTGTGGAGTCGATATCTGTTTAAGGTCGAGAAACCAGAAACTCTGGGCTAGATAAAGGTTGGAAAACTAAAACTTGTTTAAACTACGCCGTTTTATTTTTTTACAAATAGTATGTACTTTTGAAATGTTTTCATTGACACAAATATAATTAAAAACCAAATACGACATGTAAATTTAAATTATTTTTTAAGCTATGTTTAAGTTATAAAATCCACCATATTGATTTTACTACAACGTGATATATCCAATTACACGCGCAGTGCTAAGACGCGTCGATTGACGCCTCGTTTGTCATTATACGATTAGTAGTTTTGGATATATAATGCAAAATCCATAGACTGTTAAAATCATAGCCCTCCTTGTGCAGTCGGGTAATGAATTAATCATCGTCAGTGCACGTCACTCTCGGGTGGCAGCGAAACCGCGACTGCGAATGACTGCGATGCGGGCCCGGGCCGCACTACGCGCGGCGGCGGCGGCGGCGGCGGCGGCGGCGGCGGCTGCGGCGGCGCGTCGACAAGCGGAAGCGTGCGCGCGCGCACCCGCGCAAGGCTACGCTCATGACCTCGCACCGTCTTTGTCTAGCGCTATCTAGCGTCTGTTTACCCGCGAGGCCGAATGCATCATACCTTTGCCTGCTGCGTACTTGAAAAAAAAAAAACAAAATGATTATTATTGAAATCATAAATTCATCGTTACGCTATACGTTTCTTTTGATGAGAAACCTTGTAGATAATTTGTGTGATAATAACTACGAGTTCTTAGCAGACGTTTTAGGCGCGATTGTTTCGCTTTATCTTTTGTTTTATCTGGCGTTCAATTAGAGATATCTTGATATTTGTGTTTTTATATTTTTAACTTAATGGAATGTTTTTGATGTTTCAGGTATGGCGCGTCATAAATAAGCGTGCCAACTGCATGACAGTGCGGGAGCTGGGAGCGAGATGTGAGTACTCGTTTAATTACTCATCTTTCTTATTATTAGACGCCCACACTGTTATCGTGTGGGCGTATGAGGGCCGTATCCAGTTTGTACACAACTATCAATAGCTAAAATTCATAAACTCACTTTTTAATTAGAATTGAACCGAAATTGTAGTTAAATGTAACTTGCACTTGTCTTATATTTTATTATGTCACTATAGTGGTAGAAAAACGCCTCTATGTCATCAGAATTTTCCCTTCAAAATACCGTGAGTTGTTATATTCATTCGGGCAGCTTGATATTTTCTTCGACGGAACAAAGTGTAGTGTCGTTACGGGTGCAGCATGCGGAGGTTTTTTCGAGCACTTCGAATGTAGATGGCCTTGTCGTTGCTCACAATTCGGGGTTAACCGCTCGTCTGAGCGCCACGCACGGTCCGCAAAAAAGGAAAAATATAAAATAAACAACCGGTAATGCTAAAATTAGGAAATAGTGAGATCCTTGTCGACAGAAAGATACTTTTTAATTAGAATGATGGCGCGTAATACTCAATTGGTGAGGGTTTGTAAGAGCTAAGTTGATTATCGTAGATCGTTGCTTACACTGCGTCAAAGAGGCTTGCAAAGTAAAAATATGGAAAAAATACAAAATGTCCAGAGTCAATGTTCCGATTATAAGGTAAAAGTCGCTAGATAATCTATCGAAAACGATGGTACATTTGGACTTTTACTGATCGCTTTGTTTAAAACATCTTTACTTGTAAATAAAAAAAATTGTATAAGAAAAAAACCGTTAAAAATAATATTCTTTACGGGAACTTCCTTTCATTTTTATATTCGTAAATCCCCGAAATAATATCTTTAAAATTTCAAGAACTACTTATTATGGTACACAAGATAGAGGTGATTAAAGTTAGGATAAACAGATGATTTAGAAAGTATTTAGGAAAGCTTTTACCGTCTGTAGGGTTCCTTTCTTGAATCCTACACAAAGTAGGCAATATAGATTAGCAGCATCCCTGTTTCACAAGAACAGCAAATTTTTCAGTAAAAAGAATTTATTTTTACGGTTGTGCTATCTCCATTTTAAATTTCATCTAAATCCGTTGAACCGTTTTAGCTCTACGAAGTAACATAAGTGTACAAAGTTTCGCATACTAGTGACATAGTTGATTTAATGCACGAACAGTTCTTTCTTGTGACAGCCCTGTTGGCTCATTGGTAGAATATCTGCCTTAAGCGCTTTAATAGGACGTGGGGATTCCCACTTAAGACAAGCATTTTGTGGTACATAGAAACAAAATGTTTGTTCTGTGCCTGGGTGTTCTGTATGTATTATAAGTATGTATTTACAACAAAAAAGAAGTATACATGTATACTATCAGTTATTTGACTTCCATAGTACAAGCTTTGCTTAGTTTGGGGTCAGATGACGCTGTAATATTCTACATTTATTTATTTTTATTTGTCACGTAACTACAGCTAGGTTTCGATTAATGATATAACATTTCGGTATAAATAAGCTCACAGTGCCGTCACGTGCGCTCCCATGTGAGCCCTACGCCGCCACTTACACACACTTTTAAAAATAGTAAACACCACAAAACGGCAACACACAGATGTTTTCTGCCACTCACCTGAAAACCTTTCATGAATATTTCGGTCACGTAAGCCTTTTAAAACCGTACACGTAATACATACTAACGTTTAGTAATTTATTTATTTTTAACAAAAAAATAAACATATTCGAAGGCTTCAAACATTATTTCAACGTGTTTATTTAGCTATTTATTTACTTCCTGGTTTTGAGCAGCGTTGTTAATTTCGAACGTTTCGATGTTACAATATCTCCGATTAGATACAGGCCGCAACCTTGATTCACTCGATATTATTATCTATGAATTTAATCATAATAGACTATGAATTGGTGACCTTTCCGTATTGAAATAGTCGCATCTTGTTATCAAATATAGCGATGACGTGCCATTACATGCAGAATGTAGAGTATCATTCAAATTGGTTGTTTGTTGGATTTACATCAGTAATTAGTTTAAATCTGAGCTAATACATTTTACACAAATTGGCTAATTGTTACAGCTGCATTTTTACAAGTAAGAGTTTTATAACTTACAGTGCATCTGATAGATACAGGCGACGTGAACGTGTGGAGGGAAAAGTGCCAAAAAGAGACCGATTCCGACAGAAATAAATAAATAAATATCGTAGGACATTACACACAGCGCCATCTGACCCCAAACTAAGCAAAGCTTGTACTATGGTAGTCAGATAGCAGATAGAATACTTAAATACTTTTTTTGTAAATACATACTTATATACAGAACAAACATTTTTGATTATACCACAAAATGCTTGTCCTGAGTGGGAATCGAACCCACGGCTTATGGGTCTTGAAGCAGACATACTACCAATGAGCCAACAGGGCAGTCGAACGTATGACAGCTGCTTTCACGAATATGTACCTGCATTAACCATTGTCTTATTTTATTTTTTACTCAACCCTAAACTGCCAAATTTTAACCCTTAAAGAGGGTTAGAGTAGAGGTAAATAGAGAATCCAGATTCTATATTTGCGAAGCTAAAAGCTAATGCTCGTTGGTTATTAATGTAACCTAATAAATAAATATGCTCATAAACGTATTTGTAGTGCTGCTAGTATTAAAGATATTCATATGCGACGGTGATTGCTTACCATCAGGCAACCCGCTCTGCTTGTTTGCCACCTGTGGCATAAAAAAATACCTCATTCAAGACAGCTCAGTAGCAACCTCGAATTCGTCGGAATCATTGCTCCATATAAGCACCAAAAAAAATATATAAATAACGAAAAGTAATACTAGGCCCGCACCATTCATGACAACACTCAATTTTTTTTTCAAGCCAATCTATTATGTATTGAAATTTCGGCGCCAAGGCAAACCGCCGAAACTAATGACAGATAAACGGATCAACAGTACGAGGAAGTATCGTGCTTGATTCGTCCTAGCAGGCCCTTGTTCACGCACACTGAGACAAGCTAGTGTACATACGTGCACACACTCGTAGCCGACGTGCACACAACACACCACGGCCATGAGATAACTGACATCACAGCAAGGTCCCGCCGATTAGTACCGACAGAATCAAAAAAACAAACCAAATTAATAAATTAACATCTCAAAATTAAATATTGTATATTTATGTTTTTAATTTTAAGTTCGTGATTCTACTGAAATTGCATCATCATATAATTTTATCTTTAAAATCAACTTCGCATCATAATCCTAATATTCTATAGAAATAAAAAACCGGTCGATTTGGCGTCGGATTTGAGAGTAAGATTTTTGGCCACCACAAATACAGTTTTTACCAAAAGGACAAAATAACTTTTTTTACATGTTTGTTGTATGAGGAATAAGTTGTTCATATTATTAGAAAATTGACCATAGTAACAGAATATAGTTATTACGGTTCAAAAGATTAATATTATTGAAGTAATATGACAGACATCTGTTTCGTAATAAGTTCCAGTACAGTTCCATTGAATACCCTTCGGCTAACGAAGCCCAAATATGTAATGTTATGCCGAATTCTTAACGTTCAAAATGAATATCTGAGCGTTCAAACCGGCATTAAATTAAATAAATATTTCGCTAACGTAACATTAACACGACACGTGAATTAAAAGACCTTTATAAATTAATCAGTGCCACTGATCAATTATATCTATATTATCAATTTACCAAAGTAAGTTGTGAAGTGTTTCTTGGCAGTATACAATTTGGCACCTACTCTATACTACGTTACGACCACCGCCATAATCATTTTAACATTACAAATTGGTTTCGAAGAAAATCTCATTCCATAAAGGCTATTTTGTTAGCTGATTTTCATACAAATATAAATAAATATCGTAGGACATTTTAAACAGCGCCATTTAGCCCCAAACTAAGTCAAGGCTTGTATTGACTACCAGAACCAGAACCGAAGAGAATATGAGAACCAGATAACTGATAGAATACTCATACACTTTTTTTATAAATACATAGATACATACCTATAATACGTACAATACACCCAGACACAGAAGAAATAAATAATTGATTGATTCAGGCGTTACTTTCTGGAAGTTCATTTTAAGTGTTCATTTTGCGTGTTCAGGACTCTACACGAGAATGCCTCGTGTAGAGGCGAAACACGTGTCGGTAAGTAGTTACTGCGCGAGAAGAGGATATCAAGGCTTGTGTTTATTTTATTTTAATTAGTGTTTTATTTAATTTGTTTAAGCTTTTAAGTTTATGTCAAATTTTAGTTTTAGGTATTAAGTAAAGTTTCGGATAAGTTAATTTAAATTATTGTCAAGTTAATTAAATTGAAATCCTCATCACTGTTGTAAACTAAGTAAATATATACCTTGAACACACAGAACAAACATGTATCGTCACATAAGTGTTTGTACTGGTGGGATTCGAACACGACCCACAGCTCTTGAAGCTTTTTTTTCTATTTAATTGTCATCTTTGGTGCATGTCGATTTTGTTTTTTTGTTGTCGGTACATGCACGTGCATCACGCATGGTGCGTAGCGCAGCGTTGAGTCCCGCCTTGGTATAACGGATTGGCCTTCGGAGCCGGAGGTCCAGTGTTTTGGACAGATCACCTTACACGTACCGGACTTACTGCCAGTACTTACCTGTTACTGATCAGATATATAAATACGAGTACATGCCAGTGTTGTGTGTGGGTGTGGATGAACAAAATTAAACCGATGCAGGCATAACAAGAGCATATTATAGGCCTTAATACCTAAAATTAAAAAGGCTGCAAATGATGATGATGACAGACGAGTAAAAGTTGATATTTATATTCTGTAATACAATAAAGTAAACATCATTCTAAATGTGTTATAGTACTAAGAAGTCGCCAAGGTAGTCGCTTACCGTAGAAGTGAGACTGCTAAAATAACAGGAAATATAAACACGCCAGTTTTAGGTAACCATAGCCATGAATAACATACTAAAAGAATTAGTCACGATATCAAAATGATAAAACAAATACACACACACACATATTAATGTAAACTTATACTCCAAGGTTGATCCTACAGCCGACAATAAAAACAAGTCCTTATACCAAAACATCAAATCGATCACAAAAGTATTAAAATTAATTAACTTTATATTGAACCTAAATAGAACAATTAACACACCTGAGAAGCACACAAACTGTGTAAACTTACATAAATAAACTTATCGTGGAGAAGAAGAGAGAAATGACTAGCTATTGTAGTGAATAATATTTACAACGTAACAAAATTGTACCAATGGTAAATGATCAGAACACATTACCTACAAGCCAACAATGTCTGTTAAAAAACGTGAACGTGTTTTAAACATGAGTAATCCCGCATAAATAAAACGAAAAATGTCTGTTAAGGTGCATACAATACAGCAATATCATTTCTTAAACGAAAAACTAATAGTAACCAAGTCTAGGTAACCATATTATATAGAAACAATCATATTGGTTGAATTCCATAAAAATATCGACATAAGATTTAAAAGGATGTGGTAGACCGATGTATTAGGCAGATTCCATAAAAAACAATCATAAAAATTCTTGATGAAATGATTGATTTTGAGATCAATGCAGTACAACTGCACTAGACAACATCACAATAAATGTCATGCCTCAAGAATGTTTTATTATTATTATTATTCCAATAACTTCAAATTAGCAATATTTGCACACTGGGGCGAGGACTAAAAGGGTCAATTAAACATAAGCTTTTTAAACCCACAGAGTTATATTCGGAATAATCATGTAATTAAAATTCAAGGCAACATTACAGGCCTGAGGGCTTGTTAATTACAATCGAAGTACCGTGATCCCAGGCTTGGCATTTATATATATTTTTAGCGTATGTTGCCTAGGCAGAATCCACAAGTCTGATACACGTGTAATTGTGTAGCGACTACAATATAAAATGCCTTTTTTTCCCACACATAATCCTTCATCATCATAATCAGATTTTAATTTTACTTGGTGGTAGATCTCCTTAGCTGGAGGTCTTCTAATGTCTCAAAGAAATGAGCGCCAAAGCAACGATGCCTTGGACTTTGTTTTGCTACTCAAAGTTCTATGTATCACTGCAATAGTCATGGACAGGCGTTATCTCTTACCATCAAGAGAGCATGTTGTTCGTCTCATGACTAATACATAAAAAAAGAGAAATAAGAGAGCAGAAATGGTAGTTTTAAGCGAATCAGCTGAAACATTTATGTGTCACATGAAATTGTATCTATGAAATTGCGACGACGACGTCATGGTTCCTGAATATAGTTTCACGTCGTTCGATTGTTGCGAACGTGGATATTTTGTGTTAGATATCCCAATGTAGCAGTGCATTATGAACTTTAGAGTTGGGATAAAGCGGAGATAATGCATTCCCGCCGAGCGTCAATAATAGCGTTTTCCTGCGTTGCAACACGAGTCGCGTGACGCGATATTCAGTGCCCGCGCAAGGCTCTTCCTGGCTGATTCAGTCGCGACCCACTGTTTTTCTGTGTGACCACTCCACCAGCCACAGATTAAATATAAGTACCTACGCGATATCTCGGCTAGTTGCCAGGGAGCATCGATACTCTACGAATCTTGTATTGCATAAGAGTTGGCAGTCTTGTGTCAAAATTTACTGCATCCGTTGAATAAACAGCCATATCTGTACCGACTCTATTTGTACCAGTAAAAGTTGTCGATTCGCTTTAATCTTCCCTAAAGGCGTAATAACAGTGGAATGCGTTAAGAGAGTGGTTGTTTCCCGATTGATACAATCTGGGTGTCTTCAAGCTGCAAGTGAATCGTATTTTTCTCCATCGTACACTGCATCTTCGGTAAAATCATGCGACATGACGGTCAAATCCAAGCCCATTTAATTGATAAAAAAAGGATCTCATGGAGTAAACAAATCATATAGGATTGCTTTCAAACCAATTGGAAGTGTACACTAATACTAGATAAAGATTGGCTTGCTCCAGATTATCTCCATAATAATCCGTGCCCACACTTTCATCTAAGCTTTGTGGACTAAAGTGCGCACTAAAATGCAGGCAATTTCGCTAGAAACAAGACTATTTCGGCTTTGGGCCGGGCGTCGCTCAGCACGCCCCGTTGGCAGCCCGACTTCCTAGTTGGAGCCTTGCCAGCAGCACAAAGGATGCAAGGGCCTAGTTATGGCGTCTATGATATCCGAATCTAAACGAAACGACAAGAATTAAATTTTACGGCGTATTGGGCATCAGCCTAGCAATAAGCTATTTTATGGAAAAGAGAATGTATTGCAAAACTCATAACGTAACTCGTAAGTTATGCTACTTTAATGAGAATCTAATCATTTGAGCCAGTTCAAGCTTGGTTTTTCCCAGGGCCAAATCCAAACAAAATTATTATCATGATTTTCACACACACCTAATCCATCGGTGTGTAAAATAACGCCTTCGATTTTATTACAGACTTTTGAAGTTTGCAAATAGTATTTGTTTGACATTTATTAATCGTAATAAGCCCCATTTCTATCTTTTTATCCTTTGTACTTTTCATTGTGATCAATTCTATTGTTAATTCTATTGTGGCGTCAAGTTACGTGAATATTTTTAGAGAACTCATAAAAGGTGATGCGGACTTCCTCTATTTTAATATTATAATTAATTTTACTGATGATTTTCCAGTGATGAGTAGTATTGCGACTTTGAAGTATTTAGCTGGATCCAAAATGAAAACTTAATTATCTTAGTGTTTTCTGCGGTGTTCCTACAATTTTGCCAATTTCTTTTGTAAGGTTAAAAAGACAAACTACTGAAATTTCAAAACGAAAACAGTGTGTCAGATGCTCGTGTTTTCAATGTCACTTTCATAGTGTTCACTGTGTGTGACATACAAATTTGTGTTACACTGACGTTGATGTTACACCTTGTTGTGACATAAAGACATTTTGTATTAACACGTACATATTGAGGGACATAAGACGGCATCTAATAAACTTAATTAAAAGATAGCTGTGTAAAAAGCTTTCATTGCAAATGAAACATACCATGACGCGAAGTCTCCGATCCACACAGTCTCCCAAGACGCCTAGAGGACCAATGATTTTCTGCATCCGCGTCAAAACATTCTTCGACATCTTCTGTTTTCGTTCTGGGGCCGGCACTGGAAATATTGTACACTTAAATATACATTCATTGAATTACAAATGTTATTAAAGCAAATAGCATGAGAAAGTCAGGCTGGGAATTTGTTGTTTGAGACAAAACTTTTTAGCATTCAATCTTATTATCGTGCGAGTGCCGTGCTGTCCATCGTGTTACAATGACTGGCACCGTACAGTACCCAAGTAGGTTTAATTATATTAACTACCCGTGTTCCAATTACTTCCTAACCAAATTTGATATGATCTTACCAACATTGCTTTAGATACTCTATCCAGCAAACAAAACATGACGCGAACGTAAAAGAAAATATGGCAAAATTTATGCAAATGCTAATATTATTTTCCCAATTCACTATTTGGTCGTTGGCTCGCAAACGTCATTAATCACAAAAATAGCAACGATAGATTTAAAAAAAAAATACTTTGCTATATCATAGTTGATAAAATACTTGTATCTTATCTCATTACTCTATCTAAATATTTGTGTATATTACTATCATGTTACCTATATTACTGATTAAAATTTCAGCATCAAAAAAAATAATTTAGGAACTGCGCCTACGTTTTGCTGTAACATCAAGACCGATTTGATTGTATCAATTTGACTGAATCATCAACACGAGAGCGAACTCTCGGAATATGACGAAAGAGATATCGCATCTCCTTCGGTTTACAAACAATATATTTTTAATTTTGACGTTCGCGATAACAAAGCAACGGAGTCAACGCACTCTGCGTCAAGTTATCAGCACGACACAGATATTACACCTGTGACAACAGTAGCTTAAAGGTTATTTGCTGGGTGATGCGCTAGCGAACCTCGATGACGTGTACGAAGGTAGATACCATACCTATAGTACTACTGCAGCACCTAGCTCTAGATAAAACTTTAGTTGTTCTGTTGTCGTCTCGAATCATTGTAGATGCTCATCTGCAAGACTCAATCTTCAAAGCCTTGAAATTCCCATTCTACTTTCAATTACCAGATACCTCGAAATAGTGACATCTTCCATGATTGATATCCCAAAAACAAAACTATTTGATTCCACGTTACGTGCTATTGGTGAGGTAGTATAAAGATGCACTTGTGTCACCAGTCCCGTGTCAATAGCATCGCAAGTTGCTGACTGTCCACCGCGTGAATGAACTGCGATAATCAGAGTCGAGGGGACATCGCCCCAAAGCGTCGGCTGGAGGCTGTCTCTGGCCAGAGAACAAAAACCGCATTCGAATGATATATATCGCACAATATTTATAGCCAGAACGAAGTCGGATTGACGAATTATGTTCGCGACGACCGATCATTCTATTTTTTAAGACACACGTTGCTTTTATAATGCGATAGTTTCACTGGTATAATTGATCTTGATGGAGTCTTTCGCTGGCTGAAAAACATATTTATCGTAGCGTTAGCATTAAAAACTTAGTGTTGTGAACTATGTTTGACTAACAAAGCCTATGAGTATGCTTAAGGGCCAATGATGCAATGCCCCAATAGAATCGTTACAATTTATTACGTAAATTTTCACCTGCAATCTTAAAAGTTATCGCAGTTTGCAGCTGCACCAACAACTAGACAGCTGGGACTAGCTATCCGCGTTTTTGCAAAACCTCTAGTCGGCACCTGTGCGTGTGCATTAAAACCTATAAATTTCGCACACTATCCTACCAACTACCCGCAGATTTATCATCGAAATCTAATAAAATTTATAAAACACACCCGAGTCCAGAGTCGTTTTACTCTTAATGAATGTTTTACAATTAACATAACTTTGTATCGTCGAGCATGATGGGCGTACGTATCTGATAATGAACGAATGACCTGTAACTTTGGTGTTATCAATAAAAGATTTGTATTTGATACGGAATCTAAATGAAATCAAGAGGGAGATCCGACCAACAGGTTCTTCGTTAGAAACCGGCAGATAACAATCTCGTATAAATAAACATTAGGCGTCAATCGAGACCGAGATACACAATCCGTATTATACACGTCGAGATATTTTTAATTACTATTTTACAAACAGGTAAATGAATAATGAAACTTGGAATCGCTTGTCAGTTTTTACATCTAAGCCGACTATAACTCTCAGAAAACGTTCTCAACGTGCTGAAAATACTATCCTCCGAAAAGAAAAACTACGACTAGTCATAGACAAAAAGCCGGGCATAGAGTAAAAACCATAAATAGACGATTAAAAAAGCAGAGCTGGCTGGAAAATGTATGCGGGCTGTTGAGGCGAGGCGGTGCGGTCGGCACCGGGAGGCACGGCGCATGCAACTCGCTCGCGAATTACTTTCACTGTAGTGTCCCCGGGCGCTGACCGCCGGCGGCGGGGTCGTCGAACGCGCGAGCGCGGGAAACGCACGCCGCCATTCAGAAAAGCGCGCCATGTTTACACAGATGCGCGCCGAAACGCGCTCCGTTGCATCACTTCCGCTTACGTTCCGTTCCACGCACACTGACGTTTACTGCGTTCTGATTTAATTTTACGCGTTTAGCACAAATTAGTTGATGTACAAGTGAACTCTTCCCGAGTACTTGCGTGACGTCTGATTGTTTCATATTTACACACCAGCGATAAAATGATTTCATCTAAAAACAAACATTAATATGGGTGTCATAAAAAATAAAGCAGAGTTAGCCCACGCAATAAAAATCCGATGGAGGCGACCTGAGACGTTTGCCGACATCGACACTCGCGGCGCGCACGCGCTCGTGCTGTGTGGCGTGGCTTAGCGTGATGATAACGCCGCACGCAACTATATTCTCTTTCGTTTTTTAAATCCGCGATGAACTTTGCGTTAGCAATTAATTTTTTCGTACAAATTAGCGTTTTAACGTTACAACCAAGTGCAAGAGCTTTTTATAAAAATAATTAGTGTAACAAAAATTTATAGTAATAAAAATTAACATTCCGCTAACCGTATAAAAATCGAAATTTCGAAATTGCTTACATAGTCTTCAAAACTGACAAAATCATCGCACAAGTGAAACAACAGCAATCTCACCTGGACCGGGAGCTGAAAGCAACTTTTTCGAGATAGGCCGCGAATCTGCAGGAGTCGTTGACCGAGGCCAGGGTGCGAGCGAGAACGCGCGACCGCCACTCATGTGGAAAGCGGTTATGCAACAAGCGAACACGCGAAAGTCTAACGAACAGACGGCGTTATGTTTGAGATTGCATCGCGTATCTGGATGACGTGATAATTTATGCTGCCGGCGCGCGGACCGCCGTCGCCGATCTTCCGAACTCGTTTTCGAGAGAAACATTCGTAATCGTACGTTGTTATCTGTCACTATGAAGGCTTCGCGAGGGCAATAACGGCATCTCGCAACAGAGATTTGCGGGAACGTTCTAATGCCGAGCCTCGGTCCCGCTTTCGACCGAGTGCTTTTGAAACTTTCTCAGATAAACTCATTAGCTGCGAATGCGCACGATTCAATGTTTCAATATTACAAAACAATCGTACCTACTTGGATATTGTAATTACACCGAGACAATATCTAACCGGCTCGAATTGGGTCTTGGTATTGCACAAAAGAAGCCTGTAATAGGATCAGACAAGGAACCTGAGCCAGCTGCGTACTGAATCTAAGCTGGGTGCGCTAGAGCCGAGAGCCGCCGTCGACGGCCACTTTCCAGCGCCATTTTTGTCAAATAGGCAGGAAGATAATTGGCAATTTTGACACGCGATCGCATGCTTACTTACAATGCAGTGTTCAATAAAATATTCAAAGTTGAATAAAGATAGATTCCATAACAGAGTGAGTCTTCCGGTTTCATATCGAATATCACAATCACGTTAAGTTGTACGAGTTGGGGAGTTTCGACCATCATCTCAAACCACATCTGCTCATAGACCAAAAGGATCCGACTCCATAATTAAAGTATAAAAACACCCCCGACCACCACTCCAGAGTCCACGCTCCCCGTGTTCATACGAAAGAAACCGAACAAGATTTGGCAATCGGAAAATCAGTAGTACTATCAGCATTGATATGCTCTCGCAAACACAAGCCAAATAATACGAAGTAAACACAGAAAAAAACCGGCGGGTGATGTGACCAAGGTTGTTGGGCCAGCAGGTCACGGGCTCATGCAAATGAGCCGATTCAATTGTTGATAGTAAGCTAGCTGATTTACGCGGTAGGTTCGCAACAAAGGAAATAGACTAATCTATGAAACTTATCGAGATCTTTTTAAAAGTAAGGTACTTCCAGGTTCCAGGCACTCAATCGTAGTTCTCTGATGAAAATCTTAAAAAAACACGGGAAGTGCATATCAACGATGAGCTTAATGCACGTGGAACAATTCCTACTAAACACCAATGATAAAAAAAAATTGTTTATAAATCGTTTTCCCTTATTATGCGAATCTCAATATTCGTCCCCAATTTCGGACATTCACAGCAACATTATACAAGACTTTTCAAGTAAGAGTAAAGGCGACATGCTAGTAGCATAAATCAACGCTGGCTCTCCACTTCCATGGCAACACGATAATGAATGGCCGTACAATACTCAAGTACACGTGCGTACATAACTTTATGCCTCCGCAGAGCACGCACGCATAGTAAAAAAATTATAAAACCCTTCCAAAATCGAAACTCGTGAAAGTAGTAGAGCTCGTGAAGCGATCGCTGTAAATTGGCATCGAATTGGCGATCCACCTACAAGTGCAACCTGGGTGGCCGTGTAGATGATCCCACGGGAAGGGATGGGCGGGAGCGGGAAGCGCGCGGGGCGCGGGGAGCCGGGGTCTTCGACCGCCGATGACACAGAGCCGCGCGTTCAACGCTCGGCCTAGACTGACCTCGTGTGCGTGACCTAAGCACTAGAGGGCGCCGCCGCTCCGCATGTGTGCGAAAACAACAATTAACTGCCCCTTGAGCTGTTTACATGCTGATTTCAGTAGCTCAAAAATAAAACTAGATACCTTATTTGACCTAATTATTTATAATTTTATTATTTACGCCCTAGTGACAAGTCAATAATTGTATAGTTATTTATAACAGAAACAAAATAAACAGATTAGTAGAAAAAATATTACGAAAAATATGGGTAATTGGGTATGAAGTTCAGGCTTGAATGAGGAAGCACTCACTGACATGCAAACCTAAGATTAATAATTATATCTAAATTTAATTATACCATTTATATTGCATTAATAAAATACTTGTGATGTTAAATATAATAAGCCTAAACTTGATTTACTGGTGTCCAATAAAAGTCCTTTTTAAGTTATGAGATGAATGAGACACTCCTGATGGTAAGAAATAACACCTATGTAAGACTGTTGCAGCGATACACAGAACTTTGAGTAGCAAAACAAATTCCAGGGTGTTGCTGCTTTGGCACTCGTTACTTTGAGACTTTTGATGGTTAGTCTCAACAGCCCTGTAACTTCGCTAGTTGCGGTACCCTTCAAACCGGAACAGTAATGTTTACATTCTTCCGCTTGGTGGCATTATATCTAGTTCTACAGTGGTACCTACATAGATGACCTTCTGCTAAGGAGTTCTACCACCAAGTGAACCGACCCAAACATTACCTAATATCCAGCTAACAACATCAATATAATTAATGAAATATCATCTAAACACAGTGTGAGTTAGGCCTAATCTCGGCATAATTTTAGCCCTTTAAGTTCAAGCTAATAAATATATTTTTTTAAGTATTGGAGTTTCATAGTTCGAACCCTGTTGGATAATACACTTTGCTTATCGCCCTCATATTTTGTATATTAAATCTCTTTATACCCCATGATTTCACTGGTAGGTAACAAAATAACTGACAAAAGCCTTTGGTGAACTCTGTATTAGCCACTAAATGATCAAAATTTGCATAAATGCCTTCTATTCATATTTTAGTATAATATTTGGATTACAATAGAACATAAAAACTAAAAGAATGGTCAAATTAGCCTTGCTAAAAAATCCTGTACATATTGTCTGTATTTATGGAATTTTTTTGTGGTACAATACATACCTATAACTGTATCTGAATGTGAAAAAGCCTCATGACGAACTATACGGCCTTGTCTATATTAGTATGTGGAACCGATGGTATTATTAAATAACTTTTACCCATCTTCTAAAAAACTAACCCGTTTACATTTAAATTGCTCTATCATTGATATAGGTTTTATTTATGAACACAGCTTATGATTTTTTAGGAGACCTAGACTGAATAATTTTAGTATTCTGCCAACCTTCTTCTTTGAATACTTACAATTTTTTTTTAAACCAACCCACTTTAAAAAAAAACAGAAACAATAACATCATTAGTTTTATTACCTAATAAAAGTGTTGTTTAGCCAATATTATAACAGAAAAATGTAGAAAGAGAATTTCTTCATTCTACTTGGTAGAATGAAACATACCAAATACTACCGGCTGTGATAATGTTTGAATGACTCTTAGCATGGACTGGGTCAACCTGTTTCTTTAAAAAAGGTTTAAAATATAGAATAATAACCACATACAATTAAAAGAAAAACAAGCACTACTACGAACATAATTTAATAAAGGCAATATTTTACAAGCATAAATTATATTGCAGACCTATAGAACTAAGTTTATCATAGCAATGTCATTTATAAGGTAATTTTAATAAAATAAAAGCTCGGATTACTATTAACCGAGTAAAATTAATGCCAAAGGTGTGTGCGAGAAACTTCAGTGTTCTCATTATTTGTAAGCATAACCTAAGTAATACTTACTTGCATATTGTGCAAATCTTTGTTTGTTCTTTTCTTCTAACAATCTTTCCGCTTCAATTCGCGCCTTTTCTTTTGCTTCCTCTCTTTGCTTGACCGCTTCGCTCTGTCCGACGGGAATAATCTCGAGATGTTTCTGTGCATTCTCGAACTGTTGGAGGTTCTCGTACATAGGAGCATTTTTAACCGGCACTTCAGACTTTTTAGAATACAACGCTTTTAGTGGATCATAACTACTACTGGAAGCACTCACTTCAGACTCAGATGTGGAGGAATCCGAGCTTTTTCTTGACGACATAACAACTTTTCCGAACAAACATGAAAAATCACAAAGGAACAAAACAAACAAATAACCTCAAATCAGCTGTCATTTCACAGCAATAATCAACTGTCAGTGTCACTGTCACTATGAATTTTCTCGTTACGTTCCGACTTACGCTCGCACTCACTCTTTTTACGGCAAAGATATTTGTGCTTATTTATATTGGTGTGTTAAAGTAGAAAGTTATGATTGATTTTAAAAAGGAAATCCTTTTCATTGAAATTGAGGCTATTAAACCAAAACTTACTATTTATATGCTCAGGCATTTTGTCTGTTAGATTCTCAAAATAGCTGCCTTACACAATACAATTCGCAACTTGTTAATTACAGCAGCGTTTCAGTGTGGCATTGCATTCATTCTGCTTACAATTTACCTGCTATCTCGTAACAAGGCGCTGAAGGTTCTTCCTGCCACTTCAATTAAGTACAATTAAAACGTTAAATGATTCGATAAACACAATAAAGCACACAACAATAATTTGATAGTGATTATGTACTTAAATTGACTGGGCAGTTGAATTATGCAATATCCATATTGTCTAATAATAAAAAGTACATTCTTATTTTTAGAACTCTAGATCATAGCAACAATATGTATTTAATATATTTATAAGTATTAATAACTGATTTTTTTTACAAGTAAAAAATTAACAAACTGAAAAGATTCCTTTCTAGTAATCAGCTGTCTTCTCAAGGCAGCAGTGTTCTTTGTTAACTTTACACAAATTTTACAGAAAGGATGTATTGCAAGCTCTCGAGATGGTTCGTCATCATTATTACGCCTCAGCGCAAGGCCTTAACCAGTATGCAGCAGGAAGTCGGCGCCAAGGTTGCCTCTAACAGCTTTAATAAATCTCTCAATACGCTATTTACGCACGATTTATTATCGTTTACCATAAAAAGAAAATGTTTGCTTGTAACACGAGTGCGCATTGCACCGTGTTTTTATTTGTACCACTAAATTTTTTGGGCGCTATATTCAATTGAATAAAACAAAGATAATTATAATAACTGATCCAATTCTGTGAAATATTTAATAATATAAATATATTTTTGTTTACGAAAGACTACTACTAGTAGCTACCCGACGATAGATGGCGCTGTATAAAACAAAAAATTTCAAATGTGTAACAGAATTACAACTATGTTACAGATAACGTAAACCACTAGTTTCAGTAGCAGTGACATATTTATAGCCAATGAACAAAAGGAAATATTTTTTGTTAAATATACATTCGCTAATTTCTACTGGTCGCAGTTTTTTAGGAATCTAATCTCTAGGATTACACAATCAGTAAAAAGAATGGGTGCTTAAACTTTTCAAATTAAATAACTTTTTTTACCTTTTTTTTAAATAGTAATGAGACGATCGACACTCCTGATCCTCCTTACTGATGATCTCCTGATGACGTATGTCCATGACCATTGCAGCGATACACAGAACTTTCAGTTGCAAAACAAGTCCAGGGTATCGCTGCTTTGGCGCTGATTAGGTACTTTGAGACATTCGATGGTACTCAACAGTTCTGTAGTTTCGCTAGCTGCAGAATCCTACAAACCGAAAGACAGTAATGTTTACACATACTCGGCGGCAGAATATATACTAATTCGAAAGGTTATTGTACTCTACAATATGTAAAAATTTTACTATGTGCAAAACTCTGAAATCGCGAACAAAGCTGCTCTAATAATGCTCTAATAATATAGTAAAAGGTCTTCATAATGATGAGTGCAATAACCTCCTTTCTGGTTAATACACCCAAAACATGTAACCTTGTTTTAATTCTGTGTGCATTGTGAATACCAAGAAGAGATAATCGATTTTAATTACGACAGCTTGGCTATCAATTAGTCGCTGAGTTTATATCATAAGCTAGTTACATATATATTATTATCAATCACGCATAATGACGCCGACATTGCGAAAAAAACTTCACATTAATTAACGACCAAATATACCTAATTGAACAACTATGCACAAAACACTCGTGATGAAAGTGCACTAGGAAGCGTTTACAAAACAAAAGTAACTTTACGTACACTCGCCTATTATTTTTGCCTGCAATTATAGTGAAAGAGGTTGGAACTCATTGTTGAGTTTTTTTTTTGCTTCGCTTTGTTCGCTCTTCCGTACATTGTCATTCCAAACAAAGCGTAATCTTATTACGAGTTTTACAACTCTTGCGTCACGTTACAAAGCTTTTTGCTTTGAATTAAAAATGTAGACGAGACATGAAAATATTTCTCGCTAAAACAATTCCACCTATAAATCGAAGAATTGTGGCGCAGAATCAAAACAAAAGATCTCTAAGATTCTACCACATGAACGGAGATGTTTTTGTTTGTGCTCGTTTCTGTCTGTCGTTATTGTGTCTAACCCTTATATTGTGGTATTTTTTTAGATAAAAGGAATCTTGATTTAAGCTTTACTATCTTTCGGTTATAATTAAAATGTATCTAGTAAAGCTTATAGCTAAATATTACAAAAAAATATTATGAAACGCGTGCATAGGAAGTAGGAAGCTCTGTTATATAAGTCAGCTATATTATGAGAACGGACTAGAGGTACTTGTGAATTAATAAATAATTTATAAATTAAAGAACAATTGTACAAAGCAAAAATCAAAATGTCACTGTAAGTAAGTGCTTAATCCATTTTACGGCTTGGCAAAGGTATTTTCTACATAGCTTGACACCTACTCTCCTCATAACAATTGATCTATATTGATAAAGTGATCATCATAATCAACCTCTTTTGTTTCCTCTAAAGTGATATTTGTTACCTGAGCGGGTGTTTCTCGATAGAACCGCTTACTTCTAGGTAAACGTAGACCATCACGCGAGTTTGCGGTCAAACGCTAATTATATATAAATAAACATAAAAATAAAGAACATACACAAAACCGATATCCAGCAAACGGGATAGACTTATATTAATAGAGTTGCAAATTATTTTAATGATAGGTATTTAGAATTTACAATCCGTTTTTTTTTTTTAAATGGCTGACAGGCTAGGTGTTTGGCCACAACTCACCTGATGTTAAGTGACGGTGTGGTCAAAGATGGTAAAGCACACATAGCCTGGAATGGAACAGGTTCTCAAGTGAGGCTGCCGGAACACACCGTTAGATGCTTGGCGGCAGATTTTCAACTTGAGGGTGGTAGCTAGCCAGCCGAATACTAGAAAGTATATACTCTACCACCACGCTATGGTTTCCTCACGATGTTTTCCTTCACCGACAGCTCAAGCTCATTGTTGGGGTTTGAACCCACGTCCTTCGGCATGCGAACCGACCACGCTAACCACTGAGCTATCATCGCTATAAAACAATAATATGTTGTACAATGTTTAACGAAAGTATTTTTCTTCTATTTCAGAGCGTCGGCGGCGGATGCGTACGAGAGGTTGTCGCGCTGCATCTATGGTGTATAGACGCAGGTTCGACATACATCGGGACGTAGCCAGGTGACTTCTGCTTTTAAATTAAAAAAAAAATGAATTATCTGGTATACCTTGATGCATTTAAGGCTGAATCTTATTTCTTTGCCCGTGAAAACAAGCAAACATTGTAGGACCAGATTATGTTATCACCGGGTATTAATCGCACACAAAATACTATGAAATTAGTTTTATTTACCTCGACGTTGTCGATATTCATGTATCAGTAGATTTAATCTTCGACCGATAGTTTTCCAGAGTATTCGCCGACCGACTAGAACACTACAGGCCCTGCGCAACTCCTGCCGACGACTTCTAAATCCGTGATCTTGTACGCATTGTTGCTCATGGCAAGTGATTTCTGTAACGATGACGTAATACTTCCTATTAAGGACTTCCTCGTTACGTTCTTCAACCACGCCGTTACTTTATATCAGGTGATCTGTGGTCGAAAACTGTTGCCTACCGACCATAATAAATTAAGGAAAATCGTTTATTTATCAGCGACAAAAATTACGCATCAAAACTTGAAAATAGACGGAAAACAGTCGTGTTAGTAGACCATTTGAAAGACGTGAGAGCCTACCCTTTGTTTGTTTGCAGGTCGCTGTTGAAGAGCGGCGGAGCGCGCGGCGTGAGGTAACCTGGCGGGACAGCGGCCCGGGCCGGAGGCCTCCGCGAACCAAACCGACATGTGTTCCTCCGTAACTGAGTACCTAATCGCGTAATTATACATCGAATAATGTACGGTCCGTCCAAACCACTGCCAAACATTTTGAACGAATTTATTAGTGTTACTAGTGTAGATACATTTTTTGACAATTTACATAGAGTTTAGTCCGCGTGCGTGAGTGTTGTGCCGAGTGTAGTGCGCTCTGTCGGCCAGCGGCGACAACGTGGCGGGGACGCATGCGTCGTCGGCACCGGCGCTGGCGATGCCATTTATTGAAGACGAATGGTGGTCTGCGGAGAATGCGGAGGGCAGAATGGTCGAGCTCTCCAACTGCTTACAGGTACACACACACACACGGGCGGTCCAGCTCGTTAGTAGGCAGTGGCCGAGGCGGCTAACGGTCGCCCGATTTATACTGCCGAGTAACTAAACAAAAGACCTAGGTTTGTTTTGAACGTCTTTAAAGACCGGGAAGTCCCCGTTCACGTCTCGGATTTAATTCTAGTGCTTCTTGTTTTTTATTTTATTTTAATGTAATAATATTGAGACGAACGAGACGCTTCCCTCATGTTAAGAGATAACGCCTGTCCATGACCATTGCAGCGAAACACAGAACTCTTAGTAGTAAAACAAAGTCCAGGGCATCGCTGCCTTGGCGCTCATTACTTTGAGACTAGATGGTTAGTCTCAATAGCCCTGTAATTTCGCTAGCTGCAGAACCCTTCAAACCGGGACACAGTAATGTTTACACACTACTGCTTAGCGGCAGAATATCTGGTACTGCGGTGCTACATAACTAGATGACTTCCTGCTAAGGAAATACCACCAAGTAAAAAAATAAGTAAATATCTATGCATTTACTAAATAAAAAGTATTCTCTCTGTGTGTTAATCCAGGCCAACTTCATTCAGAATTACATCCAAATCCATATATCCGTTTCAGCGTGAAGAAGCAACAAACACACAAAATTCCCGTTTTATAATATTACTTAATAGTTTGTACGGTGAGATTTATCAATTCATCAGAGAATGTTCGTGATGATCTTAATGAAGTCAATTTAAAATATAAGCACTTTATTACTGATTATAAAAAGCTTTTTCAATTTTTGTTTGCCGTGAAAAGAGAAAATCAACTGTTTCAGGGTTGAGGGTTTGCTCTCATCTAAAGAGGGGTATGATGGACCCACTCGTGCAGGCTTCATTGTTTGGCTAGGGCTTATAGATGGTCTGTGTGCGCCAGTAACGAGCTCGCGGCTGCAGTTCCAGGACGCGGTAGCGGCGGCGGGCGGGCAGGCGGCCGCCCAGCTGCAGCACATGGCGTCCTCGCTGGGCGAGCTCTCGCAGGCGGAGCTCTCTAACATCGTGGGCGGGCTCACGCTGGAGAACGAGGCCGCGGAGTCCGCCGACCCCGACGACATCCTTAAGCAGCTCGGCGAGACGGCCTTCGACAACTTCGACACCCTGTTCACGGATCTGACCAACGCGACGGCGACTGCGGTGCCACCTATCGAAATAAAGGTAAGTATAACCCATAAATCACACTACATTCAAAATGCAAAAGTTTGTTAGTGAGCGTGTGGTGTGTGTAAGTATGTTTTGGAAAATTTAAATTAGGTTTGAATTTAGTTCCCGAGGTCCTTAAGTCGTAACAAAGTTGAAAATCTTGTCAAAAGCGTGGAGTATTATCATAGAATTATGAATTTAATTTAAAATAATTCTCTTTTCAGCAAGAAGAGAACAACAACATTATGTCGCCGTCATCTAGCAATCAACTCCAGTACTATCAACCCAGTCAACTCGTCTTGCCCAATAATGGTCAACAGCGTTTACAACAATTGTTGAGATCAGGCACCAACGCCATCAACAACGCCGTGGCCAACAACATCAACAATGGGCGATACAATATCGCATCACAAAACCCTTTACTCGCTGAGAAACTATCGGCGACGTCTAGCGGCATCAAGCAGGAGCCGGTCAGCTCGGATTACAGTGGCACGGGTATGAACTACGGCAGCGCGTCGCCGATGCAGCGGGTGCCGAGTGGGAAGCCGCAGGTGCATGATGCTGGTGGAGGTAAAGGTAAGCTTTATTATTTTGTAGAAAGTAAGCGAAATTGTGTAAAATCTCCTTAACAGTGTTTACCTATCTGTGAACGTAATAACGATATTATACACAATTTTACAGTGACATCTAGCGTTGAATAGTAAAACGCCGTAAAAATAACATTGGGTAGTAGCGCCATCTATTACGAACTTTTAGAATTAATGCGCCATCTAGCGTGCAATAGCGTAACTGCTTGCAATATGAATAAACT
This sequence comes from Biston stratarius, assembly GCA_950106695.1. Taxonomy (NCBI): domain Eukaryota; kingdom Metazoa; phylum Arthropoda; class Insecta; order Lepidoptera; family Geometridae; genus Biston; species Biston stratarius. The sequence goes on from OX467109.1 coordinate 32,741,948, forward strand.
ACCTAGCAAAAAGACGACATAGTACCACTAAATTACCATAGATGGCGTATGGCATAGTACCATAGAGAGTCACAGATGGCGTTATTGTTAACCTAAATAAACAGTTCTACCGTTAACTGCTAGATGTCACTACACTCACAAGAGCAAGTGCGATGACAGCGATGCATCGACTGGACAGCCACTAACGCAGCCCGGCTGCAGTTTTCTCCAAGCCATCATTATCCACTTTCGATTTCCACTTGAGGAAGTGCTCTAGGCGATTTTCCTTTTGCGAATTACTAGCTTTTACCGCTTAACTCGACAACCGCGAGAAAGTCTAGTAGTTTAGGCCTATTTGAGACTTGTTTGAGACCTAGGCCGGTAAACATTTTATCATTTATCAGTAAGATACCATAATACAAACAAACATCACAGTAACAGCCATACAAACAATTTTTAATTTATTCGGACCCGATGAACCAGAGTTAAATAAATAAATAAATTAGGTACAATGGTAGACGTTACGGCATACATCAATGTCATCATCCTATTTTGGCAATGAACTTCCAATCGTGTACCTTTGTCTAATTATTTTACAAAATAGTATTATTTTCCTGTTTGTAATTGCAAATCATCGCGTACCTACCTACTTATAAATAAATCTGGGTACCTACCTAGCTATCGACCCGTTGCATGCGGTCGGTAACTATCTTACCTATTTATCTTAATATACCTACCTACAGTATTAATTTTGTTTATAAACATAGCTTTGAATCACAGTATTTACCTTATTTACCCACGATGTTCAACCTACTTTGCAACTTAGGTAAAGAAATTATTTATTTTGTTTCTCTCGTTAATAGGCCAGAGTTAAACATAACAAATTTAATTCGAAGCCTATACCTATTTTTTAAAATGGCGATTAAAGTTATCTGATTTTATTTAACAGCAGCCAGTACAATCACAAAGCTATTGAGACTAACCATCCTATGTCTCAAAAAATTGAGCTCTAAAGCACAACTCCCTGGACGTTGTGTTCTGGATGCCGCTACAATCAGGCGAGTTACACCTAGCCAACTTAAAAAAAATAGTCTTAGTAAATGTCATGTTTTTCAAACTTTTTATGATTTGTTTAGCAGCCAACTCCTTTATGCTTAACACCCACAATTATGAGAAATCATCTCTTCTATTTACAAATATCAACCCAAGACAACGTTACAAAGGGGATACCGACTAGTGTGCCGTTCTTTCAGCTCTCGGGGAATGAAAAACTTATCGCTAAGAAAGCAAAGTGTCTGCCGGAAACATTTCAAGAGCTTTTTTTAAAACAACTTCTGCGTTGCGCTTTCTGTTTTGAATTTTTTGCTACAGGTAGCTGATTGGTTTTAAGTAGAAGCTGGGATGTGGTAAAAAGTTTAACCAATTTTTTTTTTAAATTGATTAACATATAAGTAAGTGTCTGACTGGGAATTCTGTGCACACATTGAAAATCGTGCTAATAATAATCAGTTTTGTAGTACCGTTCCGCGCAACCCTGAAAGTTTTGCGATAAATAAGTAGTGTTAAACATTTTATGTCCAAAATTTGGAAAAATTTTGATTACCTTTGTAACAAGCTATTTATGTCAAAAAATAAATCATGTCAACGTCAAATATACATAAGGTTCATAGGCGCGTTCCCCACTGTGACTATCAGGCGCGACACCTGCTTGCTCAATAAAATATATTCTAAAACGAATTACCTTGCCTTGCTTAAGCTAGTATGAAGTAAATAAAGGAGGATAAATCTTTAAAAAGGTACTAACTTGAGGAAATCGTCAATGCTAGAGGACTTTGATTCATCTTTTGACCGAGTTTTACTCAGTTCTTTCATTTCCGAGATGTGTTTGTGGGTCGGTGTCAAGGCCCAGATCTGCCACAACTGTGATCACACTTCTGACCCGTTGACCATTCAACGATGGCGCTAAAATTAAATATGGTACATTGTCCCACGTCATGCCCTCCGTGTAACCATAAATCCTATCCTATTGAAATGATGAAGGAAATAATAGTATTATATGAGGTTTTCGTAAATAGTTCTGTTGCTAATTAAGTATACTATACATATATGTAGATAGGTATTATGTTGTTTCTTGTAAAATCAAAAGTGTTTTTATGATGTGCAAGTGAAAGGGCAAGAATTCTTAATAATATTCTTTGTTTAAATTTAAAATTATTTGTTTAAAATATTCCTTTTGCATTTTTTGATTAGAAAGATAAACACTCAATCGTCCCGGTCTTTTGAGAGTCTTATCTAGGTTTGACTTACAATTTTGAAAATAAACGTGTTAAATTTACAGAAGAGTCTAAAAGCAACTGAGTAAAATATATCAATTATGTATATCAATTAACAAGCCATGCTATCTCACTGCTGTATGTTAGCGACATATCAACAACACTTTTAAAAAAAATTATGAATTGGCTTGCATTTGATCGCCATCACACCTGATGTAAAGTGAAGATGCGGTCTACGATATAGCACGCTAACCTAGAAGATACAAATTGTAGATGTAATTTGAATCTTCTAGGCAAGCATGCTTCAGTAATCAGGAAACACCCATTCGCTTTCCACACTTTAGCCGTAACAGTGCCCAAAAAAGGAGTGTAGGTATCTAATGTTTTCAAAGTTCATGTGTGTATGTATTCGAGAACAGGCCAACCTTCCTCTATAAAGCGGGGCGTCCAACACCTGTCTGAAATATCGATGTGCCCTTCGAGCGTCATACCTCTTCCTAGTGTTCCTACAAAGGTTCAAGTCGCGTGAGTTTGGCAAACGTTCGGACGCATCCGCAATCCTCGCGCAGCGTGCGTCGCGCCCACGCGCACGCCGCGCGCCGCCGCGCCGCCGCGCCGCATGCGCAGCCCTGACCCCGTTTTCACTGCGCGAGCGCAGGCCGTCCGCGTGTGCGTGAACGCGCCTGTGTGCGTCACGTGTGTTATGTCACATGAGATGGGGGACGCTGCCCCACTTCGTTTGTTTTCGGGAATGTAACGGGTTTTCGTAGAAATAATTGAAATCAAAATAGGTTGTTTACAAAGGATTCGTGAAAATAAATAACTATATAAAATAACACGGCTCAGGCCTCTAAAATAACATGGCTTATACAGACAGGATAGTACATTTCTCAGTAAAAAATAGCTTGAGCACCCGCTTCTTCGTGGGTTGATATTATGTCACAATCATTATTATTATAAGTTGGCGGTGGTCCTTTTAGAAACAGTGCTGCCAGTAAGAAACTTGAAACACCGCTGATAGTATGGCATATTTTCCACAAAAATCTGTCAAAATATTATTACTCTTGTCGATAAAGCTCGTAAAAAAATTCAATCATTTATTTTAAAGTAAAATAACCGTTTTTTGTATGATTTATACCTACTTCATGAAAACTAACAGCTATAGCGTAGGTGATTGTGCATAAGTAAAACAAATACGCCTTTCGAAACTTAGATATGCTTACTTGTTTTAAAGCTGAAATACAATAAAAATATTACTCTTGAATACTTTAAAAAAAAACTATAAAATAAAGACGCCGTCGAAATCGCTGCTAAATTATTATTAATAATATTCATACATTATGTAAAATTTTATGTAGTGGGGACTAGTTTGAAGCACAGTGGACCACGACACGACACGCCAAACCAATACTCGCTGAAACGTAAAACTGTCTGCATATAGAGTAAGAGCTTACGATCTCATTTCCTAGAGGCGATGGGCAATGGGCATCACTGGTATACGAGTGAACTAGCCGCTAGGTGACGCAAGCTCTGCATGTCCGCACGAGTCGCCTTGACACGCGCGGCGACGTTCACCGCGGGCCACATTCAAGTTTCAGTACCAGCCCTTACTAAAACTACTTCAAATTGTATATATCTGTACATAAGTACTTCACTCGTATATTTATGTATTTACTTGATGGTAGATCTCCTTAACGGGAGGTCGTCTCATTAGGTACCACCACAGTACCAGATATTCTCCCGCCAAGGGCTGTTGAGACTAACCATCTAATGTAGCAAAGTAACGAGCGCCAAACCATATTAACACATGATGTGCATGTTCTGCAGATTATCGGAGTTTAAGCCATTTTATTTTCCATCGAACACCTTCAGAATCCCTGAGGAGTCTCAAAGTGTGCTTTTGATCTATGCTAGGGTACGATAATGAGTGACGCTGTGGTAAAATCTCACGTGAATGTGATCACGATGACATGGCTGTCATTTCATCCCGGCCAGATACTCGGACAGCCAGCGTAGGAAACCTTACACGTGGCGTCTGTTGCGAGCCAATATTATTTTTCTACTCATCTATTGAACCGACAAAAAATAACACGTTGCCTATTAGCTATATGTAAATTGCCTGAATTTTGGATTGAAAAAACATTTTGTTTAGTTTGAAATTCTAGACTTTTTCCTTTTACTGTCTGCGTATACAGGGCCGCTATTGATATTTTAACATTACAATATTATTCTAACCGTTCAAGAACTAGCCTTTTATTTGCTTCAGTTAAATGTTTGATGGTCTAATGCTCTGTTTTGATTTCACGAAAATCAAATAACAATGAAGATAAAAACTAGATGTATTTATTTACATGCACATAATTTAACTCTCCGGTTGATTTTGTCTAATAGAAAGTAAACATGAATCTGAAACTTCGCCGCCTTGGATACGGGATAAAAATAATCACTGCCTACTTATGCCCAGCATCTATGCATCTAGCGACGAAATTAATTGCTTACAATGTTCGTTAGTATAAGGGGTTTACGAGCAAAAAGGAAGCGTTGATTAAAAAAGTTATTTCGAGTAATTCGTCGCTTTTTCAAAAAAAAAAATGTGTGATCATAAAATTATTATAAACAAACTAGCTTGCACCCACGACTACGTATGCGATAACTTTAGAATTAGATTCAGAGAGTAATTAATATGTGTAAGCAACAAATAAGCAATAGTCATGAAACTTGCACTATTTTATTATTATATTAAGATATAGTATAACCTTTATCCCGGAATAATGCTCCATATGACGCATCTATACTACATATCATATCTATACGTCCAGTAGTTCGTTTTTTGATAACCCCACAGGAATCTTATAATTTTCTGATATAAAAAAAGTATCCTATATCCAAGTAATAAACTACATGTGTGCCAAATTTCATTCGAATCCGTTCAGCCGTTTTTGTGTGATTGAGTAACAAACATCCAAACTTTCACATTTGTAATATTATTATAGTAGGACTAGCTGCGCCTAAAAAATAGCCTATATGTTGTCCCAGGGTGTCAACTACCTCCATACCAAATTTCATCAAAACCGGTGCAGCCGTTTGAGTGTGAAGAAGTAATAAACATACAAACACACTCACAAACTTCCACCTTTATAATATTAGTGTGATTTAGTCGGATGGTAGGATTAATCGTGGTCAAAACAATGTGAACGTCTGACGGATCACGACGGATTAGTTGAGTATTATTGCGCGAGGCTGCGAGGACAAAAGGCATGTAATAGCGAGTATTATCTCGGCGTCCGTCCGTGTGTCTGCTGTCGTCAGCTCGTGTCGCCGTCGCAGAGCTTTGTGTTTTCCCGGAACCCGATATTATTCGATAGAGCGTGGGCACCGGCCAGCCCTGACCTACAATTATAAATACGCTTAGAGCGCTCTAGCTGCATGTGTGGAGGGAAACCTACAGCGCTGCGGACCGATTCAACAAGTGTACCTGTCACTTGTACTCTCTTACTACTCCATTATGTCACGTTTAAGGTGAACTGTCTGCCAGCCTGTGAGCGCATTTCGTAGTGTATCTGCTTCAAGAGCTGTGGGCGTGGGTTCGATTCCCACTCAGGACTAACATTTGTCTGATGAAGCAGAACTTTACAGAATGAGCTAACACGGCTGTCAGATATCAGACAATCAAGAATTCACTACGCAGACTCAACTCATGGATCCAATAGATGGGATCGGGATGACAGCTTCAGCGGAAGAACCGGTCATAAAACTGTATTGCGTTCATTACCTCGCTGATTGCACTACGACGCTGAAAAGCGAATTTAATTGTTTATACCGGCTGTGGCGATATATTAACATACCGAATTCAAAAGACATGAAACAGAAACGTAGCGTTGATAGATCAGTGATCAGCGCGGTCGAATCACTCACCGGAGGGCGTGGGATCGAATCCCAACAATGAGCTTGAGCCACGAGAAGTTCATAGCACGGTGGTATTTACTAATGGCTAGCTACCTCTCAAGATCTAGCAGCCTTTGAGAGACAGTTCCCAGTCCAGGCTTGGTTTGTTTACTATCTTCGACTATACTACTATTTCATTTTTATTCCATCGCGATTATTAGATAAATAGATAGAAATTCTTTATTGTGCTCACCATAAATAGAAAAATGTCTCATAAAATACTTCCTCGTACGTTATACGTTGTTTTATTCTATGTAGAAATAAAAAACCATCGGATCCTAGTATCGATAGTTCTGTACTATAGTACTATACCAAAAATTGTCGTTTGATCAGTTTCTGAATGTTCAATGTGATGCGAGTCGTTTCATGCTAATTTATATTATTTGCGTATCTATACAAAAATTACACCACTTTTTATGAGTTTATATAACATTTTTACGATAAAGTATACAAAATGATAAAACAACGTTTATTGCACAATTATTAATTATATTATTTAGTAGAATACAATTATGTCGCGGAACGTTAAAAACAATGTTCAACAATTGACATAAAGAATAAGGAGAAGGCCTATTGTAAATATCGATTATGTATAATTGCCACTTTTATGCTCTGCAGATAGCGCTATCAGTAGCAGTGCAATCTATAAGTAAACATGCGTTACACAACCACGGCCACGCTTGCCAATTGTAAGTACGCAAGTAGCAACTCCTTGGGCCGGAGCGACAACCTTATCCGTGTCAATGACAACCCACTCACACACACACCACATACACATGCCGCACAGCGTAAGGCCGGCCTCACACCGGCGCCACAATATACATCCATACAACCACTTCAGTTCCGATTATCACTATTCAATATCTACTAATACTCAATTATTTACTGTGCACACCCTAAATAAATTAAGTTTATACTTTTTTTACTGATAGGCTAGGTGTGTGACTGTCTGGTTGAAGATGGTAAACATATCTAGTTTGGAATGGGAACCGATTCAATTTTTATTTATTGACGGTGGTAGCTAGCCAGTCGTGTACCGGAAAGTATTTGCTATATAAATATATGCTATAGCTATGGTTACCACACAATGTTTTCCAGTAGCTTTCAAGCTACCAATGTTGATATTACAGTAACATTGTTAACAGTAGTTAGCGAGATCAAATCACACGCTGGAGGGCGTGGGTTCAAATACTAACAATAAGCTTGAACTGCCAATAAAGTAATCATGTGGTAACCATAGCATGGCGGTAAAATACTTCCTGGTATCCGGCTAGCTAACTACCACCGTCTATAGAGAAATTAGAATCCGTTTCCATTCCAAAGTGTCATAGCTTGAAGTGTCTTGAAGTCGTGAATAATCGTTCTAGGCGAACGTGTTTCATTTTATATTACACTATCCTCTGGTGAGATACCAGTCGCAAGCAAGCCGCTACTACCTACATACTCGTAGCAAAAAAAACCGTGTGGCCTGTGTGAAGCCGGCCTAAGTACGGTAGGTAAGCGGCACACATCCTGCATCTTATAAAGCGTGAATGCGTGTCTCGTAAGTACTGTATTCAATCTATTTCTACAACTTATCCGTTCAAAGATCGGTTTCAATTCAACATTTATCTCAATTGTTAGGAGACAATCGACTGTGTTTGTCGTCTCGATTAGTTTCGATATGAATTCTAGATTGACGATCATTAAAAATGTTCGCCGGTTATTTACTTTGTAGCGTTCTCCAATCTAGAACATTTCGATCTAGAACTTACTTGATCTAGGACCAAAATCAACATGTCAGCGATATTCAATTCGCCCGAGAACCTTTGCCTTTTCGAAAGGATATTTACTTAAACTCAGTAAGGATTTAGGATCCTTTTCAAATAGCTATTGTAGTTTTTTAAAGTACATAATGACCACAAAATGATCAGCTTATAAAGTATCATCCCAGACTTGTTATTCTTTCGATTGACCCAGCAATACCAAGCATATCTGTGGGTACTGCATGACCTGTTTTGTTATTTCATAATTAAGACTTCACTCGTACGGAAACTTCTGAGCATTCAATGGTGTCGTCATGCGGACGCCGGGTCCATCGCGTTGCCGGGACTGGAACCCGTACTGTGCTTAGGACTTGCGACTCGGGTGTAGGTTTAAGGGGTTCCTTTTAATACATATTAACCTTAACCTTCACTAGCGTGTTCCCATCCGTGCCAACTAAATGTACTACATGTTTTATAAAATTTATTGCATTTTATCGTTTTAGATTATCAATTACTGAGAATTCAGTCATAAGTCATCATTTCCGCCGTGATAGCGAAAATATCATGTAATGCCATTAATCTATCTTTAAAGTAGGAAACTGTGAGTGATCAATTGAAAGATATAATATTATGAAGTCATTATCAAAACATATCAAGTCAGTGCCACAGGACGTCAACTCGTTTTTAGTATTTGTTTTTGGAGTCTGCTCAAAGATCTGTAGGCGACGCTCACCACTGGGCTATCATCGCTACAAAATACAATACAATATTTTATATTCCTATAATTTTGGACATGGTAGTTAGTTAGCTAAGTTAAAAATCCCTTTCAAATTACAAATTTAACCTTACAAATGAAAAATCAAGAGGAATAAGCACAAAAATACTTTTATCTCTATAATTTTTATAATAAGTGCAGCATACAACACCACTATCACAGTGTGCATAAGTTTGCATCCCTGACGGAAAATATGTATATTTTAGCCCGAATGCAGTTAGATCTGTTTAAAAAAAAACCGGTCAAGCGCGAGTCGAACTCGTGCGCCGAGGGTTCCGTACCTACCCATTATACCGCCATAATAAAATTGGTATCGTTTTTATTGGTGGCTAATCAAATATATCAGATGAGTTGTAGCCCGATGCACATTATGTAGTCCGTAGTAAAAAATATTATCGTTTGGAGGCCCTTTTAAGGGCCTTCTGTACATTAGCTTCAGCGAATTCGTTACGGCATTTTGATCATTTGGCACGGCTTGATCTGTAAGGTCGATTACGCCACCTTTGCCGCCCACACGACGAACTTACTATTTTCTCATGTTATTACTTACAATACTAGGAAACCTAAGCCGTTAAGGCCTATTTTAATAAGATATTCCAAAGTTGGTACAGATACTAAACAAACACACCGCGTTCATCAATATCTTCTACATTATGCTTATTAGCAGAGGTCCAGATCCACGAAAAGGTTAAGATAGAAAGGAACAAATGTCTAAAGCTGATTATATAAGAAGAATAAAACGTTAATATTGTAGAAAGTATTCCAAATCGTTGCAAAAAGTATTTTAGTAAGTAAAGTCTTCGAGTTTTTATAAATTTTGTATAATAAGTTTTGTAAATCCATAGATACTTTCTATGTAACTATGAATTAGCTAAAGATAAGAGGTATACATAATTACGTATACAGGAGTATATAGTACACGGTCACTGTCTATCGATCACCGCCGCCGATGCGGTGACGTCCTTAATTGATACAGCTGTAGTATAATGATAAGTTTCAAACTAATTAGAGGTGTATGTTTTAGGGAACTTCTCAACCTCGTAGCCGTCCGGAATTTATCTAATTGATAAGCACGATTTATACTGAAACATACGCAAGATGCTTAGCATCAAAGAAAATCAAACTTTGAGTAGCAAAACAAAGTCCAGGGCATCGCTTCTTTGAAGCTTATTACTTTGAGATGTTCGATGGTTAGTCTCATCAGCCCTGTAATTTCGCTAGCTGATGTATCCTTCAAACCGGTAATATTCACAGTAATTAAAAAAACGTTTATACTCGCGGTATCTATGTTACTGACGTAAAAAACATAGTTTAGAGAACGTTTACCCTTTGATATAATCAAAGCTTTTACCTATCTGTTTGTCTGTGCGTTTGTGCACGCTAATCTCAGAAATGGCTCAACCGATTTGAATGCGGGTTTCACTGATGATAAGTTAAGTTAATTTTGATAATTCACGCTATTCTGGAAACGCGCTTCGATCGATTTGGCTGAAGCTTAATTTCGCCCAGAATTCCCCGCGGATGGACTCGCGGGCACAGCTAGTATTTTATAAGACTAACAGTTCAATACCTGCGTAGAAATCTGTCAGTTTTTGTTATCAAAATGTAAAGGTACCTATTAAAACAAAATCGATATCTGGGCTTTGTTTTGATGGGAGAGAAAAACAAATGAACATGTATTTTATATAGATTTATTATGTGGTTTTAAACCTTTGTTACATACTTTAGCTTGTATCTAATTTTTTTTTTGTTTACTTTGCTAATTTTGCTAAATTTACTTAACATTCTATCAAACCATCTCTGTAATGTTTATTTTTATTTTCACTAATAGCAGGTCAAAAGTCAACTATGGAATGATAAATACACGTCATGTTTACTGGCGCCAGCCCATTATTAATAACACACCATTAACATGGTGGCAGTGCATGGGCCGCTCCGAGACACGTCGTTAAACCTGCTGAGCCTTGCATTAGCAAATATTTATAGTTCCGTCTAGGAGTCCGTGGGAAGCGGCTATAAACGGCGAACGTGACGTCCATACAATACCTGATAAGAGTTCGTCGTCTTTCTATCTATCAAATTATATAGTATCCACAAATAATATAAATAGAGTTAGTTAATAAATTACTAACAAAAATCGATCGTTTCCTACCGCCAATTTTTCTTTCGTGAATTTGATTATTTCGTATGATAGCTTGGTTGGTTTTTGCGAAAATCGTCATGAGGAGCCGCACACTGGGCATAAAAAGCTCTATTAAACTATACCTATATCTACTACTTTACTTCTGCTATGAAGAGCAGTAATTGAACAAGTTATATTTTCTGATTCCTCTGGATTGTTATTTGTTCTAATCGTCAATTCAATTCAATTCTTGATAAATGGCCTTTGCGAAGATACTTCATAATTCTGCCAATGTCACGAAGTTCTAATCGTCATCGGAATTACAGTTGCAAACGGTCAGGTAGTACTTCGATATTTTCAAGTTGTTTAAGATAAATCTAAGTAAAACAAGTCAAGTCATAGTCAAAGTCACAGAAAGTAAGTCAAGATCAAGTCTGGTTATATCTTAGTAAAGTAGTAGTGACTTTACTACAAGCTTCAAATAAGTTTTGGAAGCAACACGATGTCATGTTTCACCACATTATGTCAGTATCCCACATTGGCACTAATTAATTACTTTATGAATACATCACTTCTTTCATACATAAACAGTAAATACTCATAAAATACAAGTTTTTAAAAATAATGTAGTGAGGCGACACGACCTATCCACGTTCCTGCCAAAACAAAAGTAATACATTTATTGAAAAAATATCAAAAAAGGATTTAATTCATATAAATTGTCCATGTAGGTTTTATTTACTAAAATATACTGGGTACTTAGTAATCGCTTACTAGTTATCTTTATAGTTTTGCAACACAACATTGTGACCTCTTTCCCGAGTTCAATAAATACATCAGATAAACACATAAATGTGTTCGCATAATAATGTAATGTCATGTATTACTTAAACAACAGTGAAAGGCAATATTCAAGTTTAAAACCTGCTGCCATTACGATTGTATGTAGTGTAGGTATATTGTAGATTACGACATTTTGCTCTGATTAACTTAATAACATATTTTGCGGTCACGATTTTAACTTCCAAAAGACATTTACGATAATTTTGAAATGGAAAATCAAGGCCGGATAAATAAATGAATGTAAGTTTTGACGAAGCCAGAATCAAACAAGTATTAGCTCCTTCAAAACTATATTGGTTTAATTAACATCGTCGAAATCGTTTTGATTTTAATTGTAATTACAAATTAATGAACACGTCGCAAATGAAAATGATTTTTAATAAATTAACACCAAATTTTTCAATTGCAGAAAATAAATATATCTCTCTACATATTTTTTCTGTACGGAACCTTCCCGCGCCGGTTTGCGTATATTTTTTGCCATCAACACGTGTCGTCAGATGCACTATTTTTCACACCAGATTTTTTCACCCGCACCATTTTTTATCAACATTTTTTACGCGTTGTTTTTTTTTTAATACCTCTCAATGACATCTCTACTGTATATTACATACAGTTAACGTCATGCGGTTCTGTCCGCTAATCTTCACGAAACTTCTTCTATCTTCTTCTTTCCTGACATGTAACATCATGTCCTTATTTACAAACACGCGTAGTTTTAAGACGTGTCGATTTGTTGATTGTCGAGACACCTCATTTGTTGAAATACGATTTGTAGTTTAGCTTCAAGAGAACACCTGAAAACATCCTAAAACAATAGACTAAAAATCACAACCCATTTTTAAAGTCGCGAAAAAAGCACGAAGAAAACGTGAGAATGGGCACAATGCACGAACGTGCTATGGCCAAAGATAAAAAAGATGCACAAAAATCTGTTCAAAAACTATGATGGTAATTCGCAATCCTTCGTTCTTTTTTAATTTGTTTAAAACCACATCTAGTCCGCTGCCTGTTTGTAACATGAAAGGACAAACAAACAATCAGACGACCACACCTTCTAGAGTTTGTTTGGTTTGTACGGCTCAGAGTCTGCCCCGCCCATGGGTGTCCGAAACACGTCCCGTCAATTTCACACGAACGAATAACTGGAATTTTGTATAAATAACAGTTTTTGTTGTGAAATAGTGACAAATACAGTTGACTAATGGTGTTCGGGGTAGTTAATGGGATGAAATTTTAATTGACAGAAACATTGTATTGATATTAATTCAATTCAAAAACTGTAGCACTTTGCTTAAGCGAAGACAATCGGATTCTTATAAGGTTGGTTGGAGAAGAAATTTCCATTTATTTAAATGATAGCACTGCATAAGTACGAACCCAGGCCACTGGAAGAAGAGGCCATTCAGTGTATGATACGTTGATTGATTACTTAACACATTTCAAGCGGAAATCCACAGAGATAGCTTAGAATATAAGAGAGGCGCTACCTCGGAGAGAGTCTCATTACTGTTACACAAAAAAAAGAATATATAAAACGTAAATAACTGATAGAATACTTTTTTGTTGTAAATATATACTTATAATACATACAGAACATCCAATCACAGAACAAACATTTATTTATCATCATTTATCCTCGGTGGAAATCGAACCCCCATCATACTGCTTTTAAAACAGATATACTAGGTACCAAACGAGCTAACAGGGCTGTTGAATTTAGTTCGGTATTTACATAGCAACTTTAATGTGCTGTCCATTGAGATGTATCTTTAACTGGCGCTTCAAAACGGCGATACAATTATGTCACCATCTATACAACTATGTAGGTATGCTTTGCTTAATCAATATCCAAACCTAGATAAGCAAGAATCTAGTTACATAAACAAGAATTTCACCGCTATGCGAACCGTATGAACCCCTATACATTTGCTAATTGCTCTAAATAAGTGCTAATTACTATTTTCATTTGTTTCAGGTAAGTTCCAAGCCGAATCTGCGGGAATGTACGTCCGTGAGTCATTAAAATAGCTCGCCTATTACCAACTATTTCCCTAAGCTCTGATTTACGGAGCGCTCATTCGTTTATGAAATATGCTAGTCCGTCACGCATAGCCGAAATCGAAAAACTAATGATGGACCGACGGGGCCAGCGAAACATCCCTTCTATGCCTTACAAGTAGAATTTTTCAATCATTGCCGAGAGTACCTATTCACTATAGTTTTACAGTTATGTATTTATTTGTATTTGTTGTTTTTGTTTATTACGAATGGGCAGCTACATGATTTGCTTTTTTGATTATTTCACAAAAATATTATTATTACTTATCATTCTTCAATTCATTTATTCAGATATAGGTTCAATAATGTACACTTATGTATGTCAAGTTCAAGCAACATTGAACAAAATTATAATTTTTTTTAATGTCAGGTAATATGATGTCATTTACATTACGATACCACCCTTAGAAGCCGATGGCGGGTGAAACCGCCGGGCACGGCTCGTGAAGCTATACATCTTTTAAGCATACATCATCAGAGCATACAGGGTCATTAGCACGAAGGTAATAAAGCCGGAAGGGAGTCAGTGCACTTATCATAACGAACAACACGAAATTAGCAGGAAAAAAAAACTGTTTCATAAATTTAATCAAGGATCAACATATTTTTATAAAACTTTTTAAATTAATGTGTAACCCTGTACGTATTGGGTTTGCTTGCCGCGCCACAGCTTACGCCCCAGTCACTGCGCGACCAAGATCGCTCTCGTAAACAGCGGTATAACTATGAAAACGTTATCGCGCGTGACGTCGCGCGTTATGTAGGTCAGGGTGGCGTGCGCGCAAATTTTCCTCCGCGAGAGCTTTTGCTTCCCTTTTTATCATTTTTTTTAAGGGTGAAAAGTTAAGAGTTTCACTACAGCTCATGCGATATATATACATATGTATGTACAATGCTATAGAAAGCGTTATCGAAACTTTTACATAGTTATTCACCTATGACTGCTATTTGGTTTTGAATTGTATCGAGTTATGTCCAAATTGTTCTGCATGTGGTACCTACGATGACTTGCCTTCGGATGTGGTTAAGATATGTATACGCCGGAATGTCCTGGCATACACATAATACCCGGTAAATTGCTATCTACTAACCTACTGAAACCATAACAGCCAATAATTAATTATTTAATATTTATTGAATGCAATACAACACAATATTTTATTTATAAAACCAAACGAGTCATATTTCCATACATATCCAACAGTAACATTAGAAGGCAATAGATAAATATGTCCATAAGCTTTTTTTTAATGTAACAGTAATGAGACGCTAGCTGCAGTAGTACCCTTCAAACCGGAACACAATAATTACACACAACTGCTTGGCGGCAGAATTTCTGATACCTCCAGCGAAGGAAATTACCAAAAAGTAAAATAAAATAATTACTCAATATTAGTTTATTAATCTCTACGTGTTAAATAATCGTCACAATCATAAAACAAGGTTTCCAGCGGGTAAGATCTTGCTTGGTTCAGCTCGCACGCGGCGGCGCGGTGCATCCCGGATAGAAGCGGGTACGGGCCCCAGAATGTAAACCGACCTCTCAATTTTATATTATACTCGACTAGTAAACTAGTTTTTCGTAAATTTTATATAAAAGCCAACATCCAAAGTTTTAAATACCTCCAGCTTATTCTGGTTTATTATTTCAATCTTGCTAATGAACAAACTGAATTCGTTACGATATCCACACACTAGCCGTTCTCTAACATACTGAATTCTACATAACCTGCGTCACAAATCGGCACCACATACCGCAAATCAATTACATAACATACGACGCACACACGCGGCGTGCACACACACGCACGCACCGAGCCTGCATCCTGTCCCACTTGCGTTGGGCTGAGGTGAACCAGTTCAATTACTTCTAGAAGGCCTATTCTAGATAAATCATAGGAACTTGCAAAAAAACTACAAAATCTTCACGCTTAGCTAAATAAAAAGACATCTCCTTTAATTTTTCTCATCATAGACCTACAATGTCTATGATTTTCTAACTTTTTTGTGTGTAACTATCTTTTTAGGCTTCGGTCTTTTTGCCTCGGTGCTGAATATAATCTGTGGGGTGTTTTATGGCGTTTTTTGTTGTTCGGTTTTGTGATCCCGTTATGAAGGCTTTCCAGCAGGTGTTTTTAAAAATTTAATGCGATTTGTTGAACGTTCAAAACAATATTTAAAAATATGTATATAAATAAACAATAATAATTTGATTTGTTTTTAATATATATAATTATAAGAATTATAACATTTATGTTTGTCAGACATTGACAGCTACAATGCTTTTTTTTTTATATTTAAAGTAGGTTTGCGTTTGACCACACCTTGCCTGATGCAGGAAGCGATCTAACAAGGACATCATATAATCATATTACAGATATATTTATATAGTTCCGTACCTCAAAAATAATCATAAAAAACTCTTACTACTTTGCTATCTGTCTGTCAGTACAAATAAATCAGTACTTAAAAAAAAATATTAAGGAAAATAAAGAAAAACGGTGAAGAATAACATCGTGGAAAAACTTACATGTCCGAAAGTTCTTAAAAAAAGTTCTCATAGATATGTGAAGTTTATCAACCCGCACTTGGCCAACGTGGTGGACCACGGCCTTACCCTTTTCACAATGATAAGTCCGCGCCCAGCTGTGGGACAGTTTGTAAAAACAGGTCTGATTCGGAAAGGCGCTTAGCCGGTAAAAAACAATATAGATATATAAAGTTAGATGCGCATACGGTAGTGAGCGAATGTGACCAGCGTGCGCGCAAGGTCTGTGTCGACGATTGCAAAACCTCTCTATGTACACTACAGTGTTGCACAAACCGACCGCTCGCGCCGTGTCTGCCTCGCTCCTTCATGGTTACAGTCGGCTAGTGAAGTCGGAAAAACCAAGCAGTTTTATACGCAGAGCGAACCATATCAATACGAATACGGGAAGTAATGTTGACAACCATGTAATGTAAATTACAAATATATTCCGTTGGTGTAGAAGATATAGGTCTAAATTATATATCTCAGGAAAGAAGGAAGCCGACAGCTTATTCCATTCTTGGCCGTACGGATGACAAACGTACAGTCAAAGCGTTTGGTACGTACCTACCCAAGGAAATCCCACTATGTACGGGTGGTAGTGCGCCTTTCTACTTGTCCTGTAGTAAAAAAGTGATGGAAGTACAGGGTTGTACAGCTCAGCAGCACATTCTCCGAAATGAATCCTGTGGAAAAATGGATGCAATAAAGTATATTGTACTGGCAGAGCTAAGATCAGCAAATGGGCACTAGTAGTTTCATCTGGGGTGTAGTGTGACCTGTGACGTCACTCAGTAGTAACCTTCCATGTTGGCCGGGGGTGGTCTGACGTCACCCATCCTCGCAAATCGCTCTTATTAACGTGACCCACTTGGACACATCATCTGTACATTATTTACATTTTTCCAAGTAATTCGTCCATTAATTACATTCCGGTACCTAGGAATTCTGATATTACAGAAATGTATTTTTACCGGGTCTATTATTTTACACTATTTACGGTATTAAGGTCATTGAAAAAAATCTAAGTGACAACTCGGACAGGTACTAGACTAAAAAGAACGCTAAATGTTTTTCAACCTACAAATTTAATTTAAAAAAAAACTCCAGACAGTCTCTGTAACAGTTACTCTATTCTATCAACAAAAAAATCTTGACAATAACAAATTTTTAATAACGTACAGCAAAAAGCCCTTACAAAAATTAGTTTTAATAAAATGTAACGGTATAAAAAAGGAAATATAGATAATAGCGAGGAAGGAAACCGGTGGACTCGTCGCGCAATGCTACCGCTGCCGTCGTAAGGCCACCGGAGCACCGACCCACCGAGGTCGAGCCATGTAAATATGGCGCTCAAGGCACTCGCCCTAGTTACCGCGGCTGCCAAGCCCCGCTGCTGCTCGCGCCGACCTAATCTCCTCTACGTAACGACTGTTTCACTCTTCAACAACCGCAATTTTATCTTTGCGATGCGACTGCACCGGTGCATCTAACCTCAACTCTATTTTTTATCGCCTAAGAGCCGTTTTCGATCGGTATTCAATTAATTAAGATGGCCATAGTCGAGAGCGATCGACGGAGAAGGCGACACGAAACATAGTCCTTTTTAGTAAAATAGTTTGCAGAAAAAAAATTATTAGCTACTTGACTGAGGTTCGTTAGTGTTTAATTATATAATGGAAGTTTTATAGAATCGTTGTATTTAAGTATAATATCGTGATTTTTGAGGTTAATAACTAGTATGATGTCAGAGATATAATTGCTAGTAATTGCAAATATTGCGGTGAACTCTATTGCGGATTCTGACACTAGTAATTGCAAATATTGCGGTGGTATTGCAAATTCTAACTTATGTCAAAATTATCAATAGAAAACGCAGATTCTGACTTATGCCAAAATCGGTAACAGAGACCATAGATTCTGGCTTTAACGAAGCACCGGACACCTCTTTGGCACGGGCTAGATGCTGAAAAATGTGAGGCGCGCCTTCCCCTAACTGGACTTTGACATTATTTTAAAGCAGATTGATATGATCGGACAAACATTATCTGTAAGTGTGTTCGCTTGAATATGTGTGTAACACTAAGGTGACTCTATCTTTATACCCTCATATTATGTAACACTAACAGAAGGTCGAGTGCGTGGTGTACAATGTTAGGTAGGTACTTTGAAATCAATTGACACTTTATTATTTGAATATAAATATAAAATCATCCGGCGCCAATACTTGGCTCTGTTAGGCATCCAACCATATTCGAAGTTACGCCAATCATTCATCTTTATGCTAATTTCGATACTCCACTGATATGGAATGTCACAGTGTTACTGGACAAAGTAAGAGCCCGTATATTGTGTTAGTAAGCAACTATACTAAACGAAGTGTGTAGTACCTAACGCTTCAAGACATACTTCATGTAAAAGTAATAACGACTGTCCATGACCATTGTGATACGCAGAACTTGGAGTAGCAAAACAAAGTCCAGGGTATCGCTGCTTTGGCGCTCATTACTCTGAGACTTACGATGGTCAGTCTCGACAGCATATAGCTGCAGTGCCCTTCAAACCGGAACACAGTAAGGTTTGCACACTACTGCTTGGCGGCAGAATATCTGGTACTGCGGTGGTACTTATCTAGGCGGCTTTCTGCTAAGGAGATCTACCACCAAGTTTGTACTTATGACATTTAAGATAGTAGTAGTTTTTAGTTAGTACTAGTAATTCTGCTCCATGGGTTGTAGAGTGTGGGTTCCTTTCCCAACCAGAACAAATATTTGTATGGCGAATATATAGATATTTGTTTTGTATTTGTGAGTTTTTTTAATTTATTGAATTATTTAGTTCATAACACTCGTGCAAAACTAGAATAAAAATACTAATCCCTATATAACCATCTACAAATTATATATACGGGCATACAAAAGCTTTGAAAATTCGTACCAAAAACCAATTTGAAAGCCCTTTGAAACTGTTAGGTGAAAACACTAAGACTTCGTTTAAGAGCTGACACTTCAAAGCCTCAGCACTGAATAAGCCGTCTGTTGCGGCTATTCTAGGTAATGTAGGCACTACAAGCTTAATTTCTGCTCCGACTGTATTGATCTCATATTCAGTGAGAGTAGAATTTTCTTAAAATACACAGTGTTGCCTGGTTCACTTTTAGACAAAAGCAAACTGGATTACATACACCCAATTCATTATGACATTTATTTTATTTTATTGCAATATATGTTATTTTTGTAACGTATGTGTTATAATTTATCAATAAATAAGAACTAGGTGACTCTGACACTTATTATCGTTTTTACCATAGAGTAAAAAACGGGTCGTGTAACATTATTATTATTTAATTACAACATTTCACACCATCCATCAAAAATAAAAACAAACCAATAAAATTCAAAAATACAATCCGATAAATAATTCAATAAATTCAATAAATCATGTCACATTGCATGCGTCATAAGTAATCGACATTTTAAATTCTGGTACCTAACCTAAGCTTACACAAATATCTCACATACGAGTACACAATTATCTATTTTCTGAGCAACCCGATTGGTTTATTTGGAAACCTACATAACATAAGCACAACCGAGCAACCTAGCCGCCAAGCAGTAGTATGTAAACATTACTGTGTTCCGGTTTGAAGGGTACTGCGAGGTAGTAGCTATACTACTGCTAGGGATGCGAAATTACAGGTATTAAGTAAACTGAATTTACAGGGTTATTGAGACTAACCACCGAGTGTCTCAAAGTAATGAGCGGCAATGTAGTTTTACCGGCTACCTATTACGATTAAAGGTATGTCAAACAATTAGATAGCATAGGTTTTATATTAAACTATAATTTGGTTCTGTCAACATCCTCTGGGTACCAAACCCTAGTAAGTATTAATTTTTATCTGTAATAAAAATCCACGTGCAATTATGTATCACAAAACCAGCTATGTTCAGTAATTTCAGCTGCATTTTCCGGGAATAAGCCTATATTAATCCAGGGTGTACAAGTAACCTAACATTGTTCAAAATTTCATTTAAATACGTCATTAAAGATTTCAACGTCAAGTAGCTAACAAATATATAAACCTTAGCATTTATAATAAATTAACTGATACAATAATCTTTATTGACACCACAAACAGGGAAAATGTGTGGTTCTGTGCGGTTGTAATGTGAATTTATTTAAATTTTCACACAGCACCATCTGGTTCCAAGCTGCTCTGTTAGCTTTTGGTAGAATATCTGCTTCAAGACCTGAAGAAGGACGTGAGTTCAATTCCCACCAGGACAAACATTTGTGTGTCGATAAATGTTTGTTCTGTGTCTGGATGTTTCAATACGTATTTACATAAAAAAACGTACTCTATCAGTTATCTGGTTCCCATGGAACAAGTTTTGATTAGTTTAGGGCTAGATGGCGCTGTGTGAAATGTCTTATGATATTTATTTAAACTAAGCAAACCTCGTACTATGCTTTTTGAAATGAATACTATACTACATTTAGAACACTTAGATACAGAACAAACATCTATATTCGCTATACTCGTATATGAAACGCCTACACGACGTTTATTTTATTGTTTATCTACACAATATATAGGTACTTCCTTTGTCATAATACATAGATACTTTACAACACATATAGAACTCCCAGACATAGAACAAAGACATATGTAGTTAGTGTTATATAAATAAAACCTAAACAGTTTTCCATTCTATTAGCTGGCACCCCGCTACCATGGCAACGTGGACCTGATCGCTTGGAACGTCTAGACTCCTGAAAACTTTTCCAAGAACTATTATTGAGACCTTTTCTCACGCATTTTTTTGATACCGATTTCTTTGTCCATAAATGCTTAACTGAAACTATATATGAAATATAAACGAAAAGTTCCTTTGTCAATGGATTTTACTAAATATTTTATTAAAGGGAATGTTAGCTGACTGATTGTAACGATGATAGCTCAGTGGTTAGTTGCATCACACACCGTTGGGCGTAGCTTTAAATCCCAACAATGAGCTTGAGCTGCCGGTGAAGGAAAACATCGTGAGGAAACCATAAACGGTGTATTCCAGCAGCCACACTTGAGAACCAGTTCCACTCCAGGCTAGGTGTGCCTTTCCATCTTCTGCCACACCGTCAAATGGCAAATGCTGAAATGCAATGAGTTTTATATTCAGAACGTACTTAAACTACAAGAATACAGCGGTGAATATTGGCCAACATCCA
This sequence comes from Biston stratarius, assembly GCA_950106695.1. Classification (NCBI taxonomy): domain Eukaryota; kingdom Metazoa; phylum Arthropoda; class Insecta; order Lepidoptera; family Geometridae; genus Biston; species Biston stratarius. The sequence continues at coordinate 32,763,450 of OX467109.1, forward strand.
TTCACAGAACTTGATGTGAGGAATACTCCATTCATAAAAATAATAGATTCATTGAGATGTCGGTACGTTTATTAAGGATAGGAAAAGTTACATGAAACGTGTCGGGACAAAACTAGAAATGAGATCAATGTTGTTTTGAAAAGGCTATTTGATATTCATAATTCACTTATTTCAAGTAACTGACATACATATTATAATAAAATCATAAACGAGCAGTATCTACACATTAAATCTAAAAATCTCGTGTCATATGATCGTGGTTATGATTGCACTCCTCCGAAACGGCTCGACCGATTTTTATGAATTTTTTATATACATTTTGTATGTATGAGAATAGGTCGTAAAATATATTTCATACCGCAAGGCGATTGACTACTTTTTAACCCGAAAAAAAATTGCGGGTAACACCACGGGGCGCAGCTAGTTGTACTTATGTTACCAAGGCTAAAGAAATTGTTTTTAAAATTTTCGTAGGTTAGGTATTTAGGTACTTAGGACTAAATTTTTTTTTTAAATAATTTCTCCCTTACCGAACTTGCACGCGGACACTGTCGCGGGCACAGCTAGTATAAATATAATAATTGTGGTGACTTCAACTGTAATTCTGGCGATCGCATAGTAATTTCTTGATTCTGTAAATCAAACTGACGTAAGGTAAGGTAAATGCACCCGAAACAAGCGTGCACCAAACGCAATCTGCTCTACCATCTCTAGCCAAATACGATGCCACACGATTCGTCATTCCCTTCCAGCTACAGCAAGACCTTTGTCAAACAAAATGTTGTTCTATTACCTTTGAACAGTATTTTTGAATCGTAGGAAATTTATTACGAAAAAGTTCTAAACGCTGCATGTTTAGAACTTGTATAGAATTTTACAGTCTTCTAGTAAAAATGTTGTTAGGTCAATGGAGGTTTTATTCGTTGCAGTGCAGTGCTATGCCCGTTATGAATTCAAAGTTTAGATTCGAGATTCTGATATAATATTTTTGGAGTCTTTGCATGGTTTGTATCTGATGAACAAGAATTTGATGTAGGTATCATATGGAATTAAGAATACGAGAAGTTGATCACACACAGTTTATTTAATTTATCAATTTACAAAAAGATGATTTCAAACCAGCGCTTGAAAATATCTGAAGGAAAATTAGACGCGGTGTCCCCAGTAATAATTATTTTTACAAAAAAAAAACCGACTTCATTCCTCTAAGCACAAACACGGCTAGGTTGCGTTGTTTTATTACACAGTTCCGGTGCCTACCTTCTGTTTTCATTAACATCTGATGATGAAGCCGGAAGGTAGGTTACATCGGAACTTTAAGTCACAGGAAAGCATAATACGCAATTTCGTTTACTTCGATGACATATTTTCCTAGTAATTTTGGTTTAATAATCAAAGTACTGATCCGTTTTTGATCTTTCTATGGGATCAATCAATATAAAATATGTTTACAAATTTTAAAAAAACTTTTCCAATCGGTATTCGAGTAACATACATAAAAAATATTATGACGAATCGAGAACCTCCTTCTTTTTTGAAATCGTGTAAAAGTAATCGAAAATAACTTGTAATTTAATTTACAGAATTAAACAGAAACAGTATTAAGAAAGCCGAATTTAAACTTATTAACATTTGTTGTATGTAGCTCTCCTTTTTGTGCGATATTTTTTGGGCGTCCCTTCAATTCCTACCCAGGACAAATGAATATGTACATGAACAAACTTTTATGTTCGTTATTCATACATAAACCGTTGTCCTGTGTTTGGATGTTTTGTATTATAAATATGTATATTTAAGAAAGTAGGGTAGTATTGTATTATTTATCTGGTTGTCATAATAAAAAGCTACGCTTCGCTCAGGCTAGACAGCGCTATTTTTAATTACGTCTATTAGTGTTTGAAAACTCGAAACAATTTTATGTAATTTTTTTACTAAATGTAATATGAGTTTTTAAAACTATTTTAATTATACATCAGTGTTTAGATAATCGTCTATATATAGTTTGGTATAAATAAATCTATGAAGTCGACTCGCTGTATCTCGCAATGCCAATGCGTATTAAAGTAGGTATACCCGGCCATCAAAACCTACATACGATGCTGAGACGGTAAATAGGCCCTGTTCACTACGTATCTAGAAATATCTATTAAGTTGAACAAATGTAACACATACACAGCTTATTTGCCCTCTATTGGATCTTGTACGCCCCAAGGTCTTCTATGAATCTTATATTATTATACAAAAACAGTAAATAAAAACGAAAACTATGTAGCTACCGTTGTTTGATATACAAACTCGCTATGAATACGAATAAACAAAATGAACGAAGAAAATTCAACTGTATATATATAACACTAAAAACTGAATATTTAATTAGTCTAGTATTGAAAGTGGGATCAGTTTTATAATGCCAGGTTATCATATATCAAACCACAACGGGATAATCCCTATTCTACGTGTGATTTGACTTTGACTGCCCTGTTAGCTCAGGTGGTAGAATAACTGCTTCAAGAGCTGTAGGGCGGATTTGATTCCCACTCATGACAAAAATTTAAGCGACGATAAATGTTTGTTCTGTGTTTGGGTGTTTTGCATGTATTATAAGTATGTATTTACAACAAAAAAATGTATATAAGTATTCTATTAGTTATTTGGTTCATAGTACAAAATTTACTTAGGTTTTGGGGGTAGACGGCGCTGTGTAAAATGTCCTAAGGACATTTATTAAAAAATAGATAAATAAACAAACATACAAATAAATACATTGTATATGTATACTACATAAAAGTAACTGAAAAACAGAGAATAACAATATTGTTAGTGTGATTAAAAAAGCTGAATACGTATGTACCATAATGTGTAAAGCTCTTAACAGAGACTTCATTATCTGTTTGCGGGCCAGGAGAAAGAGATGGTGTCATTCGTACGAGGATACAAGCCAGGCGAGACGCTCCACTTTTCGATACTGAATCTCAGTGTTTTCATCTAAAACATGGTCCTGGAACTTCCGATTCAGGACATTAAATGTCAATATTGTAGTAAAGATATGTAGTAATAACTATAGTAGTAAATAAAGTTTTGTTTGTGAGTCATAAATCGATTATTTTCTAAACTTCAAACCTAATGCGCCACCTTAATATATTAACTAAAATAGCTGAAATTTTGCATGGACACTTCTAATACCACGTATCATCGATTGATATTATAGAAATATTAAAATTAAAAAAATATATAACATTTCACTCTAGCATTTATTGCTGCTATGTCTCCGTCACATTATGTGAATCAGTCCTTCGATCGGCATTCCTCTAGAAATTTAAAACAATTATTTATTCATCGCAATATGATTATAATGAATACGAATAATAGTATTCGCTAAGCTGTAGCACATATAGAACTTATATAAATTGTAATCCGACTTGAAAAGAAAATAAATTTTTGAATCCATACGTTTTGGCGCACAAAACGCCATTTTATGTTTTTTTATAATTTCAATATATCCAGTGACACTTGCGCTCTAAATATAATGGAAATATTATACAGATCTAGGTTTTACAGTCTCGTTACAGAGTTGCCTGGTCGTTATACAACAAGCAGTGATCATTAGCTTCCTCGGACGATGTTTTCCTCTGCGAGATAAAGGCGCTGTCTAGGAGTGGTAATGCTAGGACGCGGTATACTAATTCTTTAAATTTATTGCCTTATATACTTAGCTACCGGGTAACAACTCAACTTGAAAATCTGCCTCCAAGCATCTAACGGTGGCGCCGCCATCTTTCTTAACCACACCGTCGTTTAACATCAAATGACCTGGAGTCAAACACTTTACACTTTTTTACGCAAAATCGTTTCGTTTGTAATCTTTTACTTAATTTTCGTGTTTATATTTCAATTATCAGTTTCATTCACGAAAAACAAATTTCGTTATCTTTTGATCGGTATATGTTCGCGGATAATCGGCGCAGAGCTAATATTATGTTTGATAAGTATTGAGTCCAGCGAGCACGCCGCCTTGACTCAGTTTCGCTGCAGCCATCAAAGCCAGCATCACTTCCTGATTGCAATCGCTATCTTATCAACACATGCGCGCCTTCCATGCATGGCGTGATAACAACGCAGGAGCCAAAACATTGTAACTTATTATTGTATTGTAGTTTTTTTTCTTTCTTTCTTTTCTTTTGTTGGTGTAAATGATAACCAAATAAATACGTATATAAAATTGAAGTATTCGTCACAATTTATGAGACTTTTTTATTATTATATAAAAGTAATGTGATGAAGGAGACGCTCTCCTGATGTACTCGTAAGAGATAACGCCTGTCCATGACCCTCGCAGCGATACACAGAACTTTGAGCAACAAAACGTAGTCCAGGGCATGACTGCTTTAGCGCTTATTATTATTCTTAGAGACTTGGATGGTTAGTCTCAACAGCCCTGTAATTTCGCTGGCTGTAGTACCCTTCAAACCGGAATACAGTATTGTTTACAGACTACTGCTTGGCGGCAGAATATCTGGTACTGCGGTAGTACCTACCTAGATGAGCTCCTGCTAAGTAGGTCTACCACCAAGTAAACTACTATTCAAAGCGACCGTTTTTTATTTATTAAATAAGTAAAAACGTAAAACGCCCGTATCAAATTGAATTTTAATCATAAAATTTATTATTATATTTATCTGAAAGAAAAATTCCAAAAAAACATCTTAAGGTTAATTCTAATACTAATAAATTGTTATATGTATTTTTCTATTATTCAGTAGAAGATGAAATAAAACAATATTATTTGACCTATATAAATAAAAATCAATTGCCGAAAGTATGCAAGCGCATCACTTCTGTTTAGGTAATTATTTATTTATTTATTTGTTACAGTCAGTCTTTTTAAAAATGTGTACGGAAAAGTAATATAAAATGGGTTAAAAAATATACTTTTAAAAAAGTGTTTGAGTGATGGAAACAAAAGAAAGCAGATCGTCAAAATTTATTTATTTTAATTATCATTTTATTCCATTACAAAGACGTAATGTAAAGGGAAGATTTGGGCATAGTTTATTAATATTTTTGTTTTCAGCTCATCCACTTTGCTTCTGTAATCCATTTCATAGTTTATTTGATGAATTTTCTAGACTAAAGTTGTATGTAGGACTGCAATAATTTGTTTTCTGCTCCAACGATAATTATTGAGAGGATTTATTTTGTGTGTTACGCCAAGTTTTTGCTTCTACGACGTCTCTTCGTAGTTGCTGATATTTTTTTTGCATTCTTAAAAGTCTTAAAATCCACCACTCCTCTGTGTGCTTGCGGAACATATCACGAATGTTCACAACATATATAAACTGGCATAAAGCGCTACAAGCGTCGCGCTCGCTCGTACAATTTAAATTCACAATCTGAGTAAGGGGGTTTCAATGTCACCTCCTCTGTTCGCGGCTCGGTGGCGCAAGCGCAGGCGTAGGGCCGCCTTGTGCCGCATTGACCCACTTGTAGCGGGTTCGATACCCCACGGAGGCCGTCCGCATAGATAATAACTTTAACTTCTTGTGAGTCTTCACTCAATCTGTGTTTGTTTGAAGCGGTCACGTGGCTCGCGCTCGGAACAGATCTCGAGATAACTGCGATACTGCGCCGCTTCTCTCGTGTTGTTTGCTACGAGCGGAGCCGGTGGCCTTCCGGCTGGATCTTAATCTGGTTACTCGAGGATTCATTAAGTTATTATTCCTATTTAATGTGAAAATATTTGACTAAAACAACATACACACATACATAGTACAAATAACCCTGTATATATTTTTATTTAATGTAAATATAATGAGACGAATGCTTTCCTGATATGTAGTAGTTACTCAGAACTTTAAATAGCAAACCAAAGTCCAGGGCATCACTGCTTCGGCGCTCTTTATTTTGAGTCATTAGATGGTTAGTCTCAACAGTTCTGTAATTTCGCTAGCTGCAGTACACTTCAAACCGGAACACAGTAATGTTTACACACTACTGCTTGGTGGCAGAACATCTAGTACTACCTAGACGACCTCCTGCTAAGTAGATCTACCACCAAGTCAAAAAACAATGCAAAATTTTCTCTGTTCTAGATAAATCTCGAAATTGTATCAGATTCAAAGAACCCAGTCTTCTGATGTCATAACTTTCCACTGACAAACACCATCCACGATATTTCAAAGTTAATGAACCGAAAATTGCAAGCAACCTGGGGGCAAAGGGCGCGTAAACAAATATTACCTATGCCCTTCAGACGTAGGGTTCATTCCCCCTCGGGACGTCCGCTAGATGTGGCCCGGCTCGCGGCTCTGTCGAGATCGGCCTCGTAGGATGCAGCCCAACACAGACAAACCTGCCGCTGTCTGTGTGGAAGTGGAAAATCACAGCTTTAAGGGAGGCCTTTTCGTTCTTTCATGTTGACTTATATTTTATTTCATAAGGACTAGACAAACGGAACATAGTTAAATAACACCATCTTCGATCGACGCAATACTGTTTATTTAGCTATTTTTCGTGGCTGAGCTAAGGCGTCGCCTAAGGGACAGAAATCAGGATCCGCTATTAGGGAATTACGTAGTCCAACATATTTCGCGAGCTAATTTAATGGGTACTTTTGGTGGCGTGCTCCGGCAATCCAAGTGCACCGATAGGACTTAGATTTCAATTTTATTTTTTCATAGTATGACATGTAAGATATTAATAGTCTCTTCTCCTCTCGGATCCAGTCAAAGTTTGATATTCATGTTCTGATGCATGAAACAACTAAAGCGACAATTGTCGACTCAAAATTATTTTTATTAAAACCCTACATTATTAAGGCTCAACTACTTGAAGCAGTTTTGTATGCAGATAAATAAAATCACCTTGCTTTTCAATTCACCTATATTCACTTACAAATAATGAATATAGTATATACTATACTTATACATGTAGTCAATAACAACGCAAGTACACAGATGGCGCGTTCAAAGTCATGCGAGAAATAAATTGCAAAAATGTGTTAGTAAATATTTGTAAATTAGCCTAACCTAACCCTACTAATATTATAAATGTGAACGTTTGTATGTTTCCTCAATCACGCAAAACTGGCTGAACGGATTTGGATGAATTGTGGCAAACATATTACAGTTTCGTATAGGATACTTTTTATCTCAGAAAAATATTAGGTTCTTGTGGAACTATCAAAAAAACTAACTACAAGACGTATCCATTTGAAATTTAGGACAGATGTGTCTTACGGAACATTATTCCAGAATAAAAATATATCCTTTATAGTAATCTAGGTAATTGAGTAGCGCAAGTTCCATTACGGATTAAACTATTGCTCTTTTGATACTAACACGCGTTTCATTTCTCTCTGAACCCAATTCTTAACGCAACACGGACAAAGTCGCGGGCGCAAGCTAATACTTAAAGAATTGTATGTTAATCTTTTTTTGTAGAGTTTCCTTCAAAATATATTTAATAACAACAACATTTTTTTCCGTACAGGACTTTACAAATAAATAAATACATGGAGTGAAATCATTTTATAATTGCTTATTGGCGGCAACTTTACCTTATCGTCTTTCTGTGTACAAAGTTTGAAAAAAAAGATGGTCTATAGTTATTAAAATATGTATTTTCACGTTCATTCTCTATTTATTCCCGGGACTGATATAAATAGCTATTTACTAGGTCAGCTATACTCAAACTTTATTCCTTTTACCACAACGATATTCGTCCATAAAGCGACCAAATATTATCTCAATCATATTTTCTCAACGACACAACTTATATGAGTGAAATTTGGAACCATGTTACCTTATATCCTGGCTTAACAATTATTAATTCTTGATCCCGAAAAGAAATATAGTCCCGGCATATACGGGTGAGGCCACGGCGCGCTGCAGACGTAGAATTTGATTTTTAATTATCACATAAACGTAAATCAATTAGCACACAATCGAATACTTAAGAGTATTCATAACTACACATTACAAAATTTAATGTTTTATAAATATTTTTTTTTACCTTCTGGTGGTAAGAGATAACAACGCCTGTCCATGATCATTGGAGCTATATACAGAACTTTAAGTAAAAAAGCGAAGTCCAGGTAATTCCTGCTTTTTTCGAAAACTATTTTTTCGCGGCGTTCCGCAGTTTGACTATGGCTGTACTAGATTCTCTCCCCGCCGTATCTCGTCCAATCTAGACAATATTAGGAACTATAACTCAACAGTAGTAGGCTCGACGGTTTCCCATTATTCGTAACAACCTTCCCCAAGGCGTGCCCTGGTGTCCACAAGGTCACCCCAGCACCCTTCAGACCGAGGGAACGGCCGCGTCAGCCTGCGTGTAAACACTACGCTGTAGAACACTTGTGTGCGTGTTCAAAGAAACATGTGTGCGTGGTGAACAATTTCAATGATTCCAGTGTGAAAGATTATGATAACCAACTTTTTGTGATCAGTAATTAGTATATTTATTGGCCATAAATAACAATGATGTTACAGGCAAGTCAATTATTATAAAAAAAAACTTACAATTACACTTTGAATAAATGAAGTTATATAATTAATTATAAGGTTAACAACAACGAACATACTTCTATTTACAATGTAAACTCCGTTTATGTGTCACACAAAACTGAGCATTCCGAGAACCTCATTGACATAATACTATGTATATTCAATTAATTTGTAAACTGGATCTTTTTCAAGAAATGTTTAAGTGTATTTTTTAATTCTGTAGACAATTCTTTATACATTCATATTTTGACGTGACGTATTGTGTCTAAACGGAATTTTGCGGCAATAATTTTAAGATATTTCATTTCTGATTGTGTGGCAATAGAGTGAAACTGCTCGGTATACATGTAGATATAATGCATAGTTACCAATCCAATCATACGATTTATTATCTCACTAATATTACAAATGCGAAAGTTAGTCTGTTTGTACATATTTTCGAATGCAGTTGGATAAGGCGTAGCTAGTCTTTTCTGAATCCCATACAGAAACGTTCTATTACATCAGTCTTCAACATCCCACTGCCGGGTATAAACCTGTAATGGGTAGTACATGATATTATTCCACCCTAGGCTGCTGCGTGTCGGCAGGTTCACAAACACGATCTTGTACCGATGATAGCACAACAATGAGCTTGAGCTGCCGGTGAAGGCAAGCACCGTGAGGAAACCATAGCATGCCGGTACTTTATGGTGCATACATGCTGTTAATTTTTAGTATTCGCTAGCTACCACCCTCAAGTTGAAATCTGTCGCCAAGTATCTTACAGTGAGTTCCGACAACCTCACTTGAGAGCCAGTTACCATCTTCGACCACACCTTCACTTAACATCAGTGAGTGGACAAACACCTAGCCTGTCAATCATAAAAAAATATCGCAATTAAATGTCTTCTTACTTATAAAAACCTTTAACGAAAAGCTAGTTTTTAGTTTGGTTTTTGAACCGGTAATCTACTTTTTATAACTGTTAAGTTTAATACGAAGTAACTTGTCTGCGCGCTCACTCACAGGAACGTACTCGAATATTATATCTCCTAAGAGTTCGACGAACAGCCGCCCCAGGGCGGCCCGCGCGCCCTTCAGGGCTTCCTTCAGGCAGCAGAGACTAACTATTATAGATTTATCCTTGTGGCTATTGTTACAAAATGGCTTATAATTTAGAACATTTAATTTTATACTATCGGTAAATAATAAAAGCAGTATAATTTAACAAAAATAAGATAAGAGGGAATTAATTTCGTAAAAATCATATCAGTTTCTTGCTTTTTAACGGTAGAACAGTTGGTTATGATTTCTTGAAGGTTGTCTTATGTGATTGAACATGTCTAAGAACTATTTTGGTTCTAACCCCAACAATGAGCTTGAGCTGCCCGTGAAAGAAAACATCGTCAAAAACCCATATCACGGTGGTGGTGGTCTAGTTACAACCTCATGTTGAAAATCTGCCGCCAAGACCCTAATAGTGTGTTGCGGCACCCCCACTTGAGTGCCAGTTCCACTCCTAGACTAGATGTGCTTTACCATCTTCGACCGCTTCACATCAGGTGAACTGTGGTCAAACACCTCACTTGTGAACAATACAAAAAAATACATGTCGATTTAATAAACTGTAAAGATTCCAAACTTTTAATATTTTAATAGTATTTTGGGGTCTTAATACCTATAGTTAGAAATGTAGGGTAAAGTATCGTAGGGCTCCCTCGCCGGGAGCAGGTTGGCGGTTACATGAACTGTCGTCCTAGGACGCGCCGCCCTCCCTTACAGGGGCTACAGTTTGGAGGCTAATGATACATATCGCTAGCACACCGTTTATCGGTGCTTATCTTTTTCTATCACTAAAATATGACCACTTTTGATGGCATTCCTTTGGGATATAAATAAACTATAATTATTACTGTTAATTACAGTAATTTTTTTTTAAATGTAAATTTATTGATACGAACGAGGCGCTGTCCTGATGATAATGCCAGTCCATGACCATTGCAGCGATACACAGAACTTTGAGTAGAAAAACAAAGTCCGGGGCATCGCTGCTTTGGTGCTAGATGGTTAGTTTCAACAGCCCTGTAATTTCGCTAGCTGCAGTGCTTTTGCGGTGGTACCTACCTACACGACCTCCTGCTAAGGAAATCTACCACCAAGTAACAATCCATTAACACCAAGTAACAAACCATTAACACCAAGTAACATATTTCCATTGGACATGAACTTCAATATCAAGTTGCTCTAAAATATTTACTTTTTTATATGAAATAGATCTAGTTTGCCCACCAACTATAGCCTGATGGTAAGCGGTACTGTGGCTTAGGATGGAGCACGTCGATCCAGAAGAAACTACTGCCTAGATTTTAGTTCTAATAAACGTTTTGTTTTATTTTTTGGTAAATATTTTGTCGAGTAAATAATAATAAATAAATAAATATCGTAGGAAATTACACACAACGCCATCTGACCCCAAACTAAGCAAAGCTTGTACTATGGGACCAGACACAACAAATATTTTTGATTATACCACAAAATACTTGTCCTTAGTGGTAATCGAACCCACGTCCTACGGCTCTTGAAGCAGACATACTGCCTATGAGCCAACAGGGCAGTCAAAGTTTTTACTCTTTTAGAGTGTTTACTCCTTTTTGCACAAAATCTGGTTTAGAAAAAATAATAAATAAAGTAGCATCATTTCAGGACAAAATTAGTAGAAAATTCAAAATTCAAGTAGGCATGTCTCGTAGAGGTCTCCGGAGGCTGGAGCAGGTTGGATGAACCTCCGTCCTAGGGCGTCCCGCCCTTGACTTCCTTCAGTTCACCTCCGGGGATATTCGCTGTAGATTTTGGCTGGTTTTTACTAACTTTGGTGTCAGCCTGAGTATAATTCGCCAACTGTATACTGTACAACGTAAGCTTTATTTATATGATTAGTTTTTCTATATAAAAGTAATGAGGCGAACGTAACGCTCTTCCGATGAGCTTGCACATGATCATTACCCAGAATTTTGAGTAACAAAACATAATCTAGGGTTTCTGCTTTGACGCTCGTTACATTGTGAAATTCGAAGTAGAAGATTTAGGAAAATATTATAATAGCTATAAATCCGTCCTCATGCCTCGTATTATATTTGAAAGCTCGTTCCTATTCTAAGCTATGTTTTTGTTTACCATCTTTTAAACCATAAAAAATGGATACATCAGGTGAGATGGCGGCCAAAATTTTTTTATAAAAAAAAAAGAAACGAAACATGTTTGAAATGCTGTACTCGTAGATTAATTCTTGCTGTCATCCCCGCGGGTTACATTTCTTTGAAAATATTTGTGCCGTTTGTGCGGCAGCTCGTGAAGCAATCTGAGCGGTTGTAACGGGCTGGTCAACAGCCGCTCTAGGACGCGCCGTCCGCCCTTGACTAGCCTTCCCAGCGGCTGTGAGATGGCCAGTGTCGCTTTGTCGCTTGGGTTCTCGATACGAGAGTTTTTGCTGTACTACTTAACAAGCCAGAACAAACTTAAAAAGTATAAAAGAACAATAAGCGGTAACGCAAAAATCATGCCAATGTATTGTTTCTTTAAAATTATCACCGTCCGCTTTATGTTCCTGGAATGTGAACATAACTCATAACTTCCCCTGTCCAGTATATCGACCTGATCGCTGACCTATAGGAGCAATTTTAAAACTTGTGTAGTTATCAAAGATAGCGTAGCGCAGACAGATGAATGATGCTGAAAGCTTAACACTGATGTCCCAAAGAAAATCTTTAATGTCGGGACTCTGTAAAACTCACTGCCCAACAAAAGCACAAATTTGTGAGCGCTCGGCATATACCTATGTACCAGTAAATGTAACCAATAAAGTAAATACATAAGCACCTGTAAGCACGGCCAACATCAAACAGATTACATAAACCGGTCCCTAAATCGCGGAGCTCCGGAGTGCCGTTACCCGGGCGTCCTTCCTAGGGCGGCCGACAACCCCGCTTCCACTCTCCTCTGTCTCCTTACCTCACTCAACTTTATAATAATACCAGTTAATGGCTCTGGACTACAAGTTTATTTTATTTCGCTATGTAGGATTCCGTACCCGAAGAATCTCCAAACTTTTACATCTACTAAACTTTTAAATAGCTTGTATTTCTTGTAAATAGTCGGATCAAATTATTTACTATGTACAACTAAGAATTTCCGAAATAATAATAATAGACAAAAAGAAAATTATGATATCTGTGTGAAGTGAAAAACTTAAGATCGGATGCTTCGATCGGTGGCGCGAATCTGAAGAAACCAATGACTAGCTGACGAGTCTGATAATTTGGCTGATTGTGATAATGATAAATACACAATGAATTAATTTCGTAAAGTGATGAGACGCTCTCCTGATGGTAAGAGAACGCCCGCTCATCACTATTTCAGCGTTACTTCGAGTAACAAAACAAAGTCTAAGGCAGCAATGCTTTTGCCCTCGTTACTTTAAGACATGCGATGGATAGTTTCAACAGCCCTATAATATAGCTAACAGTGCCCTTCAAAGCGAAACACAGTAATGTTTAATGCTTAATACCAGAATATCTGAGGCTGCGGTGGCACCTACTTATACTAGGAGACCTACTACCTAGATTGATTAAACGAACGTAGAGGCTAAACAAAGGATTATGACTTCGATTGCGACGTAAGACTTATTTCATCATAAGTTACTTGAAAGTATGAATTAATTGACACTGGCAGAATGCAAAAAGTGCGATGCCAAAAAAAATCCCTTTATAAAAGTCTGTTACAACATTCACACTTCAAGTAGTAGTGATAAAATGTTTCGAGAAATTTATGAATATTGCAAAATGGTCATGTCAATTGTATTTTCAGTATTGCTCGGAAAGTATGTAACTCCAGAAAGAGCTGTCTAGTATAATCCCTGGATGCATTACGCAGCTACCCTGGACACAGAGCGAGCACTAGGCGGTGCGTGAGGCAGGGCGGACGGAGCGTCCTTCCTAGGGCGGGCGTCAACCCTCGCTCGGCGGCGGAGCGTCCGCTGCCGTGTCCTCCACCAGGCGGAGCCTTGTTATCGCTTCACATTCTGTTCACCAGATAGTTTAGGATTAGGGTTCTTTTTGTTTGTTTTATAGTATTCACTATTTTTTTTTTGTCTTAAGCACTTTGCTTATACATTATGACTAGTATTACGTCACATGTTTGGAAATAGTAGCCCGCTACTCCGAGAAGATGAGCTTCAAACTCTTTAAATGTGGGTGTGGTTCGATTTTTGTGCAGATTTAAAAACTCATATCATCTCTTCGATGAAAATCTCATACAATGACCGAGGAAAACATTAGATGCGGAATGTTTATTCGCAAACGCGTTCGTCTTATACCGCAAGAATAAGATGAACTGTAAAATATATGCATATAGACAGTAAAAGGTTGATGGTTATGATGACAACACTGCGAGGATAGCCCTCGCCCAGCATCGGGATGTCAACGGCTGATACAGTACGTTTATAGAGGAGCAACTTTTTTTTAAATACTTAGTTATCTTGTTGTCGACTCAAGAATGTTAAGACGAAAGTCGCTCGCGTAATAGTAAGCATAACAATTTGGCACCACAAGGAATTTTAAACAACAACAAAATCTTCACCGTCCGAATCCTTGCCCTTGCATTACGTCCACGTTTTTATAAATTTAATACGAAAACCGCCAAAATGCTCTTCAAGCCCCTCGGATCGAAACGTTCGTAATCTCACCTCGAAAAAGTGAAATGACACAATGTACATCATCGTTATGGAACTGAGCGCCGTCGCGCGTCGGCTCTGGTACCGTGAACCGCCGACCCTGCCGTCACCTTCCCCGGCGTAGCTCGTAGCGACCTCTGGCGGGTCTACGGTCGCGCGTCCGGACGTGCCGCGTAGCACTTACTGGGGAAAACTGCCTATCCCATTATTTCGGAGCAAACGGCTGACTTGAGGTAAGTATTAGCCAGAACATTATATGGAGACCATCGTATTACTATTGAAATCTGTGTCAACATTCTAATGTACAAAGCTAAAAGTGGTAATCTAAATGATTTAATACAAAAACTATACATGCAGTAAATAATGACGCTTAAAAGAATAACTTTTAATAAATTATACATATATAGGTTTACGTATGACCGCCATCTCGCATGTAGTTTCGCAAAGATCTGGTCTAGGATGAAGCGCGCTTGCCCAGAAGAAACCGACTCGCTTGCAACTTCAAGGCACCCATATTGTGTCAATAGGGGAACACCCCACTCGGGCAGCAAATTTCATTGTTTGCGGTGCTTATGAAGCAATAGGAGCGTTGCACAGATTCAAATCCTGTCGATTGTCGGTGATTCACTTCAAAACGTTTATAATGCTGCTCGACAGCCCTGTTGGCTCATTGGGAGTATGTCTGCCTGTGCTGTAGGGCGTGGGTTCGATTCCCGCCAAGGATAAATGTTTGTTTGGTATAAACAAATATTTGTTCTGTGTCTGGGTGTTCTGTATGTATTATAAGTATGTATTTACAAAAAAAAAGTATTTATGTATTCTATCAGTTATCTGACTTCCATCACACAAGCTCTGCTTAGTTTGGGGTCAGATGGCGCTGTGTGTAATGTGTCCTACAATATAAAAATATATAAAAATAAATGCTACGACAATGCAGTTAAACGAGTCACACTCTTGCCGCTGTACATTGCATACGCTGTCAGTCTGCAATGTTATGTAAATGCTTCAACAACTACTGAACCGAAATGTAGGTCACATTTGTGACATTTCACGAACAATTGACTCATGTCAATTGAGAGCATTGACTGTCCGTCTGCCCGTACTTATTCCGATTACAAATCCTTCCGAATAAAATCGAGCAGAACTAAAAAATATATTTCTTTAAATTTTGCAATAACCTTAAATAATAGAAACGAGACTCCTAAGCATTCAATGGTAGGTATCGCCGTGCGGGCGCCGGGTCCGTCGCGTTGCAGGGCAGGAACCCGTGCAGTGCCTACAACTGGCGTCCCATGTGGCTTAAAAGGCCCCTTTCCACATTATATATACGTCTCAATGCCCTCGCAGCATTTCCATTCTTGCTTTACTCTTACCAGCAATAAACTTTTATCGTGTTTTCTTAGTATAAATTAGTTCTTTAGCTGTATACGTTTACTACCTACTTTTCTCAGCTAGAACCACAACACAGTTTAAACATTATTTTTTTTAAAACTTTTAACATTCTCCTGTTTTGGATATATTTGACTGTAGCATACGATTACTTGTATACGAAGTACATGAAATTTCGTGCAGCGATAAATACTCGAAAGAAAGACTCCGTCGTAAATTATCCAACAAAAACCACATAATAGGATTGCACCACGAAAACCGCCCAAAGAGACGAAGCCGCCCAGGCGACACCGAGTCATAGACCCTGGAACATGAAAGGCTTTCGACGCGCGCCTCGGTTCACCTCTAGCCGCGCGGGGGCGTCCGGACAGCGGTGCATCGACCGCCCAAGGTTGCAGCACACAACCACTTTCGGCAACTGGTGCAGCCACACAGAGACAACTTCGACTTTCGTTATGTCGTACATAGTAAATAGCCTACGAGTTTTGTCTGTGTGCGTGTAAGAAGGGAGTCATTTGGGGAGATTCAAAAGTTTCCCTAATTTCATGTCGTAAGACAACGAGGAATATTGTTGAGTTTGAAGAGAAAATTGCGGTATTTTAAAAAGCTATTGTTTTAAACTCAAAAAAAACTACTTTTTGACTGCGAGATATAATGATGCGTGCAGAGAGCAGTTATTTTAATTTTTGTAATAAAGAATTAAGAATCTAAGTATTGATTTAACCCAAAACTTCGATGAGAAATATATTTAAAAAAATTCCGCACTGGCGCAATGAAAATTGTTTAACTTCGGAACAAGCATGGTGACATTCAAAAAAAGTGTTGAGCAAGAATGACACGCTCACGGGATTTCGGGACGATCAAAAACACTTTTCAGGACATTATGTAATTGAAGATGTAGCAAGCGATACGATGCAATTTTTTTTTAAATTGTTTAGATATAAATAATAGGTATAAACCTTCTTTACTTACATAATACAAGTTTCCAACCTATAAAGAAAAAAGTTTCTGGACTGTTTTCTTCTCAAGCTTTAATCGTCAAATCAGTTACGTTGTACATCACCCTGTACAAGAAAGCATGTGGTACTGAAGAATCTCTGTTAGAATAGCCCCGGTACGATTACTGCTACGCTAACACATATCGTATGCCTGCGTTATAAGGTTCACAATCGCATAGCTTTTTCGTTAGCACCTAACAAGATTTGCAATAAGAAGCTCACAGTACGCGGCTCAAAAATGAATATCATACAAAAATATGATCGAACTTAAAAAACTCCGAGATAAGGGCACACAAGTTACGATGTCACGGAATATAGGAGTTTGATGCCCGGAGTTCATAATTTAGTCATAATAAATATTCTGGAAGTAGGTACAGCTATGGACATCGAATTAGTTCAGATAAAATACGAGTACCTACTTAATTATTTATTTAAATATTTCAATCTTCGCGGGTTGTTTAATTGGAAGGGTGGTTTATTGGTGAAGTTTGAACGTCTCAGTGATCTAAAGCAAAGGAAATATTATTCCCACGGTTTTCGAAACAAAATTGTATTAAAGGAAATAAACTATTTTGAAGAGGCTGGAAGCTGTTCCCGTTTTGATCTCAAAGGACCTAGATCACAGAGACGTGAAAATAGACAGCTGAGGGCCTTTAGCCATCGGCAGTTGAAGTACTTCAGCTTTGATTGCCGAACGTAGCGTCTAGACAAAGGGCGAGGGCTAACGGGCGCCCATCAAGAAGTTACCGCGACACGGCGATCACTACGGAATCCCTTTGAGATACTGTAAAACTTTTTAACACTATCAATAAGAAATTAGCTTTAGTTTCATGCACACAGACACACGGCCGTGTGTACACGAGCGCCTCCCGTGTACAGTTGCGTCCAGGAGCGTATTGTTATAGTATCGACGCACACAGACGCGCCGCGCACACACCCACACTCGTCTAGACAAGTTGTTAAAATGCGATGTTCCGGGGCTCGACATTCGTCAGTAGGATAGGTCACGGACCACCAAGACTGTCCCCCTCCCGTTCTAACTTGTAACACCATCCTTGTCTCTAAATATGCTGCTTTACTTTCGGCTCTATCACCGAGGAGTAAAAACGGTTTTGCTTTATATGGAAATCCAGGTATAAATTTCGCTTTCAAAGCTAACTCATACTTGGGGCAGAAATGACGTAAAGCTTTGCTAGTATTGTACTCAATTCAACCATAACTGTACAGATTAAAGCCGATAGTCGTTTAATAGGCATCTAGGGCCTTCCAGGTCTCCCGGTTTACGTCCTTGGTGGGTCAGGACGAATTAGTCTTGGGAATAATAATTTATGTAAATGTACATACATGTATGTACACAGGGGCGCACATAGGCTTTGTCGGCTAGGGTATATAGGTCCTAAAATAATGAACTGTGTTTTGTTAGCGTCATAAGTAATTGGTTACAGCTTTTGTGACGCGGAATTATTTCGGGGGCCATTTTGATTGGGGTAATGAAAGGGCAGGATTGCTGAATATTTTTCGTGTAATTAAATGGAAGCATGTGCTCGTGTGTGGGCACACAAGGCTGTTCTGTTATATAATCATGCTTTTTCCTGTTCCAATTAGTGAAGCGACAGCGATGACGCTTTATACTAGACTCACCGTTCATTCTGAGTCGACCTCTCAAGCAACCGTACTTGTCCGTCCAAAAATATTTCAGATTTCACCGAGATGTCGTAAATACACTAGTTATGCCAAGAACAAGTAGGCGTGCTCTACGTCCAGGGCCTTTAACAAAGCTGTTGTCAGAATTCAAACGATTCTATTCTAGTATAATTGTTGTGCAATGATACCACATTATAATTCATGATTATTACCACATAATATTCAGTAACATGTCTGACTAAAAATTCTTGATCTGCATCTTCGAAACACAGAAACACGTGTAAGGGTTATCGAGCACTACACGGCTTCCAACTATTACTTGTTGTGTTTGAAAATATAAGCGTTATATTCGTTATTTTTCATAACCTTTTAAATAATTTAGCTTATATTTTAATTTAAACAAACAGTACACTGATTTCAGTTCATTCAACAGATATAGTGAAAGCCCGGTATCTTTACGTAAATATGTAATAAAAATTGCTTTATAAATAAATAACAGAAATTGACTGAATGTAATCTTATAAGTTATACATACAATAATATGTATGACTTGTACCGAATGCTCATTTACATAGATATTGAGATTTTTTAATTTCTCAGTCAATTAGTTAAGGCTCCCGAAGCATCTGAAATGGTCAGCTGTGTAATTTGTTTGCCAAAGCATCATCTGATCGTGTTGACACGAGCAGCATGACAGTGAGCGGTACTCCTACAAGAAGATGCCTAACATTTGTTTAAATTTTTTTCCTTCCTTAGGTCTGGGAATTAAAATTACCAGGAAGGAATTTGCATACAAAGGTAGCATTTTTCTTCCCACTGCTGGGTACATCGTCTAACATTTTGTCATTGTAAGCAGTGTCATTTTGTGGTAACTAGTTGTTCGACCCGTATTGAAAACTTGCGACCTTTATTTGCATATTTTTACAACACACGATCTTAATTTTCTCATATACATATTTTTTAATATGAACTCGGTTAAGAAATTTCATGAATACATGAAATTTCGTGGATTTCCTTTGTATCATTAGGTTGAAAGTAATAATTTCCTCGCACAATGCTGACGTGCCCGATAGATCTTCAAGAATGTTCTGCTCACGAATATTATACGTATATACACGTATTCGGGCTCCTGTCTGTAGTCACACGTCAGACCCTAGGGCCGGGACGGAACTAGACCGAAGGGCGCAGGAAGGGTAATTTCAAGGCCGCAAAAAATGGCGAAAAAAGCTCACAAAAGTTGGAATCTCAATATGTTTAGCGTAGGTGGGGAAATGAACCTTTTGTATTAAGGACTTTTGTGTGCCGCGGGCCTTTCCTACCTGTATATTATGTATGATTAATTTAGCATTCAGTAGACATTGAAACAAGAATGTCTCACTACTAAGTATTCGATACCAGGCGACATTTCGGGGTTGTACTATTTTGTACCTACTAGTTGTACTTATATAGGGTTTATTTACTTTTATCGTTAAAAAATAGTATTTATTAACTTGATAGTTTACCAAAATACACAAAGTAATCCATCTTAGTTAGTAAAAAATATTCTATCTCATGGAAATTCACACACACATAAATGTGTAATATGGTTAAGTACACATTTATTTGTGTGTGATATTCAATGGGATACAATATTTTATTAATATCATCGAAGTAACATGAAACGTGTAAAGAATATTAACATTTCTTAAAATGTATTTTTTTTAAATAATTACTTGCTAGTTATTTAATAATTTCAAAATATAAAATATTAAACATTGTGGACATCTCACGCGCCGCCATCTAGCCTTAAAAAAGCAAAAGCTAATTCTATGAGAACTAGACAACCGACAGAATACCGAGACTCAAGTGTTCGGAAGGACCCGTCCTGACGTCGGAGATCTCTCACCTCACTATTTCTCTGACACTCTGTTCCATCTTAAAAAGTAGCCTGTGATAAATCTGAGCCATTCAATTATTTATCGGAACATCCTCTGCCCCGAGGGCGTCGTTCTATTAGTTCCGACCACCTGTGACCTGGATAACACTCACAATGTTTTAGGTACCCTAAGTAGGCTTTTTCTAGATTAATCCCGGATATATGAATGTTTCATCAAAAGAACGGTTTCCGATGGGAGGGGAGGATAGGGGGAATACAGGATTTCTTTGAAGACACAAACGAGTTGTAAAGAAATGCTTAGGTTTTTGTTGACCGAGCGCGAAGGTCTCAGAGTATTCCGAATCAAATCGTAATTTTCTTTTTTAAATATAAATCATTTTTGTATTCGATTAAGAGTAAAATCATTCTTCGGGTTGTGATAGAGGATGCGATGTCATAGCTTAGGACAAACTACTCTCAAGTAAGACGTGAACCTGTCTTATAAACATTGCTTTAGTTAATCAATGCTTAAACTCTGTCACTTCTAGATTTGAAATGTCACTCGTCAAAACTAAACAGGCTACTTGAAGCGTAGGATTACTTTAAGTAACATTTATAAGGTAGGTATTGGACCTTAATGTTTAGATCATGCGACATAATATTAGCATCAAAATTAGATTACAGAAAGACGTTACAAAAATAAGTTCTACAAACCACTACTCGATGTATTATAATTGTCAAACTTACATACAACCCTGTGCAAATGCATATTCATTCCAGTAGAATTTAAGAATTTTACTTCGTTTCATCGGTTGCAAGAAAATTCTGTAAACTTCGATAAGTTAAATATACAACAATAAGTATTAAGCTACAAACTGTTCGCTTCACTTGATCCTGAAAAAGAAAACGTTTTCTCACATAATAGTACCGAAGCTCGTGCTGTAGATGTCGCCGGCGAACAGCCACGTGTGCTGAAACTGCTGCATCAAAACAATTCGCCGGCAAAGTGTTGCCATCGTTCTCTAGCAGACACGTTCATTTTTATGAGCCATTACACAACACCGCCGCCCAATTCCCGCCCGCGGCCGGGGCGCGCCGGTGGGCGGGCGGGGGTGAACGTCCCCGACCTTCAGACGGCGGCGGGAGGCTGTCTAGGAAGCTACCCCGGCCCCCCTGACTCCCTCCCCTGGAGGTGTTCAGTGGCGCCCCTAAAGCTCTTTCCACACCGTGGTGTCGTCACGAAGCGACATTACAACTAAAACTATTATAATTATTAAAAAAAAATTTTTCGTCTACTGAACAGTTTTACTATCATAATTTTCAACCCAACATGCGTTGTAGCAATGATAAACATAAAGATATATTTATTTAAATCAACATGAGTGATTAACAGTATAGGTCTTATGTTACGAAAATTTCTTCATGTTTTACCACGGATCGTGTACGAAGTATAAACGGAGTCACTGATGTCGACTCCATTTATGGAAATAGTATATCATGCTCATTTAGAATAATATAGGAATTAGATAATGGTTATAATGTCAACTTAAAAAATAACAATAATTGGAATTAATTTTCCCGATTTTTACTAACCGGCACACGCTCAATATCGTCACAATTTAATTCTTATTTTATTATTATTGTTTTTTTTTTGTCATTTTTGAGTTTTATTATTTTTTGTAAATGTAAAATTATGAATTTTGTTTTATATATTAATGAGTCTTTAAAAAAAAATATGTCAATGTAATTAATTATACACACAGTTAAATAAAACTACTTAAATGTATCCTTGAGAAAGTCGTCAATATTATAATAACATTTAGCAGTCAACAACTTTTTAAAATGTAGATTAGATTATATAACCTCTATCCATTCAGATAAAAATCTTAAAATAGTTGAAATACTTAAATTAAACGCGCCGTCTGTCAAAATCGCATCGATCTCCAGTAACTACATGCCATCGCTCAGAAATACGACGATCGATCAAGGGAGCTGAATTTACTCTGAAGAAAAATTACACTTCATCTCTCCATGACCATTTAACATTGAAAACGTTCGCCCTGTCCTTAAAAAGTGACATGTAAGGAACTAATCCGACTCTGAAATGTATTTTATTGCTCTTTTTACTACATGGCTGGACGTGATCTCTTCGACTGATAGATCTTTCTCTCTACGTCTGTTGTGGTTTCGCGTCATCTTACCAGAGATGTCGTGCGGCGTACGCCCGCAGCAGGCCGCGCCCCAACAGGCACATTGTAATTAATATGTAATGGACGGCTTATGTTCAGATTCGTGTTGCGCGGAACCCCGATCGGGACTCCGCGCTTATTGTGTCTGTTCAGTCGAGCGCAAGCAGCGCAGGGCTGGAGGAGACTCTCCAAGGAGCCCGTGAAGCCATTGCTGACGACTGCATATTTCTTCGATATAGAATAGTATAAAACTATATTGTTCACCGACACGTTGTAACATACATTTGACTGCTCTATTAGCTCATTTGGTGAATCTGCTTCTAGAGCTGTAGGGCGTGGGTTCGATTCCCACCAGGACAAACATTTATGTGACGATAAATGTTTGTTTTTAAACACACATGTTCTGTATGTACTATAAGTAACTTATATAATTATTCTATCAGTTGTCTGGTTCTAGTCTGGTAGTGTACAAGTTTTGCTTAATTTGAGGCTAGATGGCGCTGTGTGAAATGTTCTACGATATTTATTTATTTATGCAAGTTATAAAACAGATACATTAATTAATAAAAGGTAGTACAACAGCAGCCTTATCACCTAAAGCGAATTCTACCAGGCAACCTTTAAATAGACAGGGCAGAGGGCATAGCTAATATTGCGCCATAATGCCAGCATAAAGGTGTTTTACGCTTATCTGTTAGTATTAGCATATAAGCGGTGTTACGTAGGCAATCAGATTATTTGATTACCTTTTTATGCTGGTATGGACGTAATATAGTATTTTGCCAATTTTTACAAAAGCTTTTCTATCTAAACGGTAAGTACTTACTGTTGCGCGTATGTTTTATGATTGCCATCCGTTGCAAATAACATCGGCATTGCAATTTTTTGTTTGTTTTTGGTCTAGTATTTATTCCAAATATAGTATAAAACATTGAGAAGGAAACAATCGATGGTTGTACGGGACTATAAGCTTATGATGTACTAACCCGAAAGGAAATCATTATGAACAACTTTTCCTGAAAAAAAAATAATCAGTTGTTCTTTTCCTGTGGCAAAAGGTTAACGAACACGATTTCGTAGTTGCGCTCATAGTAAAAGTTATTAGTATAAGTGAGAACAAAGATTCCCCTTTCGATTCATAACACTGTATAAGGTATTAGCAGTTTCTAAGGTTCAGTGGCAAAGCAAGAAGTCGTGGGTCTAATCTAACAGATGTTTGTATGATGAATATGATGGATTTAAATAAGTCTGCGTGTTTTACTTGATGATAAACTTCCTAAGCACATCGTCTACCACCAGAAATTCTACCATGTTTAAACATTACTGTGTTCCGGTTTAAAGGGTACTACAGCTAGAAAAGTTACATGACTGTTGAGGGTAGCCCTCTAATGTCTCAAAGTAATAAGCGCCAAAGCAGCGATGCCCTGGACTTTGTTTTGCTACTCAAAGTTCTGTATATCGCTGCAATGGTCATGGGCACACCTTATATTTTACATTATCGTTCGTCTTTAATTCATACGTTAAAAATACTTATATTCCTAACATAGAAAACGTTATTTATTGGTTACTTCAGACTACTCTATTAGATTAAAAACAAAAATTTCCTACAAATAAATACCGTTATTCGTAAATTAATACATATGTACATAGGTTAGCCATGAAGGTTGGTCGACTTAGATCAATTTGAGAATACGAAGAACTCGTATGAAGCTCCTTGTAGTCTAGAATAAGTAGTAGATATCCTTTGGTACAGCTAGGCATTCAAACTTGACCTCGTTCGCAGACACGGCGGTAACACGAGTAGTTCTAGACTTGGGTCCTGGGTAGCTTCAGAAACTAGAAACTGTTTCGGGGTATTGGAATAGTTACGCTCTTGACGTCATACGAGTTCTTATATAATGTTCTACGTTTACATAATAATATATAACACGAGTATAAGGGCATCAGTGAACCGCGGGCTGGATTTATTAGTATCTTCTAAGTTCACGAACTTCATCTTCGACCACATCGTCGCTTACAAGTCGCTTATCAGACAAGTTAAATGGTTTGAATGCGGAGTTAGTTGCGTTTTAAAAATCAGCAGATTTTTTTACCAACCCCATGATGTAAAGTGTCAATGGAAACGGAAAGCATTCAGCCATTCAGAATTTGAATCAGCTGTCGGGTTAGAGCATCGAATAGTAGAAAGTCATCATAAGCTACAGATTTGCGACTTGAGAGTGGTAACTAATCGACCGCTACTCGAGTTGAAAATCTGCCACCAAGCACCCTACGGTGCATTCTGGTAGCCTCACTTGAGAGTCCATTTCAAGCGAGAATTGTTCAACATCTTTGAATACATCGTCACTTAACATTCCAGGGCTGTTGAGACTAACCATCTAATGTCTTCAAGTAATGAGACAAAACATTAAAAAAAAACTTTATTGTAACCCACAAGTAGAAGATAAAGTCCCCTATTTATTGTCGTAAACAGGAAATGAAGAAGTTGCGACGTGAGGGGAGAGAGGGTAATTACGCCCTTTATTGCGCGAAACACAAATAAACTCCACATCCGGTGTTCAAAGAACCGGAAACGCGGGTTTTTCAGCCTTTTCATTACGCCACCCTTTTCTTTTTTTCGTGATAAATGAATCTGAAACCTTGCTGAAGGCTCACATAGCGTATTGGTTTTACTGTGTAATATGTTACGAAAGATTGCCGCTGTAAATGTTTCCCGAAATCTTTTTATTTAATTCTTTCCTGCACGGCTTTTTTATGGTTGACAAGTTAGGTGTATGACCACAGCTCACCTAACCTCACCACCGGTAAACCACACCTAGCCTGTAATAGAATTGGCTCTCAAGTGAGGCTGCCAGAACACACCTGTTTAATGATTGGCGGCATATTTTCATCTTAAGGGTGGTAGTTAGCCATCCGAGTACTAGAAAATACCTTACCACCACGCTATGGTTTCCTTACGATGTTTTCTTTCACCGGCAACTGAAGCTCATTGTTGAGGTTTGAACCCACGCCCTTCGGCGTGTGAACCGATCAAGCTAACCACTGAGCTGTCATCGCTAGAAAATACCGACATCTTATTATGTACTATGGGAACCAGATTACTGATAGAATACTACATGGTTTTATTTGTAAATACATCCTTTAAAACATACAGAACACCCAGACATAGAACAAACGTCTATGTTCATAGTACAAATGTTTGTCCAAGGTAGCAATCGAACCCACGCCTTTCAGCTCTCGAAACAGAACCATTATTCAATGAACTAACAGCACAGTCAAATATATTTAATTTATAACATTACTCGTATAAATCTTTACATTCCTGTTTTTTTTGTAAAAGTAATGAGACGAACAATACTCTCTCCTGATGGTAAGACATGACATTGCAGTGTGAAATCCAAGTGGTATATTTATATATTAATTATAATTTTTGATTTAGTTTAAAAACCGATAATATCTGTGTATGAAAAGAACAACCAACAAATAAGTATCAAGATGTATTTGCCCTAATTTCAGTCATTCTGTAACAATCAGAAAAACTTGCAGTTTTCCTTATCGATGTATCCTTTATATTATACGAACATAATCGTAATATACTATAGCTGTAATCATAATATGCAAATAACCTTCCGTGGAACCCATTACAAGTCTTGAGAGTAAAAACGAAACGTTGTTAAACGACATATTGTGTGAGTTCTATACAGTTTCAGCTGGGAACACGGAAAATCGATTCCATGAATTATTGCATATTCAAAAGGCATCGGGCTGAATCGATACATTTCAGATGAATGATGGAAAAATAATATCTTTTACAAATTGAATTAGTAAATATTTTGTCTAGTTTTTAACCGACTCAAAAAAGTATCATCACACAAATATATATGTAAATATATGTTTGTGTGTACATAAGTCTATCTTCTCATGACTGGCGAAAACTATACAGCCTGATCCGGTAGATCTTGATTAGAAGACGAAATTTTACACACTTAACGCAGATGGATAATCAGAAAGATTTTTTTAATTCTTTTCGATGGGGTTCTAGGGAGAGGGGCGTAGCCCGAAACGCGAGCGGAACGCTACGCCTGAACAGTCAAACGCCGCTTAATTAGGCAGAGATCTCTCTGTTATGCGAACACGTTATAAAGTGAACGATCTCATTACCGATACGCGGAACCAGCCGCTTGTCTGAAAGTCAATTTCGCAATTCCAGAAAATATCAAATTCGGGAAGGGTGTGGAATCTTAAGCGTGTCATGGATTGAGTATAGAAAAGATTGATTTTCAAAAAAATATTACATGGAATCGTTGTTATCGAAGGGAAGGAGGGCATTTTTGTCCTACTTTTCTTGTAATGAGACAATCATGGATAGATATCTACAGAATGTTTCAGAGAAGTTTTATATTATAATCAGACCCAGCCATTGCAGCAAAATAAACGGATGTTCAATAGAAAAAATGTATGAAACAATTTAATTCGCCTCACAGCGTCGGTTCGGTAAAAGTGACTGTCGAGTACACCGGCATCTTTCACTGTTACTACATTTCTCCGGAACACCCTGTATAATCTGTTATGTAGGGATAACAAAGACAGTGTATGAAAACGTTCCTTTTTCGTTTAATGTCATTTAGAAATAAGAATACAAAAAATAAAATTGGTTATCTGGGTCTAATTGTTATCCAATGCAATATGCAGGTCTCACAATATTCTTTTGTTTTTTCTTGTTTGACAGGCTAGGTGTTTGACCACAGCTCACTTGATGTTAAGTAAAGATGGTAAAGCACACCTAGCCTGGAATGGGACTGGCTCTCAGGTGAGACTGCAGGAACGCACCGTTAAGTGCTTGGTGACAGATTTACAACTTGAAGGAATTTACAACTTTACAACAGCCGAGTACCTACTAGAAAATACCCTAATAATACGTTATGGTTTCCTCGCGATGTTTTCCTTCATCGGCAGCTCAAGCTATCATTCATCATCCACTGAGCCATCATCGCTACGAAAATAGTACGAAAAAGTATTTACGATTAACAGTAAAATAAAATTTAGTTTCACTGGTTTGCTGTATAATTGTTCATTAATATGTACTTTTTAGATTCCCGTTTAACATTGAACACCAATTTTTGAAGTGAAAACTTCTTTTGTCACGTTAAGTGATTTTTGGTAGGGGCGTAACTTATGGGTTCGCTTCACCGACATGTTATTGTGTTGTAAGTTTTCACTTCTGTCGGCGGTCCCCATGACTGCCTTTTTTCTGTTTTTCCCGGGTCAGTAAGATCTATTTCTGTTGGTACACTCAAGTAATATTTAGTAGTAAATTACGCCGTCTTCCATTTGCGATTTCTCTTTCACTCTCGTTGTAGATATTACCTATGTCTCGCTCAGATAAAAATGCAGTTTTCACTCCTGGTCACGCGATGCTGGTTCGACAAATTAACGAGTTAAATAGCTGAAAAGTCTTTAGTTGCAATGACAATCATTGTCAGTAATCATCAACTCATTGTCATAATGACAATAAGTTGATGGTTTGACAGATAGATATAAATACAATAAATAAATAAATATTGTAGGGCATGTCACACAACGTCATCTAGCCCCAAACTAAGCAAAGCTTATACCAGGTAACTGGAATACTTTTTTTTTTTTTTGTATTAACATACTTATAATACATACAGAATACCTAGATAGAACAAACATTTATCATCACATAAATGTTTGTCCTGGTGGGAATCGAACCCACGCCCTACAGCTCTTGAAGCAGATATTCTACCAAATGCGCTAACAAGGCAGTCATGAATCTTTAATGCTTGACGAATAAATAAAATCTGTTTTCGAAAACAGATTCGTGCTTACATTTAAGTTACCTAAGTATCTTAGTAGTTTGGCAGGCGTAGCCAATATTCGTTTGAAATAAGTTTCATGTAATTATTACTTATAACTTGTTAGTCACTTAAATTTAAAAAAAAGGTTAAATTTATTTATTGAGATAAAACGATCATTCTAATCAATTATATCTATCTCACAATTCAATAATTCTTCTGTCAAAATAAATTAGGTTTATAAATGTCAAAAAGGTTATACAAATGTCAAAATAAATTATACAATTGTCAATATAAGGTAAATCTAAAGCTAACTTGATAAGGACAGGGTAACGAAATATCGATAAGGGTGGTTTTTCAGTTATGTACAAAAGTATTTATTCCTCTTCCGTGAAACATTGACACATCGTCACCTGTTAAGAAATATATTAAAAAGCAATGAAGACGTTTATACGGACAATCTTACCGCACATCAAAACTAAGTAATAGTAATATTTGGAAAATAACGTTTCTCCGGTACACTACTCACTACTCCAACTCACTATTCCAAACGCACGTATAATCATAACATAATGTAACTAAACAGAACATAACCGTCTCTCCTCGGTTTCCACGCGGTTAACTCCCAAGGGATAATATGGTCTGCACTTGACAGGAGTTATTCCACCCGGAGAAGTGAAATAATTATGCAACTCCATCGAGCTGTACTTGCAGGTGCATTGTGGTGCGCCTCTAACGAAACTACTACAGCTATGCTTTCTAATCTAAAAGAAACATCTGGATTCAGTATGTTCATTGCGGTATATGTCTTGTACTGTGGATATTTTGTATCTCACATAATTTATTACACACTGCCCAAAAAAGGAGTGAAATGCTTTCAGGTTTCATGTATTTATGTTTGTGGGTTCCTTTATTCTTTTTTTTGTGTTTGATCGCCTCATCTGATTTTAAGTAAAGATGGGGTCTTATATGGAGCACGCTTCACTCTCGACTCGAAGACACCCAGATCTATCAGGAAACACCCACTCGTGTAGAGTATTCCATCATAACTTTTATATGCCTGAACAGATTTGGATGTATGGGATATCGTTAGAATCCTTACGTCACCCCGAGTTACACTGAGAAGAGTTTTCGTATTTTCATAATTAAGCTTGTTTTCATTGATGTTTTAGATTAAATAAAGAGATAAAATCATCGATTGCTAGGTTTACGATTATTATTGTTAATTTTCTAAACTTCTATGGTTCCTGAGAAAATCAGTTGAATGTGTTAGAAAGGGCGTGGCAACACAATAAAAACGGATTCTAGTAAGAAAATAACCTCTTTTGTCTACGTTGGCTCGGAGTCCCAACCGATCAATGATATTTAAAGAACAAAACAAAAATAGATACTGAAAAAGAGCTCCTACCTTTTAAGTACTACCTACTTCACCTACATACTGGCCCTACAATTGTAGGAAAAATAATTGTATAGAATATTGAGATAATATTCAAACTATTTGTTATCTGATTCATAAATCATTTATTCAAGGATTTAAACTTATTTTATTGCATGTTTTAAACCTTATCTCTTTTTTTTATATCCTTTATGTTTGTTCTATATCATTGCTTAATGTAATTTAATATAAATCAATCGTTTTTTTTCCAGGTAAGTTCCAGTTATTAGCACCTCTCGCTCGGTACTATGGCAGCTGTTTTGGTAAGCCGTTTAATTCATTATATGCAAATATAAACCTTAAAACGTCACAGCATATCATATATTTTTAATTAATTTACAAAATATGCACCTGAGTGAATAAATTAAATGAAAAGGGTAGGCTGTACCATAGACGCAGTTGCAGTGGAATGAAACTTCCATCGACGTAAGGAATCTCTCTCTTTTGCTACCGGAGCTCTTACGCGCCATTTTTGTACGTTACGTATCGCACGCAGTGACGTCATAGTCGAGCTGTCGCTAAATTTCTGCAAACACATATCTTTTTTTGAATTCTACAACCTGTAATGATCACAAGTATAAATTTTATGTATCACATCTACTATAACGTCGTGTGCTCTGTCGAATGCAATGACCTTCGCTCGAATCGGTCAGTGTACTGCTGAAAAATCACTAAATAAACACGATGCTGAATTTAGTTACTAGGAGCTAAAAACAAATCACCTAAATAAGCTAGACTAGAATGTCGGCAATAGAACGCATCCAAGCCGTGGGAACAAGATGCAAGGACGCTAAGTTCGATGTGGAACGTCCTACCTTTCAAGCGAATGTACGTCTCCTTTACCGACCTAGTTACCAAACCGAACTAAATGCTCGCTAATACAATTATTATAAAACGGAACAAAACAAACGAGTGAGTTTTATAATATTTTTATCTCGGAAAATGCGAAAATCGTGAAGAAACCGCGGATTATCGCGATCTTTATAAACACGACTATCTCATCTCTAAGGGCACGTGTGCACAGTACCTCAGCACTACTCGCGTGCAGTGTGTCACATGTGTTTCTCGATATAAGGCAATCAAAGAGATATACTTCTTTTTCTTCTTCGTTTTTGGCATCGCAGTTTGTGCATTTGTCCAGCTTCAAGTATTTTGATATCACTTATATCATGTATAAAAAGGTACCGACACATGACTTTGGAAAATGTTTTCATTTTAAAGCAAACACGACTAAATGTAGACGTTGAAAGAAGTATTCGGTTATAGCAAAGTAACTTACTCGTAGTTCGTATGTGCGGTCAGCTCAGATCAGAGTTTATATGATCGCATCTCGTGTAACATATTCATGCGAATTCGCTTGCATCTACGCGAAGGCAACAGCATTATACAAATGATTTTATGCGCATAATGGAATATTAAATGTACTCATTAGAAACTTCTAAATTCTAACTTTTTAAGTAACCGTACTGCGCATTCGACTAGAGATGCAATAAATATATATCACCACTGTATCGCTCAAACTAAAACGTCATCCCTCGATGTACACAAATCCTTTGTCACTCTCGTAATGAGAATCACCTTCAATATTTTTATCCAATTGACAGCTCTAACGGTAATCTTAATGAAGTATTTTCTCCCATGCAAGGTCTAAAGATTGGCGTATAATTCGTGTTCTTATAATGACTATCTAACGTATATTGAAATAAAGTCTTAATTAAATACAGCTAAGTAGAATTTCTTCCGCTCCGAAGCTGTGTTGAGTGCTGAAGGAAATGTCTTAAAGCTCAAAATTACTTGGAAGTGTTCGCAGTGAGATTGTTCGATGACATTTTTTTGTCACATTTCATCTTGTTACGTGAAAGTGCGCTTTTATGCTTTTAAGTAGCGTTTATGAAAATGATTTCATGGGATAAGATCTCATTAACTAAAACGGCGCAATCCGTATTTTGCAGTTTTAGACTTTTGCGTTAAAGTTTTGTTTGTTTTCTCTTGCCGTGGCTGTGGTTCGCCAATAAGCGTCCTCCCTTAAGTACAGTTTATTAGATTCGGTAATACGCCGTACAAGGCCTACAATGACGGAGACAATAAAGCCCCGGCTATGTAATGTCTTCTGGCATTCGGTATGAGGAAATATCAGACGGAAATATACGTAGGCACAGTATTGGGCCAAAAAATTAACCTTATTACGGAAAATGTTCCCCTAGTAGGTTTGTAATAAGTACAAACACAAAATAGCTTTTTTAACGAAAAAAAACATGAATATTTTTGGTATGACATATAATAAAAAATCTGGCATTTCTAACGTTTGTTACCATTACTAAAAATACGCACAACAACATTACAAAACTTACTAAATACTTAAACTAAAGATTGATGCTCTGTTATGTTCTACATATAAATTTGTTGAAATTTATTAGTGCCAGAAGTAAATTACAAAATAGAATAATGCTGTTATTAGTCAGACATATTGTCTAATATCATTGTTTTTATTATTTTTCCTGTATTAGAGTCGTCATCCTATGTATATTGTAAACACATGTTAAGGGAAGTGCACACTATATTTAATGTGTGTTCTTACTATTAGTGTATCTAAATAAATAAACCATTCTTTTAGTAGCACGGAACGTGAAGTGCTTGTTCAACTCGCATTTGGCCATGTATTAAGTTTACTTACGCTACCAGATATTCTGCCGCCAAGCAGTAGTATCAAAATATTACTGTGTCCCGATTTGAAGGTTGCGAGCGAAATTACAGGGCTGTTGAGAGGAACCATCGAAAGTCTCAAAGTAATGAGCGCCAAAGTAGCGATGCCCTGGACTTTGTTTTGCTACTCAAAGTTCTGTGTATCGCTGCAATGGTCATGGACAGGCGTTATCTCTTACCATCAGGAGAGAGTTGTGTTCGTCTCATTACTTTTACATAAGAAAAAGCTTTAAAGTGTAGTGAAAGATGAAATTCAAGTGACCTACAATGCTTTTGCAATTGCAACATGTAGTCCGAGGTAGATGGTAAAATTTCTAGCGATACAATCTCCCCACGATTTCCTCTCGGACGGCTGAAAGCGCCGCTCCTCCGTCATAAATGATTTTCTAAGTTTCCTAAGCAGATAACCAATATAACATACGCCATTTCATTGAGACTTTCGTTTATCTACCGCTTTGTATATGTGAGTGTAGATGCTGCACACAAGTGCTGTGGACACACAGATGCATCGCGGTGCATACTGGTGTGCTCCGAGAGGTGTGGGTGTGGGGTCTGTGTGTGCGTGTCGGTAGGAAGAAAGTGCATTCTGCGCTTCACGGACGACTAGGCGAGGGAAACTTTACATTATGACGCCAGCTCCACACGGTGATGGCTTTTGGAAAACATACGTATCCATCGATATATTTCTTGTCTAGGGTGAACCCCGACTAGAGCCCCCCTTCCTGCTGCTTCCTCCGCTTTTCACAGCTATAAGCCTTTAAAACAAGCCATCGCTTTAACGACCCGGTCTAGCGATGACAGATCAGTGGGGATGAGGAGGGCGTGGGCTCGAATCCCAACAATGAGCTTGAGCTGCAGGTGAAGGAAAACATCGTTATGAAACCAAAACATGGTGGTAAGCTGCATTGTAGTATTCAGCTGGCTAGCTACCACCCTCAAGTTGAAAATGGACCTACAGTGTGTTTCGACAGCCTCATCTGAGAGCCAGTTCCATTCCACGCTAGGTGTGTTTACTATCTTCGACCACACCGTCACTTAACATCAGGTGAACTGTGGTGAAACAGCTACGCCTGTCAACATGTTGAGAGTAATAAACGGGTAGTCACAACACATCGCGGTCAACACAGTGATGTTTACTGGTTGATGTCTTTGTCACTTTTTCATTCTATTTTGATAGCAACGTTCACCAAAAATTATATTTCCCCTAGTCCACCATCCGTATCGATACAAGATATCACGGGAAGCTGGTGCCGTGTGGCGCCGTCATGCGCCGGCGCAGGGCTGCACTTGCACTAGTAAACTTGTAACCGTTCCAGTTGCTGTTAGCACTTTTATCTATTCTATGGCGGTGTTTCCCTTTCGCGAACCACTGCCTCGGCGCGGCGCGGCGGCGGGGCGCGGGCGCGGGCCCCACTAAACTTCGATGCTTTACCAATATCTAGCGCGAAAGCTTTTACTTGTTATCTTTTCGTATACGTAGATTAGAAAAGTAACTTTATCTCTGCTACCTTTCAATCAATCATACATTACATCAGTCTTGATAAAATAAGGCGGAAATCTTGCCTTATTAGTGTAGAGTTTTGGCAGGAACTTAGAAATCGAATGTTTATTATTAAAAGAAGCGCTCTTTTAATCGTTATGCACCGAAGCATACACACAAGTGAATGCAAGTGATATACATACGTATGTAATATGATGGAAATTGTATTTTCATGTTGTTTTCAAAGCTCTGTAAAAACTTCTAGTAAAGTCACCACTACTTAACTAGAGTATAGACTTGACCTTGACTTGACAATATAAACTACCACACTGGTTGAATGTCCATAGTATAATCCCAAAAAATAAAGGAAAATAGAGTATCTAGTGTGCTTCTTTTTAAGTCAACACTATCAGCCTTTAGCCGTTTTTGTTGCTCGGTACACGACCTGACCTTCAGCTTCCCTTCAGTGCACATCCAGTGTATGTGTACTGCCTTACGTATACCATCATTCCTTGAAGACGCAGGGCGTACTCGACACGTCTCCCACCAATATTTATTTACCAGCAACTTCGACTGCTAATATCCAGAGTTACGTCGATGAGTTTGAAAATTACTTCGTTTCGGATACGATCGACATTTCTACCGCCACGGAAGAGACAAAACAAGTTTAACAACTACTCTTGGCAAACATAAAAAAGCTCTAAAATTATTTTGAAAAATGAAAAACGACGAGAACGATTCTACACGTCTGGTGAACTTTTGATATTTCTTTAAAACTACAAAATCATAAATGTATTTAAATAAATTAATTAGTCATATAGATACCTAATAAGATTTTGTTTTATTTAAATTTGTTTCGTTTCGTTTCAGACAGCGAATAGTAAATTTACAGCAGGGTGCCATTAAATATTAGGTGGTGTACACTCAAAACAAACACAAAGGGAATGATTTAAATAGTGATTAGTTGTATCCCGCTTCGCTAAAACTAGGCTGTGCCTAGATACTAGTCTAGACGCCGCCCTTGAAGCTAGGCCTTGTGGGCAATATACGAACATCCAGCGAATTCTCGGGATAACCTACTCGTGTATTATTATTTTGAAATTTGAACAATTTAACTACCGGGACATGCCACCCGGCTGTTCTTGCCCTTCGTCTTTCTAAGCGCGCATCAAATAGTATATCGATTAAAACATACAGACTCAATTAAGAATATTAAAAAATACGAATGTTTACTAATTTTTTTTTATTTATTTATAGCCAGTGTCACTCGGGATGATGTCATACATCCAAAATTATTCAGGCATTTAATAGTTATGATGGAATAAAGAAACTCCCATACATACATACATAACATCACACTCGTTTTTGGGCAGTCGTGTAATTTAGTATTCCGGCTAGTGAAATGATCGAAAATTTAGAGCTGTCCGTTTGATTTAGTGTAACAAATTCCTCAAAAATAGTTTACGAAATTTACAGTAAAATTTTTTTGTAGAATATTTCACGTCTCTTGTTGTATTCGTCAAAGTGCAACACTAATTGGGATAGTTGGGGCGTTCGTTCGCGGCTTTGGTACACAATGTTCAGTATTTAAAGGTGAAATGCTGACAAAACAACCATTGCTGGCCTTCCAACCGAAAACTATTCGAGAATTTTAACTAAAGATCTGCTTAAAAAAATCATATTCAGAAGTTTCTATTTCAAGGTTTAATATTATCCTGTATTTAATTCTGCTTTTTGTCGGAAGAGGTTTAATTACGCTTTCTGTAGGACACTGGATGGCACCGTGAGGATGTGTTGGTCGATCATGAGTGTTCTATAAATCACCACTACTTTGACTATAACTAAAAACTTTTTCAATAGAGCAAAAATCAAATTTGAGAATACTAAAACAAAAATAAAAAGGAAAATTAGGAATTTTGACATTTTTTTTTTTGAATCATTTGAATTTTTTTGTCCAATGACCTTTTTTTGTACATGAATATGCGTAATTATGTATTTATCTGTATGGCTGTGGACTATAAGTGCTTCATAATCAATTTTATAATTAGGTACAACTGTCTATCTAATCATATTATTGTTGCATCAGGAACCTTCTTACTTAATTTCATATGTGGAAAAAATAGAAAGAAAATATTTATTTTTAAAAACATTAGATACACAAAACTTATCAATAAACAAATCTTCCCACTACTGCTCGTTTCGCCTCGTCTGGTATCTTTGCAATTCGTAAGTACACTAACTAAGAATAATATGTATTTTTCTGTAATAGATGAATGATCAATATTCTTTTGGGAAAATAAACATAGATACTTCAAACAATGCAAGCAACTAAAAAGATTCAAACTAGTTAGTTTGTGTGTAACTAGTTAGTAACTGTGTTGTATCGTTTATGTCAAATAAATAATTTTTGAATTGAATTGAAGTTAGTTAAATGACAGTAGGTAGATAAGAGGATTATCGCTGCAGTGCCTAGTGCTTTAAAAAAGTTCAGTGCTCAGCAATCGTGCTGAGGATTTCTCCGCAGCGCTGATTATTTATTTATTATCAACTTATTAAAAAGACGCACGGGTTGAAAAAAAATGAACGACTAATGAAGAACTACTTAGGCTTTGCATGACCAGTATTGCACACACTCTGTAATTAAGTAGATGTTTGTTTTTCATGTAAAATAAAAATATTAGTATACCTCAAATAAATAAAACATTTAATGCCTTGTCCGGCCGCTCGGCTCAGATCGCGCCGGCAGCTCGCCGCGCTGTAATTAAGACAGTATAGTTTCCCTGGTGTTCGCACGCTCGCGTTTTTCTCCGCAGAACAATGTCATAATTGAAGGTAGTTTCCACTTTCAATTTCACTGGTGGACGCGCCCGCAAAAAGTGCAGCGATGCGCTCCGTTGTACGGTGCGCAACAACCCGACCACCAGGCTACGACTTTCCACTACGCGTAGGCCCGCGACGGTCTGACGTACAAACATCATGATGATATTTTTTATATATATTTTTATTAGCCGCCATCTCACGACTTGATGACACCCAGGTTGTATCTATAGAGGAACACCCACTCGGGCGACGTTCAGATTGTGCAAAAATTTCGGTAAAATTAGAAGCGATAGCTAATGGTAGAGTGATGACTACACCACAGCAACTAACTTCGAGTAGTACTCAATTTATTTTTAAATTTGACTTTACATTAAAAATAAAGTTTTATTTGAAAGATTTTGATCAACCTTACTTAAAAGCAATTCAAATTGTCTATTTGTATTATATCTTGTCAACCGTAAAAAAATATTGAAATTAATTTTTTGGCTTACAGGCTATGTGTTTGACCACAGCTCATCTGATGTTAAGTTACGTTGGGGTCGAAGAGGGTAAAGCACACTAAGCCAGGAATGGAACTGAATTTTAAATTTCTTAAAAATCTTATTTAGTGACGGTGATATTAAGTTAAAAGGCTAAACGATCATTTTTCTATTGAATCTTTCTATAAACACAAAACATTCAGAAAAAAATTGATTGAAATTCGGACAGAATAGGTAATAGTCATTCAGTAAATGATAGGTAATAATAACTTTAATATATTTAAATGTTCATAATTTTTCTTCTGCCCATACGATATCAACTATGTTTACAGTTTTCACTCTCTATATATTTCTAGGAGAAAATTCCGCGGGACGGTGCGGGGCGCGGGGCGCGGGGCGCGGGGTGCGGTGCGCGGGAGTTGTCGTGTGATCAGCCACTTTTTCTCGCGTTAGTCACAGAATAAATAATAGTACCACTAGTCACATCTACTAATCAGACAACATGGCTGCAATATCCTCGGTAACAGTATATTGGCGCGATTTATTGATTTTATAATTTTGCCAGCAGCCCCGCTCCATCTTAGACCGCGTCATCAGGTGAGATGGCAAACAAATGCAAGACTCTCTATTATAAAAAAAAACGAATACTTTAAAAACTTATTAAACAATTTACATAAGTACTGTTCAGTCCTTAAACAGCAGACTGCATTTTACCTTGTAAAATACAAAATCATTAGACGAATAATCGTACCTCAATGAAAAAATAAGCCCCACATACAAGTACATTACAGTAATAATAAATAAATAATAATAAATAATATATTGTAGGACACATTACACACAGCGCCATCTGACCCCAAACTAAGCAGAGCTTGTGTGATGGAAGTCAGATAACTGATAGAATACATAAATACTTTTTTTTTATAAATACATACAGAACACCCAGACACAGAACAAACATTTGTCCTTGGCGGGAATCGGGCCCACGCCCTGCAGCTCAGGCAGACATACTCCCAATGAGCCAACAGGGCTGTCACAAAGAACAGACGTTAGCGCACTTTATTTTTTAACCATCTCGTACCGCTATTATTTATAGTAAAAGCACCAAGTGTGCAAGCGACCTTAGCACATAGCAGCCAAGTCCATTGGCACTACTATCGCAAAACCAACAAAAACAAGGATATGCGCTGATACGAGCGGAGTGCGTAGTGCAGTCTGCGCCAAACTATACGGCCGCTTTGAACATAAAGCTCAACGTCCTTTGTAACTTCGCGCTTTATCTGAGGTTCAAAATTGTATTGCGTATTGTATGTTAATTTTTATGGGTGTAACTTTTAGGACAATAAAGATTATTTTAAAAATTACATTTTCCCTGCCACGTGTAAAATCATTTCAAAATACAAATGAAAGTGACTTGTTCTTCTTGTTCGCCCAGCAATAGCGAAAAAAAATGTTATGTACACTATACAACATTAAAATGAGATTGATATAGAGATCGACACAATACGGATCAGAGCTGCCATATAGTTTGGCGCGGACTTCAGTGTTTATCCGCGCCGTGGAGTGCCACCACTCGCGCCAAGGCTCGCCTCGAGTGTTGCGACATTGTCTTCTGTTAGACACTGATTCTCGCTACACTTGTTGCCTTATTTGTTCTTTGATACACGCCGCACTTTCAAACACGATATAAAATTAATGTTAATCCCGTGAGTCAGGGTTGCAACCGTCGTTGTGCGGTTTTTTGCTACAAGTATCGTAAGACACGAAACTTGTCAGCTTACAATGTG
This sequence comes from Biston stratarius, assembly GCA_950106695.1. Taxonomy (NCBI): domain Eukaryota; kingdom Metazoa; phylum Arthropoda; class Insecta; order Lepidoptera; family Geometridae; genus Biston; species Biston stratarius. The sequence goes on from OX467109.1 coordinate 32,802,262, forward strand.
TCACTGTACGGGTGCCGGGTCCATCGCCTTGTAGAGACTAAACAGTGCCCAAGACTTGCGAACCAGGTGCAGTTTCAGGGGACCCATATCAGGGGGGGATAAATACGTATTAACGCACACCTTCACTGCCCGTGTTCATATCTCTTTTCGCCAAAAACAATCTGAATCAATTAATGTTTTTATACTTTAATAATAATATATGTGATAAGAAGGTAAGTGTTTTAGCTAAGTCTAAGTATATACATTTCATCTTTCAACTCGTAATTCCTAAACTACAAACTAAAATACATTTTTGCAAAATGAAACGTCTTTTGACGTGTCTTAGCATTAAAAAAAATATAACACGTGTCATAGAGTATGACGTTAAAGGAAATTCAATATGGCGGAATTATAACCTAAATTCCCATTACAAAAAAGACAAACATGTCGTGTTTGAAATCTAAAGAAAGTGTTTAATGAGCACATTTTAAATATCTATGATTTACTTACATAAATAGAAAATGTGTCGATCTTTTTTCATTCGATAATAACGATTTCAGTTCCGCTTTATAGATTTGTAGAGGTATTGCCACAAAGTCACGGCCGTCGAGGTAATGTTCCAAGCCTTTAGATACTAAAATTGTAACATTAATAAAAATGTTAGAAGTAAGTTCGTACAGGCAGGCGAAGTGGCGAGCCCTATTGTCGGAATTAGTTTGCCTTCTGAAAGTACTATTGTACTACTGGAGATCATCTAGGAAGGTTTCACCGTAGTATCAGATATTCTGCCGCCAAGCAGTAGTGGGTAAACATGACTTTGTTCCAGTTTCAAAGATACTGCATCTTTCGAAATCATTGAGACCATCAAATGTCTCTAAGGAATGAGCAACGAAGCAGCGATGCCCTGCTCTTTATTTTGTTAATTGAAGCTCTGGGTAACGCTGAAATGGTCATGGACAGCCGTTATCTCTTATCATCAGAAGAGCATTTCGTTCATTTAATTACGTTACATGAAGAAAAAGATTCTGACACTACTTCACGGTTGCTGTTATAGGACAAAGAATGATAACCGAAAACTCGACGTGTCACCAAATCCATGGCAGTACTAATTAGTAAATACTACTTGCGTTCAACGATCCGACTGACCGGATCGTCCGCTGCTCAACTTCGACGACCTTATAAGAATTTAAGCTATTAATATTACTAATATTATAATATACTTACCTACGCTATAATTCTGTATTCGTCGATAACATTCAAAACCATTTATGGCTAATTCTAAATAATGAAAAAATAATACTTTTTCCTGAATCAGCGTATCATAACTTGTGCTTATACTTACTAACCGCCAATGCAAATGCTTACCAAACTAGCCGCGCTACTCGCTGCCAACCGGACAAATCTAAAAATACTCGCAAAATAAAGAAAAACTACAACCAGTCTTCCTGTGTTAATCGATGCCAATTACAACTAACGCACAACAGGAGGGCTGCACAAACACCGACCATCTCTTTCTTCCCTACAAACTTTCAAAAGGGTGGAAAGGGATGAGAACTGCTTATTGATGCTGAAATTATGCATGCGAGCTAAACTTTAGCTTGAATTTATGTTAGCTTTGCTATAGTATTCTTAACATTTCTTATATTTTTACCCGACAACAGCGGCCAGCAGAATAATAATTAGTAGGTAAATGCATGTAATATGGGTAGGTAGCAAATTACCTAAACATAATAAAGTAATGGAGACTTCACATAAGGCCTCAATGAATTCTGGATGAGACCTTTTTTTATGGAGGCCATCCCACTGCTGGGAGGCCTCTTCTAATTCTGAGAAGGGTAATATGTGATCCACTAAAATTTTATTAGATTTTTTAAATTAGACATTTTGTTGTCGTTTTACATTAGACCGCACCAAAATCCCAAAAACATCATACATAGATTTGTTTATTTATTTCTATGGAGACGGGAGAACAATGTTTTTGGTATTGTTGTAGCTGGTTATACTTTAATTCCTGGCGACTATCTCTTCACACCTTTATTTATCAGTGTTATGATGCGGATATCTATAATAACATCAATCAATTTATATTAATATTTATCAAATTTCTCAGAACGTATGTAAATATCAAAGTACAAAGATTACACCGTTTTCTTTTGCATAATAAATGAATTTATTATTTAATAGCATATTTTGTTTTTCTCTTTACAAATTTAAACGCAATGTCGGTGACAAGACTTAATTTTTCTACTAACTACTACTTTCCCTCTTAAAAGTTCGACAGCCCTCCAACAGAGCATTCATTTCATATGTGTTCACAGTGCAGAGGGAAATACTGTGCACACATCCGTGTCGATAATAACTATACTTTTATTTAAACACAAAAAAACATAGGCACTTAAAGAACTAAACGAAATCAAAAGAACATCAATTAATTTTTATTTTTTTTATTTTACTTTTGCAACAAACTAAATTTTATTATAAATGTAAAACAATTATTGTAAAAAAAATCGTCACTAGTCATCGCCTTAAAATTCTTATTGTTGATATGACTCGTACTCTTCTATTAAGACCTATTGATATGAAGTCTTATCTTTAGGCTATTCACACCCTATACAATTAGTGTTCTGTAAAAAGTTAGTATTAAGTCAACTTATATATATTATTCATATATAATAAATAGATAAGGATAGATATTTTAATGTGTTATGCGTTTTGTGTGACTTGTTGGATTTATAATTTTTACGTTTTAATTAAATGTACGTGCATAACAAGACTCTACTAGTTGACGATACGCAATGATGGTATTTAAATAAATCATTTACCTAATAGGTATTTAATCGAACAATTGGAATAAGGTAGGTATACCTGAGCAACGTTCAGCATGTGACCTGGTACAGTTATGCAGTAACTAATGAAAGGTATTCTTTAAATTGCGTAATTTTTCCTCATATTGATGCAAATATTATACACTTGGTACATTAATTGGAATTTCCTCAAAGGTATGCCAGAAGAGTCCTTGGCTTCAATATAATTATGATAAATAACAATTGTCTCATAATTTTTTCTTTAAAATGTATTATACTAATATGTATTTATTTGTCGCGATGATAACGTAGTGGTTAGCGCGGTCGGTTCACACGCCGAAGGGCGTGGGTTCAAACTTCAACAATGAGAAAAACCGGTGAAGAAAAACATCGTGAGAAAACCATAGCACCCTGGTAGGATATTTTCTAGTACTCGGCTGGCTAGCTTCACTCAAGTCTCACTTGAGAGCCAGTTTTATTCCAGGCTAAGTGTGCTTTACCATCTTCGACCACATCGTCACTTAACATTTAATTGGCTGTGTCAAACATCTAGCCTGGCATTATACCAGGCGGGTAGTGGGTCAAACATTAAGAAAACATAGAACATAAACGAATTACAGATCGAAAGTCAATATCTTTGGAAAAATTACACTTTATTTTACATATATAATATAGCACTTCTTAAGTCCGACTTCTGTCTAGTTGGGAAAACCCCCTTCCGATCTGGAGACATTGGGTTCGAATCTCAAAACACGCACCTCTGTATTTTCTAAGTTAGATATATACGTTTTGTTACTTGCTGCTAACTCCAAAAACGATGTGTCAGAAAACATTGTGAAGAAACTTGCACGTCGGAGCGTTTTAGAATATTCGAAGATGTGTGAAATCTACCGACCAGCACTTGGCCAGAATTATGGTATGACCCTACTGACAAGGAGAAGAGACACGCGCCCAGCAATGAGACATTTTATAAAGTAGGAGATTTCCGGATCCCTCTTATTGAGAAAAGTCATATGTATTATGACTGCAAAAATATTAGTTATATGTACATCCAAAATCCGCATTTGCGCGTCATTTTCTTAACCAACCTGTCCACACTGATTTATCCGTATCTTTATCTATATCTCGAGTGTCATATATTATTAAATATTATAAAAATGTAAATCGTTTCAATTAGTTTTGGTAATGTATGTTAATTACTCTATTAATTTGTAGACGTTATGCTTCGCCTTTGCTCAAGTAATACCACCTTTGAAACAGTTTATTGCAATTCATCACAGGTGAGACCTAAACACATCCTTACATAAATAACGTTCAAACTAAACAAGCTGGAATTGCAGCGTAAGCTTGTCTGTGTACTCGTATGCGGATACTTCAATATGGTTTGAGTCAGTAATGCAATTGATCTGTGAATCGTTATTATTACAAAGAACAGTCGGTCACTAACACATAACCTAACACTTAAACGTGTTTCTTACCTTTATAAACCGAAGAGTTCAGTTTTTGTCCAGATATTTTGCCGCCAAGCAATAGTGTGTTACTAGCTAGTAAAATACAGGGCTGGTGAGACTAACCATCGAATGTCTCAAAGTAATGAGCGCCAAAGCCAATGTCCTAGGCTTTGTTTTGCTTCCCAAAGTTCTGTGTATTTTAATGTAACAGTTATGAGACGAACTAGACGCTCTCCTGATGGTAAGAGATAACGCCAGTCTATGACCATTGCAGCGATACACAGAACTTTGAGTAACAAAACAGTCCAGAGCATCGCTGATTTGACGCTCATTACTTTGAGACATTAGATGGTTAGTTTAAACAATCCAGTAACTTAGTTACAATGGTCGTGGACATGCGCTACCTCTCACCATCGGGAGAGCGTTTCGTTCGTCTCATTACATTCACATAAAAAAACCTTAAAGACAAAAAGAATTCTATGTTCTAAACGTGACATATGACGCACTTAATTGAACAAGACCATAGAATAGACAATAGTCACTGACCCGAGCCTACCACAACAACTCGGTGTAATCGCAAGCTGTGATACTGTCATCATTACGCTGCTGCAAGTGACGTTAGTGTGCGTGCGCGGGCGCAGCCTTGAAATCGAGCGACGACTGCACTCGCGGCGGAGTGTGCGATCGGAAATACTCTCCACCATGTTTGAGTTGGTGGCACTTTATCGATAGACGCTTTTTATCAACGACCGTGATGGACACTTTAATTTCAAGTTGATTGTATTACATTCTATATTATCGAGAATAGTTGCAATTAGAAATTACAGTATTCTTATATTTATTGGAATCGTATAAGACGACAATTTCACCAGTCTAAATTCCAACAAGATACCTTTTTAAAAATAAATCCTTTATTTCATCTTTCATTCAAAATAAGGACTTGAAGAGTTTTTGCGTTGCAATCAGATGTCATAGATAATAATTTAGTTCAAACGAGGAAAATACGTTACAAAATCTTTTAACAGTACAAGGAGCTCATGTGGTCCTCTCCCCGAGCATCGTGTCTTGGCATCTCTCTTACGCAGCAGTATTTCTCGCTCGCGCTTACAGCGTAGGAAGTGAAGATAGATAGATGGACCGAGCGCAGGATTCAATCAGATTCCTAATGCTTTTATTACGAACCTGAAGTTCCGTTGGCTTGCGATTTCGCTTTGCTTGTTTTAGTAAATCTTTAACGAACAGCTCGACCAGCCTTCTAGAAACAGTCAACGTTCGCCGCATTTAGTGCAATGTAAGAGATATATATATATGAGCAAAGTCACATATTTATTGAGATACATATTATGGTTGTTGAGGTATGATAAAGGAAAGGAATAAACTCTCAACACAGCCATGAACGCTATAAGTTATTTAATCAAAGAAACTTATAATGTTTTTCATGTCTAAATAGGTCACGGAGATCAAATACATTTTAATGACAATAAGCAAACGTGACAAACTGCGTAATCATAGAGGTCCATACTTATATAATATAAAATAAGGTTTAGTAAAAATATTAACAATCTGATACTGGAACACCGTCGTAGATTAGTTCGTTCCAAGAAAAGATCAATGTCTCAACAAACAAGAGCCGACTTACAGGTTAGATTATTTGGATTACACCAAGTAGACAGAATTTCTAGAAATTTCGTACTTATGTTAGGCAGCCGAAATAATTACCTTGTCGCCAATACGAAATAATAACTTATGATTGTCTAAGATGAATTAATTGGGACCAATACTTTATTATAACACTTCTGGATAGCTACCAAGCTTCAAGTTGAAAATCTGCCGCCAAGCACCTAAAGGTGTGTTCCGGCAGCCTCACTTGACAGCTAGTTCCATTCCAGGCTAGGTGTGCTATACCATCATCGACCACACCGTCACTTAACATTAAGTGAGCTGCGGTCGAACACCTAGCGTGTCAGCCATAAAAAAATCATCATGTCGCGAAATACGGTTCCCAGTCGCGTAACTTTTTCGTGGTCGTCTTACTTGAATGGCAATAAATGCTTACGGTAAGACCCCAGGGTTTCATATGTTTGCTGAGAAAAAAAGAAACGAGTAAACGTTGTAATATGGCGTTTGAATCTGTTCGGTGCGCAGGTAAGGTAGGTAAGAACGACATGCACATGACCTGCTCATCGTATTGAACATTATGCTCGGCGAAATGTGGCGCAGAATATGTTTAAAAATGTACCTTTTTGCTAAGAAATCAGAAAAATAACATGTAAATGATAAAATGTCTTCATAAAACGCAGATTGTTTGCCGCTCTTTCATCAATTGCACCTTCGCAAGTGACGTAGAATTATCACATTTACTGATTTTGGTTACGCCAACGAATAGCGAGAGAACAAGCAAAAGAAATATAAAATATTTTTGTTTCCGTCATTGGACAGACGTCCGCCACGTTGGACCGAATACCCATGCCCATTCTTATTGGAAAAAGTTGAATATGACTCGAAAAATTACAGCTGCATATTAAAATTAGTGATTAGATAATAAATAAACTAATGCTATCGAAAACATTCTTACTGATAGTCTGTAAAACAAAGTCCATGGCATTGCCGCTTTACTTTGAGACATTCGATGGTCAGTCTCAACAGCTTTGTAATTTCGCTAGCTGCAGTACCATTCAAACCGGAACAATAACGTTTAAGCATTACTGTTTAGCGTTAGAATAGTACGTAGGTACTGCGGTGGTACCTAGAGGACCTCCTGCTAAGGGGATCTACCACCGAGTGAATAGATTATAGATATGATACATACAATCGCCGTCTACCACTCCCTGTGTTAAAACCTAAATAACTTCCTAAGAGACGCGTGTTGACGAGGAACCCGCAGCCACAAGCCAAAGATCCATATTTTTAACGTCGCCCGTATTTATGAGGTTACGCCGAATCAAGGCGTTTCATAGTAAGACCCAGTTTTAGGCCGTATCCAATGCGATCCGTGTTTTTGGGTCACAAGTTAACGCCTGAAAATGAGCTCGCGGAAGCTTTAAAATAGATAGGGGAAACTTTATCCGGGCCAGTAACAACTGTAAACAATGGAAGGATACTGTAATATAACAATAGAAGATATATACATTAATATATTGTATTATTCGGTATTGTATTATTCATATGTATTATTCGGTATTGTGTCAACACTGGAATCGCGAAAGAAATCAGCTAGACATTTTGTCGAGGACAAAAATCAGCTATAACACCCTAAGCTTACAACCCTATGTAATTTAATAACTTTTAGATTTCTATAGAACTAGCTAATGTTTCAGGTTTTCAACCCCTCAGACTCGGAACCAGACTTCTTCCGTTTCGCTTGCTTTATATCTTATTTAACTCCATAAGGGGTAAATTATAAAAATCTTTTCTTAATATATTCACCTAAGTTGTAGAAAGATCTCAAAATTTCATGCTTCTATACTAGACCCAGGGGCACAGTCCGTGGCCTATCTTACAACTTTAAAATCTTACAAAAATTTAATAAAATATGTACAAAAATATGTGTGCATTATTGTATTTGAAATAATTTTAATTTCGCAAAATTACTCCTAAGTTACCTCATGAACCGGAGTATGTGAAAAAAATTTCAGCAAGGGTACCTACCATGATATCTTATTACCATTTTAGTTGACGATCGCGAATAAGTTTCGCGATTGGAAACCTTACTACGCGGGTATACGATACACGGTCACGTAACTTTTTCGTGCTCATCTTTCTTGAACGGCTTCAAACCCTCACGGTACCCTTGTACCGTACTCCTTGATTTCCTTCACGCAGATTTAACTGCGTCTTATCAACGAGCGGGAAAGAAAGTCGAATCATTTCCATCTCTTTTGCTCTCGTGGTCAGGGTATCCGTGGATGCTGCAACATTCAAACTATTTTAATTTGATATAGTTCCCGAGACGAGACAAGTTCCTCTCACATCTCTATTAAGACCGCTTTAATTTAAACAAATATGTAATTCTCAACGCGCCCACTCCCGGCAGACAGCCACTGCCAGCGGCTTCGTCCTTCCCGCAGCTAGAGGTCAACATGTACCTACAATAGGCACCTAAACTGCCACAATTCTAAATTTGCCTCACGTACTGAGTGTCTGTGTTTCCACGCCCTCTATACGACCTAGTTTACCGAAAAAGGATGAAACCATAGTATACTGTCATTTTTTTTTGTCTCCGTGACAAATTTAAAAAAAAAACTGTGTTTTGTTTTATATCAGCTATTTGCCCATAGTACAAGCTTTGCTTAGGTTTGGGGTAAATGTGCTCTAATAATTATTTTTATATGCATTTGTTTCAAAGAAATGAGCGCCAAAACTGCGATTTTCTGGACTTTGTTTTGTTATACCAAGTTCCGGATACCGCTGCAATGGTCATGCACAGTCACAGCCGTCATCTCTTACCATCAGACGAGTGAATAGAATCATTTATTAACATAATATTTAAACATATACTTAAACATATACTTAAACTATATAGTCATTATACTTACACAGTTATCAACACAGTTAAAAAAAATATGTTTCGTCCGTTTACAAATGTTATTATTAGCTGTAAAGGGGCAATCATTCATTCATTCATTCATTCATGTTTCATCCGTTTCTATTCTATCACATTAAGAACCCACCAATCATAAATAGACATACATATAATAAATAACTGGATTTATACGAATAATTGGTTCACAGAGCAAATATATTTTCATAAAATAAACATGTACCACGTCTGTATCCATTATTCCAAGATATTACTCGAAACGAGACCTTTGGCGACCTCTTTCTATCAGCAAAGATATACTTTCTTTTATCCTTCCATCGTGGCCCGAGACATCGCAAGATCGCAACACATGTTTTTTACAACACGGTAATGTTGGAGGAATCAAAAATTTTTCGTGAATTCTTATCGCACGAATTTAATAAATAAGTTATATACTTGTCTCTAATGTATCGCTGTATAAAACTTTGTCGAGTAATTGTGTTTACAAGACACTATTAGACAATAAAAAAAAAACAAATAACAAGAATAATTGAATAAATGAAAAATAAATGTAAGGATTGTAACGATACCCTATATTTATATATATATTTAGTTATGGTCAAATAAAGAAACTTACATACACACATACATACAACCACGACCTCTGAAAACATTTTTATTTTATATATTTTATTTTGGGCAGTCGGGTATAGATTGTGTTGTTTTATTTAAATAGCCAAAAAATAAAATAATGATTCTGTAGATACTCACGGAGAGGGCGTTTTAACTTCGAATACAAATTTAAATATATATTTTAAGATGACAGACGCGGGAAGGCCTTTACAGTTACAGTAGTTCACAGAACGTCTCTCGAATTTGGGCTCGTTTAACTTAATCTTAATCTGAGCTTAACTTTTATGTAACAGTAATAAAACAAACCAAACTCTCTTCTGGTGGTATGATGTAACCTGTCCATGACCATTGCATTTTAGAGTAACAAAACAATGTCTCTGCTCTGGCGCTCATTACTTTAAGACTTTTGATGGTTAGTCTCAATAGCTGTTAGTTTGATAGCTGTAGCACCTATCAAACCGTAATACAGGAATTTTTACACACAACTGCTTGGAAGAATAACGTATCGTAGAATATCTGATACCGCCAAGCAGTAGTGTATACGCCGCGCTAAGGAGAACTGCCACCCAGAACTAGATGCGTTTAGTTATACTTTTGTTTTCTTTAATTTTAAAGAGAAGATAGTGAGCGAATCTGCTGTAGTCATTGTTATCAATAAGAGTTACATAAGCCGGAGTGGAGTGGTTCGGGTGCGAGTTCGTTGCCCGCCCCGTGACTCCGCGAGCGGCCCCGCGACCTCTCTGATAACCGGCCTCTGCGCACATCTTAGATTCGCGTTAGAACTCGCTTCTTTGTATAATACATAATTCATCTGCTATCCATTTAATCAATTTTAGTTGAATATAAATACCAATTTTATATGATAGCTTAGTGGTTAGTGCGGCCGGTTCACATGCTGAAGCGCGTGCTATCAAACCCCAACAGTAAGCTTGAAGAAGAAGATCGTGAGGACACCATAGCACGGTGGTAGGGTACTCTCTAGTACTCGCCTGGCTAGCTACCACCCTCAAGTTGTAAATTTGTCGCCAAGCACCTAACGGCGTGTTCTGGAAGCTTTACCTGAGAGCCAGTACCCGTTCCTGGCTAGGTGTGTTTACCATCTTCAATCACACCGTCACGTAACAACAGGTAGTCAAACACTAGCCAGTCAAACCAAAAGAAAACAAATAACTATTGATTTTTAGCAGTGAACTGCGCATACACAGGGCTGTAAACTCAGGGAGAAGTAAAGCGAAAGGTCCATTGTATCATTACCAACAACTTTCACGATTATTATTTTTTATCATACTGGATAACGGATTATTAAGTCGGATACTTCGTCTTTTAATAAGGACACTCAAAAAACGCAAAACATCTATTCATTTATAATAGTCAGTCAAAAAAATATAAGCATTAGTTTAAGTTATATCACTCAGTAAATACCTACATATAGTATTTTTTTAATATAAAATCCATCATTCATTAATCTACCTACTCAATAAAAAACAAGCAATGAAATTCGCTGCCCGAGTGGGTGTTCCCAGATAGATAGGTACAATCTGGGTGCCTTCACACCCAGTCTGCACTTCTTCAAGTCGCGAGTGAATCGGTTTCTTCTAGGCGAGCTTACTCTATCGTAGACCGCATCATCAGGCGAGATGGCGGTCAACTTCAACTTCAACTTTTCGATGCTAGCTTCTGCGGTGTTGCCACAATTTTGCCGAGAGATGGCGGTCAAACGCAAGCTTATTTAATATTTAAAAAAGAACTGTCAACTTCCAGCTGACAAGTAAAGTCAAGCGCGAAAGTGATACGACTTATACAATTAAAACAGATAAGTTTATTCATCTACTTTTATGACAATTATCTTAAAAGTACCGTTGCATAAATGTCGCAAATTAATCGTAGCTTGATATCGTGGTCAGATTAAATTAAATTATAAAATCAATGCCCCGATAATCTGTACGTGTTTGTTTAAGATATTTTAATGAGATCGAAATTAGTACTCATTATGTATACATACGTACGACACACAAGATTAGATATGTCACACTTCCCGTGTGTGCAACATAATTATTATCTTTTGCGTAATTGCGAAATGTAGGTATACTACTCGCTTATCTAAATTTCGCAATACAATGTATCACTACCTGTGTACACGCACACGCGCGCAAGCATATAGGAACACGCGTGAGATATTGCACACAGAGACAGTATCCAAAATTATCTGTTTAGGACAAACTAACCGATGACATTGGCTCAAATTCATAGCGTGCCCTATCTATTTACCGCCAGGATTAGCTGACCCTCCTCGGGCGGCAGTTTGTCTGAGGCCCCGGCGGGCGGAGGAGCTCAGCTTATGGCGGCGGTGGCTCAGTCAGTGTGTCACGTGGCCGAACCAGCGCGAGCGCAACACTATTTGTAATGTCGGTCAATGCCCCGAGCGTTAGATAAAAAAAACATATTTGTTTACGCGGAGTGTTACGCAAACTTTATTACTGATTGTCCCTCCGGCGTTCCGGTTGTACGTAAATCAATTCGAATCATCCATTATCTCAATGTTAATTATTTTGTTTTTATGGCTTTTATGTCCGAAGTTACTTACCGTTACAATGTCATTTGAATATTATCAAATAAATTAATACCATGTGCTGATTTCATAAATTATTTAACATAAAATAAATTCACGTATTATTTTTATAATGCCCAAAAACCTCAAAACTAGAAAACTGTATCGCTTATAACGTATATTATTTATTATCAATATTCCTGTAAAATTAATTAGCAAACACAATCGTCCCAAACGAGCCGACGCGCGGCGGCGTCGCGGGCCCGCGTCGTTAATTAATCAGCCGCCTTTAGAAAACCTGTTAGGTAACTCGGGAAATGGAGGAAAGCTCCGAGACGAAAGTGGACAAAGCTCCCTCACACAGACACGGCGCGCACACAGGCCCGCCGGCACACAGAGGCGCGCGGCGCAGTGTGCGTGCCGCACACGAGCGCCGGGTACGAAAACGAAAGTGTCCGACCGTCGGCGAACGCGGCCGAAGCGAGCTCACGAAGTCAGTGGAACTCATCGTCGAAACTGGGACATCAGTCCGCAATCCGACGCGAACCCCGGCGGACGGTGCGCGCCCGCTACTCCCGCTCGTTACGCCGTGTGACATAACCGCAGACAGTCGCGACCATGGTGTTCGGCGCGACCGAGTAAACATGATGGCTGTGGAAGTGCGGCCGGCCAGCGCCGAGCCGGAGCGCGAGGAGCCGCGCACGTTGGCCGCGCGGAAGGCCTATCCCTCGCCGCCCTACGAGACCCTGCCCTACGAGGACGAGTGCAAGCAGCAGGACGCATATGACGAGTGCAAAGTGGCCAAGGAGGGCGAGGACGGCGAAGCGCCGCTGGACTTGACAGTGCCCAAGGTGTCAGTGTGCGAGTTCGCGCGGCATCCCTTCACGGAGGCCGCCGACTTCGTGCGGACGCAGCTCATCCTGCAGCAGTCCCAGGGCTTCCTGGCCACGGGCCGCGACTCGGGCACCGACTCTGACGACTCCGCCGGCCGGCTCAGCCCCGGGGCGCAGCCGCAGGGCAAGGCGGCTTACAAGAAGTCACTCATCAAGAGATATAGTAAGTCGAATTTTTTGAGAAAACTTCGGAGATTTTCACTCGAGCATTATGTTCAGTGATAAATGTAATTATGAGTATAATTTATATTTTCGATTCCATTCAATCGCTTCTATCTTATCTTCGCGTGTTTATTGGTGCTGAAAATAGAACATACGATTACTTGTTAAATTGAAAATCTCTGAAAGGTATATAGAAAGTGAATCGGCTACGGCGTAGCGTCGTAGCGCTACGCCGGCACTGCATGGCCCTTTTTACTATTTTGCGCTCATCACTATCTTGTGTTGACTATTTTTGTTCAGCGCCGTTGTTTTGATGTCATATTCAAAGGTTACGCCACTTACTGTATTTGTCATGATCGACAGAATTAGAAATAAGCTGTCAGAAAAAAAATCACATGGACGTTTAGTTATTTTTATGTATTATAGGATAATATATCTTATTTATTATTTTACTCCTACATCACATCATAGCATTATTACAAACAAATACAAATTTACAATAAATTATATTTAGAACTATATTTATCTAGGTAGTTGTCATTATAAATAGATATTGTATATGTACAATAGTATGCAAGTGAACTGACCTAACACAACTTACGTTGTACAGTTGACGCCCGACCACTCCACAGTAATTGAAGTAACTTGCACTCATCGACTTCAATTATATAAAGATCTTTTTTATTCACACTTTTTTATATATTATCCGCTTAAAGTTAAATATTCCATTTAATAACTGTCCTATTTTCAATAATAGTAATTTAAGTTTATAATTTTTGTTTATATTTACCTATCTACCAATTTTATGTGCATTATACGTATATTTAATTGGATTAACATATTATTTTAATTGGATATTTGATTCTATGTACATATGAAATTTGTAACGGAGCTCTTGATCGTCCTAATATAGTATAAATATAAATTAGATCCCACCTAATTTTCCTTCTAAAAGGGTTTTTATAACAAAGCTAATAAATTACGACGAGGACACGGACTGTTAGCCGAGAGTACTGAGACCACCTCCCCGCTTCACCGTCCACGCTATCATCATCATACATGTCCACTGCTGGGTAGAGGTCTCTCGTAAGACCAGCCACTCAGGACAAGCGTCGGCTTTTGCTGCAGCCCTCACCAGCTGCCTTATGCCACTATTATTATCTTACCACAGATAATTGTTATTTTCAATTTTATTTCAATCGGACTGCCGGAGAACATTCTAAGATCGGTTTTTGATTCGTTTCTCGTAAAATGAATAAAATAGTCGTATTATACAATAAAAGCGTAACCCATTAAAATACGAGACGAAAAATATACGTTGTATTACAATCTAATTATTATTTTAGACAATAACAATACTAGACACAAGACAGTGTTCATTTCGATTTCACCAGCAGCTCTCAAACGTTTGAACCGACAGTTGTGAGACCAAATAAAGTAATAGAGAAACACAAACTTCCTAACTCCCGTACTCCATACATTTTAACCTTTTCTATAAACATTCTCTTGTTTTCGTAGCATAAGATATTCGCACCAAATTGCTTTGATAACGTTTTGATAAAAGTAATTATTTGTCTGCAGTAGGTGAATATACAACAAAACACAAAATGCAATACATTTTAAGCCCAAATAATACCTTGTACCCAAAAATTTCCAAACTATTTAAAGTGTTTTAGGAGTTCCTGTTCTCGATTGTCACAAAAAGCTTCCTCCGGTATCTATATATATAAATTAATTATATATATGGTATGTCAAAACTATAATAGGTTTGAATTTAAACTCTAACCAAGTCAAAAAACGCAATATAAATAATATAAGGAAAGAAAAACATTACAAATACAGACATCGTCGGCAATTTGAATATTAAATAATCAGATCAATACAAGCTTTATCAATTTAAATTATAAATATGAAGTAGGTATAAGTTTCATCTCGCGTCTCCTACAGTGACTTGAATTATCTTTATCAATAATGAGGGCATTTCTCGTAAATAGAGCCCAACCCGTAGTAAACATGCAAACGGACAGACAGACGGGTTGGCGGTACAATACTCTATTGTTTGCAAGAACGCGCCTCCAGCCGCTACATAATATTTTTACAAGCAGTCTAGACGGTTTTTTAGTGTAAAACTTTTTAGTAGATATTCTGGCTTATTAGAAAATTTCTGTTAATAGATTTGATCCAAAAAAAAACAGAATACACCGAGTGCGGGCTTTAAAGGCAGATTCAAATGACCACAAAAACAGGTAACGACAAATTGAAAAATTCCTTGTTCTTTAATTCGATCAAAATTACTTTTGACTTTATTTTGAGATACGCAAATGAGAGATTAAATTTTATATCATTTTATTTTTTTAAATCTTTATACAAAAAAGTCCCCCAATCTACTCAAACCTATTACGCAAAAATAATTGGACTAGCCTTAATGATTCATATGTAAATAAAATAAATAAATACATATCCTAGGATATTTCACACAGCGCTATCTAGCCCCAAATTAAGCAAAGCTTGTAATAAGAAAACCAGATAACTGATAGAATATTTAAATACTTTTAAATACATACAGAACACTCAAACACAAGGCAAACATTTGTGCTCGTCACACAAATGTTTGACCTGAGTGGGATACGAACCCGCACCTAACATCTCAGGACCATGCCAGAACTTCGTGTTCCACGCTACTATTTATATATATACTTATAAACGATGCTTTAAATCTATCTATGCTTAAGGTAATATTGTCCCAAAGCATCGCATTTAACGTCCGCAACAAAATTCAAAAGCATTTGAAGCATTGATTAACTTTAAGCAACATTTATAAGTAAGACCCGAGTATCCTTCACTATCTTCTACCACTACATAATATCAGATGAGCTTCAATCAAAGCCTGTCAACCATATAACAAAATTTCATTCCGAGCTAGAGAATTAAAAAAAATCGAGTTGCCTTGGCATGTGGGATCCGCCGGCCAAAGCTGCAAATTTGGTTCGCGCTATTTGTTGAATAAGAAGATTACGAGATAGAATGTTAACATATCCGTTTGACACATTGATCAGGCCGTGTTCGGATCCGCTCTTTATTATCCGACCGTGGTGTAGTGTAATGTAGTACATAGGTATGCAGTATTATGTCATGTGAACAGTCTAATACGGAAAGTCTCTACTCGTACTGCGCACCAAACTGTAGACTATGAAGAAACCGAGATAAAACTGAATACGAGAATATCGTTTTAAAAATAACTTATTGTGCACTTCGAAAGCAAAAATGCAACAGTGCATAATAACAATGCAACACAGTTCCAGGTCGTTAACACGAGGCGGAAAACAACACACATGGCGTTATGTACTTACTGCGATCGATATTATATATATTGTGTGCTCCGAGGTATGTGCTGTGGTTTTATACTTAGTTTGATAATTTTAATGTACACATGTCTATAAGTAAAGCAGTATTTGTTTTAATTATGCTGTAAATTTTACATAATACTTTATATTATGTTTATTTAGGTAAATGATTAAAATTTAGTTCCAAGGAAATTTCTTTTTACTTATTTGAAATTTATGGACCATTAAGATCATCGGAATTAAGAACAATAGGATACAGGAGCAATAGGATATACAAGCAACAGGATATAGAAGCAGCGAAATACAGGAGCATTAAGATAAAGGAGTAATAGAATACTGAAGCAGCAGCATAAAGGAGCAGTAGGATACAGGAGCAACTAAATATAGGAGCAGTAGCATAAAGGAGCATCAGAATACTGGAGTAGCAGCTATAAGGAGCTATAGAATACAGGAACAGTAGGATAAAGGAGCAATAGAATACAGGAGTAGTAGGATAAAGGAGAAACAGAATACAGGAGCAGCAGCATGAAGGAGTTATAGAATAAAGGAGCAACAGAATACAATAGCAGCAGCATAAAGGACCAATTAAATACACGAGGAGTAGGATATAGAAGCATTATAAAACTGAAGGAGTAAAGTACAAGTAGGCTGGTGAGCAGTGCATCTTCATTTCTATTCATGATTTACCTTTAAATTTATGGTCAGATCTTTCAGATTTCAATTATGTATATAAAAATCTCTCTTATCCTTAAATGTTACTTTTCATGTTTCTATTTCGACGCTTAATATTAAGACTTTTAAGTCCATGTGTACACAACGCGCATTTCCCCGTTGTGTAATAATTTACTACGATATATTTCAATGCTCTCAATTCTCATTAACTTTACAATAATTGCACTTTAAGTGATAAAGGACCACAGGATATTTCTAACGCAGCTGACAACAACTCTGGGCTTTTCTCTGATTCATACGAATACAAGAATTTAACCAGTCATAATATTCTAATTTTAATCATACGTGCAATATACTAAATTTAACTAGGAACGTTTACTGATGTTAAGCTGAAGCCACGGAAGCCGCGGTCTGTCTTCAGATGGACGACCATTAGTGACTTCATAATCCTGCTTACTGCGAGGAACACTTAAAATTAATTTAAAATCGTCATTACTTAAAATGAACTGGTATAAATTACATAAGGCGTAATGTCCTTCGACATGTGAACAAACGTGTACTTTGTAATTATTTCAGTAGTTGTTTCGAAATGAGGTTGTTCACTTTTAAGAAAACCGCTCGTAATAATCGAAAGGAATTTCCGATGTGAGGTAATTTAGCGCTTATTGGAAAGGATTTCATAATGTTCCTGGAATATTTATATATTAACTTTTGATTAAGTTTGGACAACAAAATCATAAATTATGATGTCAAATTGCATATGCATTTGTATATTCCACAGAATCCGATTTATTTTATGCCCTCCGTATCCCCTCAAAGACATACCAAACAGTAAAAAAAGTAAAGCACACAAGAATCATACAAATCTAGTCTGAACAACAAAATGCATAATATGAAAACATACACTAAAATTTAAGCAATCAATAAATCTAGTAAAAATTCTTGTAGGTATTTATTCGGTCTCAACTCAAATCTCAAATACTTTTGTGATCTGATAACTTCTAAGTCAACGCACGCTATAACGTCACTCACCACCAAGAGAGACGGTAGTCAAATATAACGCGCATATATACCCTGGACAGTTGTACATCTTTGAGCCTTTTGTCGTCAAAACTCTTTTGGACTCAAAGAGCTTCATTTCTTCTGATCTACGCCACTCGTGACCAAAACGCTGGCCTCTATTTTGCACAAAGTTTAAGTATTGCCATACAACGTGGCAATGTGGACCTTAGATTAGGTAGTTGATTTAATTGAACATGTATTTTATTTTAAATAATTCATATATGTACTTCATATGTTTCTTTCTAGCTAATAAACTAGGTATATAATCTAGTATCTAAACAAAATCTAGACGTGTTGAATGGACGTATGTAGGTAGATTTGCGAACGATCAAACACACTCATCGCTCACAGTCAGGAAGAGCGCGTCAAACGTTAACAAGTACAGTTGGACTCAAAATCGAGTGTCTCCGATGTGCTCGCGGTATAGACCACGCGGTTATTCCAATGGCCAATGTGAAAACGAAGTATTTTTCCGGTGACAATATTATCTAAACTTCGGGTTCTAACTCCTCAATCCTGACCCTGCAAGGATAACGTAAAGTACCTAGCATTAAGCTTTATCTTTGTACTCCGGGTACCAACTTAATCCTCATGCTGTAAGGGTAAGGCCACATAAAGCGTAAAGACTGAGGATCTGTTGATGGTGTACTGGTTTCGTGCTTTTAACACACGTGTGATTAAAAATTTGCGTTTTTGTCCGATCGATTTCCCGACAATGTTGCATCTGACAACTATATCATTTAAAGTCGGCACTATTCGAGTCCAGGGCGACGCCGACGGGGCAGACATCACGATACCTATAAACGTGTACTTAAACAGTGACAAATCTTATTGAAAATAAGTACGTGTATTCGTACGCATTCGGTTACTGTGATGAATTTGTTGTTTAGGTTTCACTGTACTACGCTGAGGAGATCCAGCTCTAACCCACGTCCACGTATTGTTTACCGCATCCGGCGAGGAATAAACATGCATTTTTTACGCACCTTTCTCTTCCGACC
The DNA here is from genome assembly GCA_950106695.1 of Biston stratarius. NCBI lineage: Eukaryota > Metazoa > Arthropoda > Insecta > Lepidoptera > Geometridae > Biston > Biston stratarius. Next base: position 32,821,330 of record OX467109.1, read on the forward strand.
TGCGCCCGCGCACCAGGTAACTCTAACATTTCACCTCGGGATTTGATTCGGCAGCTGCGTTCGATATTAGTTTCATGCGCATCCTTTCTCGATGAATATTCATGGGAAAAGATTTTTTTGGCGAACGCGGAAGAACCCATCCTTTACGCGATTTTAACTTGACACAATCTCTAGATCTGTCATGAGACGAGGGCTTCATACGATTCAATCGAACCTTAAATAAATCTTAGAATTTGCACAGGGATGAAATGGTAAGTAGGTTCCCGGAAAACAGTCGCGATGAGCCGTGTATCGATTCTAAACGGCTCCAGTACTTTCCAGTGCTTGATAACCTAGTTATATGAGAATTTTCATGAATTCAGCTATAATTAAAACATATTTAGGTCGTGAGATTAATTGGTGCTGAGTTTTAACAAATGCGTACACTCCGAGGCGGCACAGTTGCGTCGATTTTTGACAGTACTTAATTAAAAAACTTGTCATGAAGTATAGCTGTACAATTGTACATATATCCAAATACCAAATTTTTTAACTTTTCTCTGAATTTCATCATCTGGATACATCCTAGATCAGAGCGTAGAAACTAGTGGATTATTAAATACTACTAAGGGATTATCTTACATATTCATATATCATTTTATTGACGTGTTATTAGTTTTTTTACATAAATTATGTATTAGTATGCGTGCATTCTGATCACCGTGAATGACTAGATCTACAATCTGCGTACATGCATTGCACGGAGCTACATTTCTATAAAAATACTGTAAGCTTATTTTGGATTATTTATTTTATTTTATTGTCAAACCAGCAAAGCAGCTACAACACAGTTGATACAAATTAAATATAAATGTGGCTAAAATTAACTGCCGTCTCAATTATAGGTACAAACCTCATTCAATAACACAGTAAATGCATAAAATTAAATTAATATACATTAACTAAATTTAAAAATAATACAATTGAATCGAAATTATTAGCTAATTGAATTGAAGTTAATTATAAATTATTATTCTCCTTTTCCCCAAATTATGGAATTTTGTATTGAGGGAACAGGAAATTGTACATATCTATTATTTAGCGAAACATTTCGCCTGTCGCAGTGCCTACTCTCGATGACTTGTCCTTTGATAAAACAACTGCCACTATTACATCCCGAAAATCAATAACAGTTGTCAGACTCGCCCTTATCGTTATTCTGAATGTTTAATTAAGGAAAACTTGGTTTCTGCTTCATCATAGCTCACGAAGTCAACGAACTCTCGCAACCATCATCAGGTGGTTATAAACCAGCGCGCTATATGCGAGTCGGATTCGTGCATAAAAGGAATTGTAACACGAACCGCTCGGTATCAAGCAGTGGACTTATTCGTGGCTAATCTACGTAATGAGCTGCCGTAGTAGGAAGTCTGTCGGGCGTCGAACCGGCGTACCAGGAATGATGACCAATCGATGCGTGCTTTCTGCTGACCGCGTTTCATTTGCATACATGTATTGTGTGACATTGTGTTTTACTGGGCGACACCTTTTATTAATTAAAACAACGATCTACCTGTGCTACTAATTCTTTTTATATACGAGTAAGTATCGTTTAGCTATGAGTTATCTTGATTCCATAGTTTTCCGTTACTAATTCTAGTAGTAAGAACTAAACTGACATCTGTGTTGCTTGCATGAAAAAAAGGACAAATGATCATAGAATACTTTTTTCTCATATCGGCACTAGAGTTTCTTAGCGAGCTTGAACTCCGTAGGGAATAAACAATAGTTGTAGGAGGCATTTTTTAAACGTTTTCGAAAAGAACTGATTCGGGACTTTAGGCATTATGGTTGCAGCTATAAAGAAGTTTTAGGTGCTACCAGAATGGATCCTAAAGAAACCTTTGGTTTTGTGTGACACTATGATTAAGACGCGTGTCGTCACAACTGCCAATGCCATTTAACTGTCACGAGCTTTTTGTTATATTATCCTCGTTGAAAAATAACCTGTCGATGTCTACGTCCCAGTATATTCAGGATATCAGGCTAAGTTTTCCAGTCAATGGAAATCGAAAATTCGACAATTCCGCGTAAATGATTCGTAGATTACAAAATAATAATAAAAAGTAGCTTAATTTACTAAAGTGATGTTTTTTTTTTCACTGAAGTAAAGATCGAATATCTTTATAAAATACTTTCGAGCTCTGATATTGTAGAACCCGGAGATGTCTCGGGTCGACGTACTCGCATATTTGCATATATTACCAGAATATGAGTTAATTTTAATTATTGCCTCAGACGTAACAGCGCGTCAATAGACGATCCAATACCTACTCTATTATTACACCGGCTACCGGCGCGGACGGTACCTGTCTCCGCCGATTCGAATATCTCACAAAAAATGATGATTTTCAATTCATATTAATTCCAACGTCATTCAACGAAATCCATATCAACCGGTCGACGCTTCATTTATAATATGAACCGTGATCCCTTCGACGTTGAGTTTCAAATCGGTCGTTTAGAAACTTAAGTTATGACATTAGAGGTTACCGTAAACAATAGAATGTCTCGAAAGGGTGAGGAAGGGTTGTTCTTTTTTCGAATAGCTTCCTGCGAACGGTCGTCTCTATCTTCCCGGTAGCGCAGGAAAGGGACGCAGCGACGCTGATTTGTGACTTGATTTTTTATAATTTTAGTATTCAAATGACGCGAACGCATCCGTTTTTAGAATTTGAAAAATAAATAAACGATCCGTTGAAACTACAGCATGGTCTATTGATAAACTATAAACAGTTTTACAACTTCCTTAGTGAACAAAGATGTATTAGCATAAAGTTTTACAGGTCACAGTTAACACTTCTGTTTTTTTCTTCCTTCCTCCTGCCAGGGCTGTAGTGTTGCATGTTGTGCATGTGATAAGTATTTTAAAATTCTAGTCTAACCAAGCATATGTTCAAGTAAAAGTCACAGATGCAGACTTAACGTGGAATAGCTGCGGAGTTTTGGAAATGACACGACAGTTTATGTTTCAACAAATTATATCACTTGCCAACATAACTAACGTAATTGATACGCTGCATATTAGTATCCAAATACGAGTTTTATAAAATAAATACATTGTGTCATGATTTGTCATTATGTTAGTACCAAAACTTGTACGCCATTAATAAGTCTGTATATCCAAAAATAAAGCTATTAAAGACACCCGCGTCGGATAATCGATGTTTTTATCTAATCGGTCGTGTGTAAATGCGTGCAATGCTCTTTTATCCGAGAACACGTCGCGAAGGGGCCGCATGCGCATGTCTGGCCGGCCTTCAACCGCAGCCGAAGGCTATACACTGTTTCACAACAGACAAACAGACAGACCCGTCCGGCCGCGCTCGGGGCCCCTCCGATTGCCGATTCAATCGACAATTTTAACTCGCGATGACACAATTTTACCATAAAAATGAACACGATCTACGCCCGTTACTTTTTGCCGAAACATGTGAACAGATAAAGCGAGGAAAAAATCAGTTAATAGGGTCATACGGTGCGGGCGAACCGCTGGTTTCCGTAACCATACACCGCTCACCTCGCCCGCTTCATCTGTCACACAAAAAACGCTTAACCCAATTTTTTAAAGTGCATTAAAAAACCTACCTGCCTCCGGTAGCGGGACTACACCCCCGACTACAAAAAGTACTACTTAACAGTAAAGGGAACTTTTTTGATTCTACTTTTTTTGTAGCGACGAGAAATGTGTTTTATTGGCGAATTTATGACGGTTCAGTATTTCGCAACGGTGCCTTTATGCGCTTTGTCTATGGTTTGCAGATGTTTTATTGCAAAATCTTGTAATGGCAACTTCCCTGTATAAAAGTAACCTTTGTTCGCCTTTCTCTGCGCAAAAAAAGTTTTAACCCTGTATTTTAAACAATCTACTTGTACAATTATTGTGTTGTCGGTGCCAACTGCCCGCAAAAATGTCGTTTTGAATGTCTTTCAACGTTTAGCAAGGATGTTTTTTTGCGACGGACATTTAAAAAACATTTATTTACAGCAATGTTATTTAAAATCAGGCGGCCAATCAGATCAACAAGAAACCGATCAAGTGCTAGCCGTACTCGCACTCCGAGGGTTCCGTAATACCACACAATAAAAATTAAGTAACTCGAATCAATTTAAAATCATTAGTTTGACCCGTAATCGCCTTGTTGTTTTACTCATAAACACGACACGACACAAAACAAGGATCATATTAAATTTTATTATAAACTAGCTATGCCCGGCGGCTTAACCCGCCGCCGTCGGCTTCTACAGGTCGTATCGTGATGTAAAATAGATAAACCTTTTCAAATCCGACTGGTTGTTACAGAGATTAGCGCTTACAAACAAACTCTGTCGCTTTATTATATTAATAGTATAGATTAGATTTTTAAGCATTATAAATGTAAACAAGTAAAAGTTTATTGCTTAACCATGCTGTAAACATATAGTACATACACTACGGTTAATTAGATGTACGTATGTGTGTGTTGCGCCGGCGTCTAGCCGACACGTCAGCGTCGCGGGCGCAGATTAACACGTAGCTAGTACTGGTCGGTACATCTACCGACTGTCGAATAACCTGTGGCTAATGTACCCAATGATGTCATTAGCTTCCGGTCACCCACACACGCGTGGACGTAACTATCGGCACGATTCAATGAATAGAACTTACACATTACTCTGTTTATGTGCGAAAACGAACCTGTAGTTGTAGAAATATTTTTCCTCTTAACTATAATAATATAATAGGCCATGTAATTTACTGTGATTTTATAATAAGGATATATCCATATCTTCCTATGGAAACTATTCGGAACAATGAAAACGCTTATAAAGTTATTCCGTTTTAACTTAACAAAAATATAGTTTTAGGTCGTATGAAAAAGGTCCAAATACAGACCTAAATAAAAAGTGTAACGATAGTCATATGCCAACTTGGAAAAAAATAAGTCTTGACATACCTACTCGTACCATTTATCCAACATCTCTCCATCGTAGATAATACACAAGATAAAAGATAGAAAGGTAGTTTTTACCTTTAGTAACAACTTTTACGTATTCTCTTCACGGCATATAAATACCAATTATTGTCTAGATACCGTCTGGAAGAAAAATATAAAACAAGAAACCTTCTTGTCGGGCGGCCATTTTTTAGCTCTGGGCTGGGAATAGTTTTGATTAGAAATAGGTATGTTTTAGGACGAACTAGAGAATTGATCTTAGCTTAACGCAATTTTAGGGACTGAAAAGCAAGTAGCCACTTACATAGTACACCTACTCTTGTTCAGCTATGATAGCTTAGCGGTTAGCGTAGTCACACGCCGAAGGACGTGGGTCCAAAACCTAGCAATGTGATTGAGCTGCCGGTGAAGGAAAAGGTGAAGAAAATAATGAAATACATTTTCAATAGAAGTATATTTTGTATTATTTACATTTGTTTTTGGGTGTTTTATAATCACATCATGAGTTTCGTCATATTGTTGGGTGGTGACAACATGCACTCTAAACCGATGTGGTTCTTAAACTTTTTATTCGTGCACTAAGAAAGAATTTTTATATTTTATGCTAATTTTAGCTTTATGGCGATTTTTCTTAATGTATGTAGACTGGTACAAACGTGAATGAAGGACATCTCTCAGTAATTATACTATCGAGCAACCACATGTAGATCAATAACGACCAGTAGAAGGCTGTACGTAACATATTACTAATAACTACAGTCGAAATATTCAATTTCCTGTTTGTAATAATGTCGAAATATCCGCTGACAAATCTTAATGCCAACGAAAAAATCTCAAGCTTAATACGCTTTATTTCACAGAATACCGCATAAACCAAGTAACTTGACTCGACGTGACAATGCCGCCAGCCTGTTGCGCGCTGCCGACTGTCGGAGAACTTGACCATTATGACCATTGTGTCTAATCTCTACCAATTAGAACACTGGTTGAAACTCTGTCTCATAGGATCAGCCCTTTGTTTATAAATAGTCCCACTGCTGGGCACGGAGTTCCTTCTCATTATGAGAAGGGTAAGGTCATAGTCCACCACGCGTCCATCAAACAGGTCGGGAATCGATACAGTTCCGTAATGACACGTGTTGCAACTAGATGGAGTATCCGTCGAGTTAACTCGCGGTGACGTATTGTTTTCTCATTATAAGAAGCATTTTTAAGTTACACCTTAAGACGTATTATCACTATTCCTTTCTTGTGGTCAAGTGAACAATTAACTAAACAGAACTTATAAATGAGTACTCAATCACTAAATGGCCATGTCGGAATGGTTTTTTTCTTGTAATCGCAGCTTCCTAGCGAAGATTTCTTCGGTATTCGCGATGTTCCGACGCTTACAACACTGCTTGCCCAACTGATCGAATGACGAAATACAACGTATGCATGCCGCGCGCACACCCTTGCCAGCTCAGAATGTGGTTTGGAAATTCAACTAGATTTTATGTTCCGTAAGGTTTCATAGACGCAATTTGACAATAATGTTATGTGAAATTGGAGTTTGCACTTTTATAGTAGCCATTCGTTATCTATAATTACGAGTATGTATATATATGTAGTTCACACGAAACTTTAAAAATCTTCTCGAAATTTTCCATTCAAATCCTTTTTAAATACAGCCTACCAGATTTTAAGCAGAATGCGGTCTATTATTAGAATATCTAAAATGCAGTTTTTACGTTTCATGAATGTGTACTTAATTTGTTCCGCATTCTACATTTTTGACTGTATTTTCAATTTGATGCATTTTGACAAATCATCCCAAATTCAGCAGAGTAATGTCAGCAAGTCCGGTCTTGAATAAGTACGTTTTATCTAGAAATACTCGTAAATATAAAGTAGAGACAATGACGACCGGCGTCGCGGTTACGAAACCGATAAGTGTGTCAATGTCGGGTGTTCGCGCGGCCGCGGGCGGCGCGCTCGCGGTTCAAGCGCGGTTACAGAACGAAAAACTGCTTTTTACGTTCCATCCACTCGACGCAAACTGATCTTGAATCGCTCGTTTAAATATGTTTGAATTTTCTTACGACTAGCACCGCATTTACCCGAACCCACAGGAGCATAACAGTCTCCAAGATCAGCTTCTACTGTCAGGATTTTACTTTTCTTGTTATAATTTATAACTCGGTTGCGGATACGACCCTTATCGTTCTTAGATCGAGACGGGCCAGAGAACTAGTCTCCAACATAATTCAGCATATTAGCAAGTTGAAGTGGCAGTAAGCTAGCTATATTTACCGCATAACTGATAACCTCTGGTATTCTAGAATGGATACAGCAAATCGCCAAACGTTGTTTAGGACGTCCTGAGAATAGGTGGAATGACGTTATACATAAGGCAGCTGGCAGTGGCTGGAGGCGATAGGCTTAGTGGCGTGTCTCTAGGCAGGCCTATGTTCAGCAGTTGCCTATCATAGTTAATGATAATTATGACACTAACTACTCGGTTTCACCCGCGTTTTACGGGATATAAAGTTACCTACGTGTTAATCCAGGATGTGAGCTATCAGTTACAAATTTCATTCAAATCTGTCTATCCCTTACAGCATGAAGAAGTAAGAAATATGTATAAATATTTCGTTACAACTTTAAAGCTTGAAAATAATCTATTTGTAACTCAACTAATCCAATAATTTTCATTGAAACCATCTTAATCTAAATATATATTTATTTTTAGTATTTCAAAGCCATTATCGCTGCGTCTAGGATTACCTCAATCCTGACTGTTACCATCACAACTAAGTTTACGTACATACGTTACGTTACAAGTATTATTGGTGACGAAGTATTATTTCCCTGGCGGTGTTTACTCTCGCAGTTACAATGAAAACAGGCAAAGGAAGCTAGCCGCCGCCGCCGCTCGGCCGGCAATGCGCGCGCGGCTTCGCGCTTGTTTGTTTGTTTGCGCTGGCGCGTGCGCAATGCCGGTATTTCACAGTTTCCGGACCTAACTCAGCTACTACGACAGCCATCGGTCACGGATGCTCTCATTATACCGTAACTAAAAACAACATGTTCCCCAAAACGCTTTACGAAGGTGACGACGATACGAACGGAACTCTCTCCATTGGAATGGCCATTGCAGTGATACACAGAACTTTGAGTAGTAAAACAAAGTCCAGGGCGTCGCTGCTTTAACGCTTATTACTTTGAGACTTTCAATGGTTCATCTCAATAGACCTGAACCCGGAAAACATTCATGATTACACACTACTGCTTGGCGGCAGAATATCTAGTACTGCGGTGGCACCTACCTCGTCCACCTCCTGCTAAGGAGATGTCAAGAGGTGAGATGGTAATAAAAAGGTGATAATCTATTACGAGATATTAGTAAATGTAAGTATCCCCTAAAAATGCTTGTTATCTTAACTAAGTTAACAATTAATTGTTTGATCCTAACGGTTACCTCGAGACCCCTGTGTATTTTTAACCAATACTGCTCGTAATCTAATTTAAAAACTGTGTTGAAACGAACTACTTTATGTTTACAATACTCGAAGTATACCTTGGACTTTGATCTGCCTCTCAAAGTTCTGTGTATGCACAGAACTTTGCGCTTATCAGGCTAGCGTTTCGTTCGTCTTATTTCTTTTACATAAAAATAATTAACGACATCAACTTATTGTCTAAGAAATATACCTACACACAATTTCACTTTTCCTTTAGGCTTTGAGATCAAGGCTTCGCTAATTACAAATCTTCATACAGTCAAATGAGAGGTTTAGTGTGGAAAATTCAGAACGCCAAATATATTAACCATAACTATGATCAGAATTTAAAAACGATTCGTGTGCAAGGATTACAAAACCCGTACTACAATTCGACTATCACTTCGCGAACGTGTCAAGTGAGTGTCAGAGTGGCAAGTTTGCAGTGTTCGCGGGCAAGGATAACCCGTAGCGCAGCCAGTCTGCCGCCACAGACTGCGCAGCAGTGCGCGCAGCGCGCTGGAGGATGGTTGCGCAATCGCCGCCGCGCGGTAAACAGGAAAACGGCCCAGAATTTCGGACTTTTCGACTGACTCAGAGAGCTTACACTGTTGTTGTTGACAAACCGTGGCACTCGCTTCAAGCCTGTCAGAGGTCATCGCACACGTCACTCAAAGAACCTCAACCTACCGCCGTGTTGATCATTTTAATATTCGATGTCGAATTTGGCCCTCTAGCCTACGAGCGTATACCGTGACGTATCGCAATACATGATTGCGTAGATTTTTCTAACATAACTAAGTCATCGAAGCAGTAAAATTGAATTCAAGTCATAGGATTTTTAAAATGTCGTTTAGTATAACATATAACACGAAAACACATTGACTTCACTAATGTTTCGGGCGTGCAAGCTAGTCGGCTTTACAGACTGATATTTTGAACTACATTTGTCAACAAATAAATATCGGTGGACATTTCATAGACGACTGATAGAATATTTATTTATATTTTTTTGTAAATTGTAATACAAACACCCAAACACAGACTATTCGTCATATAAATGTGCTGAGAAGAAATAAAGTCACAAATGAGGTAACAGGGCTGTCAACAAACTTTTTTATTTTATTTCGTACTCTTGAACAAAAAATAAGTTTATAAACGGTTCATGCTAGTGATGCGAAAAGAGCTAGAGCTAGTGCGGACTAATCGTACAGCGGAAAGCTCTCGTGTCGGCTCCAGCGGCCGGTGTCGAAACCCCCGCCCGCGCTCTTGCGAGGCTAGAGTTCCGAGGCCCGCCTGCAATCGAGGGATTGCCAAACATTTCCGGTAACACTTTACCGGTTTTCTTGCCGAACTTTTTCTACCACAAATTATGTCATTGGTCAACCGTAAATACGGTCGTCGATTGTTATCTCAACAATAATTAATGGTCTGTCAGGTCGTTTTGTTTTCAGGTAATTGCTTACCTGTAGGTATCGTTGTGAGTACGGGCCTCGTTAAGGTTCCTTTTTAATTTATTGTGTTGAACTAAAACGTAAATATTTTATATTTCATCTCTGATTCAACTCGGAGCGTCTGACAAACCAACAGTGCTTGTCGTGGCCATGTGCCACTAAGCGCCTCCGGTATGAAACCGATTTCCTTAACATAATCACGAATTGTATGTGATTAAATATCGAAAGTAAAACTGACTGCAAACCATTAAAGATTCGTATCTAACGTGACCCATTAATTGCAGTAAACATTTTGTAATCGCCGATAAATAGCTTCTAATCGTATCCATGAAAAATATTTCCATTGTAATGTGGACATATTGTTTGTTGGCCACACACTCAGTGTATTAATGCGGTGGACAGAAACTGCACGGCCATTCCTTGTTATCTCCGTTTTACTACAGTACGCCCAAAGCGGGTCCAAAAATAACTGAGGGCTTGCACTTTACCTGAGCCTATTTTTCCGATCAAGTACAATCCGGGATAGTTAAGAACGTGAATAGGTAGCTCGTAGGCAAGCGTGCTCAAGCTTCGGTCACACTGTCGCTTTCCGTCAGGTGATATCGTAGTCAAACGCACGCCTAGCCTGTTGTAAAAAAGGAACATATGTACATATATAGTGCACACGCGCTGCGCCGTGGCGTGGCGTGGCGTGCGGTGCGGTGCATTCTCGCCTAGACTCGGTATCTATGTGTTAGGCTCACTATCGTAGTGCGGGGCGCGGGCGGCGCTCGCAACCGGGTCAAGGGAGTCGCGATGCACCGTTCACGCTAAATCTCACTTTCGCGCGCTGCAAATCCAACATGGCGGAGCTAGTGACGCGCCGTTTCCATCTCGATGACACAATTCCAGACGACCTTTTATTTTTCACTTTCCATGTAATTAGGACGTGGCGGCTATCTTATGTTGCAACGCTTTACACGTGGACCGTAATTGAAGAAACAAACAAAACAGTATGTACTTACCTATGTTACAACCCAATATCCTTGTCCCTATTTCTTATTTCCTCCGTCGAGTGCCGCGTAATCGAGATAGCGAGTTTATCTGGCCGTAGTGGCGTCTTATCAACCGACAACTCGAATTAATGCAATACGTCGTGTACGATAAACGAGTGAGATTTTATTATTTGTTTGGTAATTTGACATGATTTCGATAAACGCCGATTACATCGCCCATCGCACGAGGCTCGGGCGATGTTTATGCAGGAAACTTTTTAAGCGCCAATCCGTACTTGAACGAATCAAACGGGAAATAATTTTTAAGAAAGCGAACCTTGGATCGAATCTTTCCGGAGTACGAGTCTAACTGCGCAGACGACGCTGTAGACACGAAAAAACAAACTGTTAAGGTTTGTTTACACGTACTGCGGCCGTGGATCGAATTAACGTGCGATCGAGGCTGCACGTAGCGGGCTGTTGTTTCCCTGCGCAAGGTTGGCCCAAAAACATCTATCGCAACACCACAGCCGGCTTTTAGGACATGACTAATGGACAATAGACTTGCGAAATAGAATCGGCCGTACTTCACTATCGGTCTGCCGATCGATGTTTGATGAATCGATATTAATTTACTCGCTATTGGCCGATACGTCGTAAAAAAGATAGGTCGGTAGTTTGTTTAGAAAATAAAACATCCGTTCGTTGGCGAACTTCTTCACAAGTGGGTGAGCGTAGTTTATCGGCGGACTTCAAAAGTGAAATGGAGCGGTTGTTACACCGTTCGTAAGATCCCTCTTAATATGTAACTTTAGTATCAAAGAAAAAAATCTTTGTTAACTTCTATAAATGTTAAACAAACAAGTATTAAGCAAAAGTATTAAAAAATATAGTTTAATAAACCTCTACCTCTCTCATCTACTTTAGAATAGAGGTAGAGGTAGAGAATAAACCCAATAGAGTAATTGCACGCTTACTAATGTTGTAATTGTTGTCGATGCATATTTATGTACGATTTGGCGTGTAGCGATGTCCGCATCACTACGGTACGGTAGTAGGTGTAGCGTAGTGTGAACCGAGCGAGTGCATCGCGTAGGAAGCGCCCTTCACGCCGCCCGACCTACTTTGCGCGCAAACAAATATAAACTACGTTGTCATCTCCGCTCAATTAAATATTTTGGTTTATATTGCAAGCACCTAAATACTTGATATTAATTAAAAATTATCTTATGTTATTGTTTTATTTCAAAAGCAATTCATTCACAAAAAAACTTTGGTATAAGAAAAAAAGGTTAAAATAACTTTAAAGAAATAATTCAAGATATTATCCAGACGTTCACTGTGTTCGATGTTTTTATTGATCAATATAAACATTTAAGCCACTTTTTATATTTCCATTTCTCCAAAAAGCATGTCTCACAGCCAATTAACTATAATTAATTCTTACGCATTCGTGTCATACAAATTACCAACAAAAAGCGCATACGTAACATCGCATATTCGGATACAGTAAGCCCATGTTGAGCTTCGCCGAGTGACACGATTCCTTCCTTCATGAGTCACAGCTTTGCGTAACGCTTCATAATGCTGGCTCATTACCATTCGCCATTACAGCTTATCACTGCTCACGGATAGAGACGGCGAACTTTTTTTGGCAGCACTCATTTGCAAACTTGAACTAGTGCGGTACTTACCTATATTCAAATCTCGAACTTAATATCGAAGTAGTTATTACAAATACATATGTATCTAAAACCATATTCGTAGTGCCTACGTGACGGAACAGAGCGGGAAACGTTTTTTTTTTTAATGGCAAATACATGAAACGATTGCGAGACAGATGGATAGAGAAGTAATAAAACTTTTTAGTGCTGTATACCTGTAGCCTAAAGTGATTGGTTTAAAATAGTTTTGCTATTTACAGTTTACACGGCAGCGTAGGCGATTATGAAACTTTCATATTTGATACATAGATTGGAAACGCTGGCATTTTAACCTACTCTTATTTCGCGTTATATATGAATCTAGTTGCCAATGTCATAAATATTTGTATCAGAATAATTTATATTTATCTAACTTGTTATTAGGTAAAATATTAATATATTATAAAAGTAACATAACCCCTGGATGGATACACAAATATTTCAAAGCCAAAAATAAATAAATTGGAATGGCACTATTGATCGACATAGACTTCGACTAGCTCTTTTTTATTTTAAACTCTCTACTGCATAAAAACTCGATCGTAATTTATTGGCTGTATATCATTATACGAGTATATAATATTTCTTTTAGGAATTCTAAATGTGTTCTAAGTGCAGGCGGTTATTAAAGTCCGCGAGATAAACGTGCTATCAACCTGATCGCGGTTTCCATTTCGCGACGCGGCGCCGCCACTTTCTTACGTTTCCCGCGCGAGGGGAAAGTGCTGCGCTTTTCCGACGCCATCTTGCTTTTGCACTCCTACCATTCGTTGATCCGCTTCTGTTCTTTGCATTATATTTTTACTTTTAAAATATACAAGTGAACAAATAAAGTCTATATAAAGTTAATTAGCAATATTTTTACATGAAATCAATTGATTATTCTTTTGTGCGATGATACCTCAGTGCTTAGCGCGGTCAGTTTACACGCTGAAGGGCGTGAGTACAAACCCCAACAATGAGCTTGAACTGCCGGTGAAGGAAAACATCGTGAGGAAACCATAGCGTGGTGGTAGGGTACTCTCTAGTACTCGGCTGGCTAGCTACCACCTTCAAGTCGAAAATCTACCGCCAAGCACCAAACAGTGTGTTCCGGCAGCCTCATTTGAGAGCTTGTTCCATTTCATTCTAGCTGTGATTTACCTTCTTCGACCATACCGTCAATTAACTTCAGGAGAGCTGTGGTCAAACACCTAGATTGTCAACCATAAATAAATTTAGCCTATTTTGTCCCACTGCTGGGCAAAGGCCTCTCTTTTTCCTTTCCATGCCTCTGTCTGGTGCTGTTGAGCTCCAATCCTTATCATGAGCGTCGAGCTCATCTTTCCACAGTCGTCTAAGCCGGCATGAAGATAAAATAAAATAATAAATTAAATAGTTACAAACATATTTTTTTAAACAGTTGCATGGTCCAATATGTTTCAATTCGAAACGGAATCCGACGCACACCTGCCGACCACAGGAACCTGAGCGATTAGGTAGCTAACTGACATGCACACCTGAATCATGCTTTCCCGATCCGAGATATACGTGACACTGTATTTAACTATATTTTAAGTGTTAATGGAGTCAAAGAAAGAAAAATAGGTAATACTTGTGATGGAATAATTGCGACTTCAGCGAAACTAAAGAGAATGCTTTTTTATGTAAAAGTGATTAGACGAACGTTACTCTCTCCTTATAAGAGCTAACGCATGTCCATGACCATTACAGCGATACACAGAACTTTGTGTAGCAAAACAAAGTCCAGGGCATCGCTGCTTTGGCGCTCATTAATTTGAGACATTCAATAATGTCGGTAGCTGCAGTACCCTTCAAACCGGAACACAGTAATGTTTACACACTACTGCTTCGCAGCATCATATCTAGTACTGTAGTGGTACTTACCTAGACGACGTCCTCCTAAAGGAGATCTACCACCGAGTATTACGATATGAAGAGCTTCTTGTTTTTATTAATAGGGTCAAAATCATTTTCATTTTCAATTATGCTAATAAATGGGAAAAACTTAATACAATTCTTTAATAAAGTATGAACCGTGACATCAAAATAAAAACACATTAACCGCTCGTATGGTTAATTTTACTTTCAAATATCAAAGAACAATCGTAACATGTTACTCTACGAAAATCCGCCCGCACGTCGTGCGCGTACGTGCGCGTGCGCCGCCGTGACCAGCACGACAACAAGCCCTCAAGGATCTATTGTTCACCGGCGACGGATAAAACTTACAAAAAACCGGCAAGTGCAGACAGGCACTCCGAGAACTTCTGATCGACACACATTAAAACATTGTAAATACCCAACATATCTGTTTCCCTCGCTCCAGTTACGAATTTTAATGATGTCCAAATATTTGTTTTGTTTACTTTCGTTTCGAATCATTGTTGTGATCGGCTCGCACTTGGCCTTACTTTAATTCCACAAATACTCACACTTCTACGTATGATGACATTTGCTTTGGAGCAAAAACAAAAATAAATAGGTACGCAATAGTGTCCATTTCAGATACTCGTATTTTTAAATTGAAATTTGGTTTTGAATATTATTATTATATTCAATTATTTCAGAGACATGCCCATAGTAGTCACAGAAAAATAAAATCACATTAAAATATATTAATATTTGTTTTTTATTTTTTATATATTAGGTATATTTGTCAATATTGTATGTATACAATCATATTACGACATTCATATAGACAAATATAAAATACACTCAAAATGTATGAACACTGACATAACATACCTCATCACTAACTTATAGATAGATATTTACTTTGTAATGTGTTATCCAATCTATAAAGTAATAAATCTGAGAAATAACGGCAGATACATATTCGTAACCACGGAAAGGGAGAAAGTCAATTCTTACTCATCAGAACTTATATTTTGTCATTTCCCTCGGATCTCATTTCAAACTGTTCCGACGCGGTCGATCGGTACATTACATAAGAAAAAGTACTAATGTATTTCCGTAACACGGAAATTAGTAACAAACCGTCTTTGACAGGCGTCACGGTCGCCATTTTATAAACGACTTTCATACTCGAAAACGTGCTTGTTGTTTCCGTGTACTATTTTAATGCACGCATTTAACTGAGATTTCAAATTTTGACATCATTTGATTACATCGCAACTGAGATGGGATGTATTAGTTTTAAATTAACATGTGGACGTCTATATGTATACGCTCGATCGATCTTTGTCTAGCAATGAGATACAATTGTCCAGATAAAACTGATTCAGCTAACGTTCTCAGTAATTTTTTTAAATGTTTGACAGACTAGGTGTTTCACCACAGCTCGTCTGATGTTAAGTGACGGTGTGCTCGAAGATGGTAAACACACCTAGCCTGGAATGGAACTGGCTCTCAAGTGAAGCTGCCGGAACACACCGTTAGATGCTTAGCGGCGGATTTTCAACTTGAGGATGGTAGCTAGCCATCCGAGTACTAGAAAGTAGGTACTCTACCACCATGCCAATTCCTGACCGGCAGCTTAAGCTCATTGTCAGTTTGAAACCATTTTAGCGTGCGAAACAAAACAAATTAAACAGAATTCATTATTTTTACCTTACTGCGTTGATAATATATGACAGACAAAGTTTTATTTTATTTGGTGTACAATAATTCATCTTTAGCTTTTCTATAAGGAGGGGCCCGTATATAGAGGACACACGAGGGCTGTGTGAAAGTGATTGCTATTAGTTCATTCTAATGTACATAATTATTCTTTTTATATTTTCCCTTTTTGTGGTAAAGAGTATATACGAATCAAGGTAAATTACGTAACCACAAAATAAAAACACTAAATATTCACCATAATTATGTGATTAATTGTATAGTTCCTGTTAAATGTAAATAAAATAATCGCTTAACTGTGGTAAATGAGACACCAATTTCAATAAATCTGTTTTAGCCAACAGCGAACCAATAATTATCTCATGCACAGATATATAGGTCTGTAGATACCTCGCTGTGTACATATCGATGTTCGTGTGGACATCGCACACAACCACCGTCGGAGACCTCTCAATTGAACTGTCACGTATATAATTGAGAGGTCCATTAAACCGGTCACCGGTGTTAGAAATAGCATGGCTTCCCGGATGTTGGGCTGACGTCACACATCTCGCTAGAGATTCGCCGAAACATGACAATCTAGAGCTGCTCTTATAACAAATACGAGAGGGCTTAAAATCGATGAGATTCAATAAGTCGGCACTTGGCCGGTTAGGTACGCTAATTTGTTGGTATTATTGATTGCAGATATGTACATATGTCCGTCCGTCCATTCTGCTCTCAGTATCGCAAACAAAATCGTAGTAAAAAATAAAATCTAGACGAATTAAAACATCAGTGGGAATGTTACTCTCTTTATCTAATGACAGTGTTACTGGTAACTTTAATTCTATCAAATTATGCCAAGAATAGGCACAGAATCAATTTCTTATTCTTATTGATATTTTTGTCAACATATAAATAGTATATCAAATTCAAATTATCAGCCAATTTAGTTTAAAATAATTCACCGTCATAAATTTTATTTTTTGTAATACAATAAAATTTTATTGACATATTAGACAATAGACAATAGACAATATTTTATTATGACATAAAACAAATTTCTTAGACATTAACAAAATAGAAATTAATTAATTTATGTATTAATTAGATTACGGGTGTCATTTGTATCAACTGTCCCACTGCTGGGCGTGGACCTCCTCTCGTTGTTAGTAGGTTAATTCTATAATTCAGTCTAAGTTCGGGTTGACAGACGATCCTCGAGAACATTACTACAGCCTAATTGGGAGACCGACTGACAGCCAGTCTGAAGGTTCTAGGTTCAAATCCGACGGCACGCACCTTTGTCTTTTCTATATCTCGTATATAGCAATACGCACATAGCGTATTGTCACTGGCTTCAATCGGCGAAGGCAAACATCGTTAGGTAAGCAGGTTGTATTCATATTTATGGGCTACCTCTAATATTTTGGTACCTACCTGTACAGCGACATAGTGACTAATAAGTTTGGGGCGGTGACGTCAACAGACACGTGGACAGCCGTTTAAATCATCAGTAACATTGATTCGACCACTTCCTTACTCCCGCTAAACAGAGCTAGGTAAATGAAATATTGTTATTGCTTCCGGAGCCATGAAACTAAAGTAATTGAATCTTAAGGCAGCACTCGTGGTCACTACTTAACTAGCCAGAAGGCATTTTTGTTAGAGCGTATTGTTATTGCAAAGTAATTTAATTTAAAAAAGGCAATCCTTTATTTACAATCTTACATTCCGCCAAAAATTTACATTTTTGTTGTAACGACGACAGCTGCCCGTAATATAACAATTATCATAAAAAAAGTGGCCAGTTCAAAGCGCACCAAAATAAACATTCAAATTAAAACACTCTTGTTTTAATTATTTCCTGTCGCGGAGCAGAATCCACGAATAATCCACACTATTTGTATGCAAGTGACATTTCTTTGTGACGGTTAAAAATAAAATGACAAACACTGAATGTGGAGCCAACGACGCTCGCGAATTGGCGCGCTGTCGTGTAAGCCATACGAGTCTCGGCGCGGGGTCTTCTCCGACAAAACGGATAGAATACCTACCTACTCTGCATTTTTGTACAAAATAATACACAAATTTTAGGTGCGCCAAAACACTGGCAACCCCTGTCGCGTTGAAACTAATAATTCCGACCCCCACAAAGTGAAACTATTTAATTTTTCGCCCTCGCTTTCAGCACGAGCTATATGCAAAAGTATTTAATGAAATATCCCGCCCGCACCGACGCTTCCGAGAGAGAAGAATGTAACGCGTTCGTTGCACTTTACAAAACCTCATACTGGCAAGCCATATTTCGCCGGCACGAAATAATACTGCACAGGGGGTGGCTGGGCGGAGAGACCTCCCCGGTGCATTCACCTGCACTCCCGGACCCCCCCGACGAAAGTGGAAGGGGCTCCCGCATAACTTATGCAAGTTTGTTAATATTTCAGCGCAGCAGGAAAGTAAAAGTTTCAGCCAGATTAGAAGTTTGCTCTCTTTATGAATACGGGAGTCCGCTGCGGTCTCAGCTTAATTATCTCGTGTAATTTGTTTGGATTAATTCTTGTAATGTCAACCGGTCGCTGCGAGCGTTGGATTACCAGACGCTGGATGTACCAGTGTAATCATGAACTTTACGATCCCTGTCTCGCGACTGGAACATTACGTACATCTGCTAATCCTTTATTTCGTCGCAACTGTACCACAGTTCGATGTTCTAGACTGACTTGGAGCGTGTACTCCAAATGATAATTTTAGAAATATATCATGGGTAACTTATAAACAGACGTAGGTGTGTCAATCAGAAAAAAATAAATTGACAAGCAACCGAGGTTATAGTCCTAGATACCGGAGAATATTTTAATATATACGCGCTGAAATCTTTACAAAATAAAAATACAGTGAATCAGCATTACTGAGGAATATCATAACATGTCCTGAATTATGAAAAATCCTGAAAAATATTTATCGTTCATCCGTTCGTAGCTACCCGTAGGTGTCTGCGGAACTGAACGGCGCACGTCGGGGGTGCGCCCTACTTCACGTGCCATGTGGAGGCCGGTATCCAGACCTCACCCAAACCTGAAACTCGTGCCTACCACCAAACCCATTAATAATAAAACTACCGACTTCCAAGGTGAAATGGCTTACTTTGCTAACATCACATTTCATGGGCATTTTGTATTGAAATCAAACTTCTATTCTATACCTACCTTCATTGATCCATTGACTCGATCAGTCTGTGGAAGATGCTAAGAACCATTCATCATCTAGAAAATATGATATTCTGCTGCCTAGAAGTACAGTGTAAACATTACTGTGTTTCGGTTCGAAGGGTGCTACAGCTAGCGAATTACAGGGCTGTCGAGGCTAACTTAAAAAAGTTATAAAGAAATTTCCTTTCATACGGTAAATTACAACTAAATAATGCCAAAAGATATAGTAAATTACTTCTCGTGTGTCTGTTTGTTACGGGAGGTTGCTAGAACTAAGAAAACGCACAAAACTCTTGGTAACTCGTTTTAATCAACCAAATATGATTGTTTCTTTAATAAACATCAGTCACATTTTCTAATTTTACTTCACTTAGCTGATTAATCTATATCTTTAAACGAGCAATTCTTGTATATATATATATATATATATATATATATATATATATATATATATATATATATTCTGAATCTCGGAAACGGCTCCAACGATTTTCATGAAATTTTGTATCCAGGGGGTTTCGGGGGCGAAAAATCGATCTAGCTAGGTTTCATTTTCAGAAAACCGTCGTTTTATCCATGTTTTCAGCCGAGCAATGCTCGGTCAACCAGGTACTTATAATAAACAACAAACATATTAGTTGTAGTTTCGACTACGTAACCTTTAGAGCTACATTCATACAATATAAAGTTATCCCCTTATATAATTGTTCTCTAACTCGAGCTAGTCCCATATTTAGTTTGTATCCAGTACCTAAAGTAAGCGGGAAAACCAGTACTCACAGGTGAAGTCACTGGGAAAATAACAGGACCGGATATCCTATTAAAATCTCGTAATCAGTTTATGAAAAATAATAACCGTTTATAGTTTATCCAGCAAATACTTATTACGTACCTACCTGCATTGTTTTAACAGTTAACGCCACATTTATTGTTATAATCACAATCGTACAATAAATAGGTTTTTACACAATTGTACCTACATAGGTATTGGCACAAATGAAATAAAAACACAGAAAATGAGTTTAATTTAAAATACGCTTATGACTAACAGGCAATTGTAGTTAATATCACGTTGATTGTAAACTATAATATATAAGTATTTACACGACCTAATCTTGCCATCACCGTTTTACAACAACCAAAAGACACCCTCTTACAGTGGGAATTCCCTTTGAACGCGCTAAGCGTTTTCAGACCAGATTCCTTGTAAGAACTGCTGAACTCGTTGCCGGCGCCTGTGTTTCCAACTAAGTACAACCCCGAGTTGTTCAAGGAAAACGTGAATAAGTATTTCCTAGGCACACATGCTCCATTTTCGGCCACATCGTCGCTTACCATTAGGTGAGATCGTGGCCAAACGCTTAGTCCAAAGAAAAAAAACTAACATTATCTAAATTCATAGAAATAAATAAATCTTGTTTTTCCTATGATACAGGTGTTGGTTATCATTATTTCATATCGCTTAAACTCCTAAATGTCGGTCCCTGCAAACGAAGTGCAGTGCACTAGAAGTTCCACAGATGCCATTCCATACCTATTCTTTGCAAAGACGAGCGGTTCAACGCCCCTCGCCCTGTTTGCATGCATACCCTTCCTAGCTGCTGAATAATGCAGTCCGGATAGCATCCGCTTATGTCGAGGAAAAGTACCATTTTATTTGTACCTATTCAGAACTTTACTCAAAATTGCATTTTCCATTGAACCTTATATCTTACTTAAGTATTTAGCCGGTAAATAATGTATTTTATTTTTTGTTAGCACAATCGGAGCAAGTTGTGCTTTGTTGTTCATGATCAGCTGATTTATGGTAAATCGGTAATTTAAAGATACGATTGGGATAGTTTGTACCGCGATGATGAAGCTATGATATGGTATTATTTGTATGTCTATGTTACTCCTTCACGATGTTCACTACAAGGTTGCGCTCTCTCGCAGCCTTCGCCGCCAGAGCGTCGTGTGTCGCCAACTATTGTTTGTATTCAAACAGCTCTCTGCGCCTCAATCAATGGCATATATAATAAACAATCCGCTCCAGCAGATTGTTGTGGATAAAAGGAGCGTTTACACGTTTTATTGAGAAAATTATGAGAAAAACGTGGCAAGTTTTATAACTGTTTCAGGAAGAACATCTCGCCTCCGAGGCCGAGGCGGGTAGGCCACGTTTTCAACACTGAAATATGTTGACCTAGAATTATACGAATATTTCGAATAGGAATGTTGCGATGTCGACTAGAGCGCGCGTGTCTCACGGCGTGCCTCCTCGGGACACGGCTCGAGTGCACCCCGAGCGAGCCGGCGCGCGACGCTCGCGTGCCGCGCCGTTCCCATGGTCCCCCGATACCATTATCAGTAGCCATCGGTTTGCATATGTGTCCGGGCCCCGTAAAGAGTTCACATTCCGTCTAGACAGTTCGACCTGAAGACGAGAGCGGTGTTTCTGTCCCGCTCTATGCGTCAAACATGCGCAGTGAGGCCGGGGTGTAGAAGGAGACAACAGGTGGTCTGGGGTGCTGTCGGGAGCCGCGTGGGGGTCTCCCAAGGTCGGCGCACGGAAACGTCTGGGATGTATCGAGATTATATTATACCGTATCGATTTTGCGGTAATTTCTCCGGAACACGCCAAATGTATGGGCTCGCAGCCCGTTTAGAACGTTCCGCAGCCTAATCACCCGTGAGCTCGTTTCAATCTCAACTGTAATGGCGAATAGAAGTCGCGCAGATGGCCTGCTACCGACTACTTTCTGTTGAAACTTTTCAATGTTCCAACTTTCAAGGACGGGGCTCGAAACTGCTGACTATTGAAAACTTTTATGACATTACACCACAGTATTTTTGTATAGTTAATTATTTTTTTAATACGTTTCGACACTAGAACGTTACAGAATTCCCAAATTATTCGAGCTGGTGGTTTAAAGAAAATATTTTTTATAAGATATTTTCATTTCTTAGTAACCCGTATTCCTACAAATACAATGTTTAGTAACACCTCTCGTTACTCGGAACATTCGACTTAATATACGTTTGACAGGCGAGTCGAAGACGGCTGTAACAACAAAGGAGCAAGTCAGACGGAATGGATACGCTCGAAGGTCTAATTCTAGAATAAATTACCATCTGAATAGCGACCCACGCCCGTCTAGCCCTCTAGATGTGTACCTATCTCGTGGAGCTCGCGCGAGGCTTCACCTGGGACATATCGCACCCAAATTAACTGAAAACTTGGCGGACTTCACGCCGACTCGGATCAATTTGTTCCGAGCTGTTTTCCCGTAAACCAATCAATCCATACTAGCTCAGGGGAACGTGCCCGCGAACGTTCGCGATGAAACCTACTTCTAAACATATTTACTTAGGCTTCTTGGATCTACGCATCTGTCTCCTTATCTGTTATCTTTATCTATTCTGAAATATACAAAAAGACGAAACATAGTACTTACTTAAAAACATTCAACAGGTCAAGATTTATAAATATTTTGTGGTGTGAATTAAGTTTTACGATTGATTTTATTTAGAATATTAATTTCATAAGTCGAGCATATTTTGAATGCTCACAAGCATTCGTTGAGCCAAATTTTTATTATTTGGTCATTTGGCGCATTTTGATGAAAAGTTACTTCGATTATTACACAGAACGTTTGAGAAATAATTTGTAGACTTTTCGGGCTAGGTTATTTTTAAACACAGCTTAACTGATGTTAAACCGTAGCGTGGCGGTGGGGTACTTTCTAGTACTGGGCCGGCTACCTAACACCCTCAAGTTGAAAATCTGCCGCCAAGCATCTCACGGTGCGTTCCGGCAGCCTCACTTGAGAGTCAGTTCCACTGTGTGTGATGTGCTTACCATCTTCGACCACACTTAACGGCGGGTGAGCTGCGGTCACACATATCACCCATATAAAAAAATTAATGAACCCACGCCCTCATGAAACAGAGATACTACGAAATAAGCTATCGGAGTTGTCAAAGTAAGACACGTGCCCTGGAATAGAATGCTGACGTACTAAAGTACTTTTTCCCTTGTTGCAGTGGACGGCGAACCACCGCGGCTGCCCCTGGGAGCGCGGGGCTCGCTGGCGCTGCTGCACGGCCTGCTGACGCCCACGTCCACCTCCAGGCACATCTACGGCCCGCCCAACCCAGGTAACCTACGTAATTACAACAGACAAGAAATTTTACCAGCGCGTAAAGTTCTTTTTTTTCTGTACATTTATCAATTCCCGTGTGCTTAATAAAGAGTTTCTATATTTCTATCTACCCATCTACGTCATAGCAATATGTGATAGTTCCGTCGCCAGTTATATCGGTATGGGGAATATCGTATCATAATTTCTCGGCAGTTCATTTAACCCATTAAAAAAATCTTGCTTTATCGTTGCATTGGTTCAGTGTCAAACCTAACATACTCGTATTCTCCCTATTTTACCAAACTTCCCTATTCAGCGTTAACTTTCTCAAGACCTGGGAGCAGCAGAACAAAAACTCAATGCAAAGAATAAAGTTATATCAAATGAAATAACGCATATCTATCTCGATCACATCATTTGCTAAACACCATTTCACATTTAGTGCACTTTATCGCTGTAGGGCAGTATTGCCTAATGCTCGGGCGACGCGGCGCCTAGCGCTCTGGTGAAGGACATATCACAAAATTATACATTAATGTAATGAATGAAAACAAATTTAAAATTTTTGTGGTGTTTGCCAGAGTAAAACTTAAACCAAAACAAAACAAAAACAAAATATCGATAAATAATAAATACCATATCAAATTCGAAATAAAAATCTTGATTTTTGATGTAAAAATAATGAGAGTAACGAGAAAGCAAGAGATGACGCATGTCCGTGACCGTTGCAGCCGTAGCGATACACAGATTTTTGAGTACCAAAACAAAGTTAAGGGCGTCGCTGCTTTGGCGCTCATTAATTTAAGACATTCGATGGTTAGCCTCAACAGCGCTTTCTGCTACCCTCCAAACCGGAACACAGTAATGTTTACACACTACTGCTTGGCGGCAAAATAGCTGGTACTGCGATGGTACCTACCTAGACAACCTCCTTCTAAAGAGAACTACCACCAAGTAAAAACAATAAAAATTCATTTGTTGTTAAAAAGTTGATGCTACGGTTGCCTTTTAGTAACTAGTTTGTCTGTGTATTTGTGCTATAAGTGTATGTGCAGCACGTCTCGTAGCATTTCGTAGAACGTTCTCGCGGCTACGGCGCGGCCGGCGCGGCCCACCGGAAATTGGACGAGCTCTGTCGTATTTGTTCGCGGTTGTAAATACACGGAGCTAACCAAACATTCGGACGAGAGATAAAAGCTATTTACTAAGACTAGTGATGCCACGACGTCTACTGAGTCTCTGTTTCAAGTCGATATTCTATATGTCCCATTTCAGGGTATATCTAAACTAACATAATTTGATAAAATTATGAATATAGAAATTAATTAATAATTATTGAGGTAAGTGATTACAAATTTATTGTATCTAGGACTGGCTTGCGCCTATACTAGTTATGAAACAGTGTTGCGAGCAGTAGAACTGCCCGCTAAAAACCAAGAAATAATTCAATTGATATAAATACAACAGACCCTCTTTAGGTCGAACTTGAAGGGCCACGCCAAAAAATTCGAGTTTGGGAGGTTTTCGACTTATCCAGGTTAGACTTAATGAGGTCATATAGTATTTATTATTGTTTTTAAATGATAAAAACATGCAATCAAAATTCGAGAAGAGACGTTCCATCAGATGAAAGTGTGCGAGTGTGTTTGTGTGTGCGCACGAGAGTGTCTGTGATTGTTAGTTTTTTGAATTTGTATTTTGTTAAAGGGTGCAAATATGTATGTATATTTACATCATTGCGAAACAGATTACATCCGTCGGCGGCGAGTCTCGTTGGTCCGAAATGCGTTATGATTAAGAGTCACTCAACTAGTGCTTGTAACATACGAGATTCCTCTATCTAATATTAATGTGAGAGGCAATATATTAGGTAATACTCGAGCATTACGGAGGTAATTTCCGCCCGCCCGGCGACCGCCCGCCGCCCTGGGCGAGCCCGCGTGATAAAATGTGACCTTAGCCCGACGAATAGGTTAGCTGCTGTTACTACTCGATCCTTGGAAATGTTGTCTAGTCCCGTTACGAACGTTCTTAAAGAAGCCGCACAGTTGATCCGGACGCAAAATAAACTTTACCTATTTATCTATTATTTTTGATTAAAAACTTCTTAGTAACTAATATTTTTTGTTTAGTGATATATTAAAAAGGTATCTTTTTTTTCGATAATTTCATGGATATTTTTAAAACGATTTATGAACGCGTTGATGTCTAATTAAGGAACACCAAACTTCTTGATTCACCTTTATGTGTCCGATCTTTATATTAATCCACCCGTGTTCAGAAAACCTTACAATAGATTTTTTTTAACCACTCTCTAAGGACACTTATTATTGAGATGAATCTGACGATACCTTAATTGTCGTAATCCATTCGGCCGTATGGAAGATGTGAAGTACAAGCACAAGATACGCGCGAAAAACATTACCCTTCCTTAGCAGTCAGGTAAATAATTAAAATAAATTCCAAAAATAAAATGATTCCTTATTACAGAATAAAATAATAAGTAGGACATTTGACACAGCGCCATCTAGCCCCAAACGAAGCAAAACTTGTACTAGGGGAACCAGATAACTGGTAGAATACTTACCGAATCAGTCTTGTTTTTTTTAATATTCTATCCCCACTGCTGGGCTCGGGTGTCTTCTTATTGTGAGAAGGGTAAGGCCGTAGTCCACCACGCTGGCCAAGCGCGGGTTTGCAGACATCAACATTTTTGAGAACTTTGTTTAACAACTATCGGACATGTGAGTTTCCTCACGATGTTTGCCTTCGCCGTGTGAAGTCATCGGCACTTATGCTCGTCACAAAAATTTTTCTCCTGGATGGGATCGAACCCACGGCTTACAGTTTTTGAAGCAGATACACTACCAAATGAGCTAACAGGGCAGTCAAAACAGTGAAACGAATATCCCTAACAGGTCGAAATAAACTCAAAAACAGCGGAAAGACACGAGAAATATAACACATTAAATGAAATCTAGATACATAGCACCTTAACATAGCCGAGCTACCTGTGCCTACCTTACCAAACGTATGCCTTATGAATATTCTAGCAACAATGAGTTAGGTACCTGAAGCTCGACTGACGTAAACTTTCTCGAACCCGCAGGAACACGGCGTCGTCTTGTTACCTCACTTGTTGTGTAGTAATGGCTTTCTGTGTACATGCTAAGGACATGTTTTCCCGATTTAATATACCTAGTTATTACTTACATGAATGTAAATTGGCTACATCGTATCTCTACGTATTTCTTTTCTCGTTAAAGTAACAGTGAAGTCCTTCAACAAATAATAATCAAATATCATACAACATACATGATGACATGAAACAGAAAGCAATTTCCCAATTTCCGTCGATAATAAAATATTGGAGAGATTTAGTGATCTTTAGGAAGGGAGACAGCGTAAGCTGCGCGATGACTAGGCTAGATAGTTGAAGCGCCGTCACAACAGAAGTAACGAGTGTCGGTGGACGAGCGCCATGAAATATTCATAAAGTACAGCAGGAAGT
This sequence comes from Biston stratarius, assembly GCA_950106695.1. NCBI lineage: Eukaryota > Metazoa > Arthropoda > Insecta > Lepidoptera > Geometridae > Biston > Biston stratarius. The sequence continues at coordinate 32,848,330 of OX467109.1, forward strand.
GGCGGAATCGATAGCCGTCAGCTGATCCGCCGCCCAATGTCACGAGCGCGCCACGCCGCCCGCCCCACAGCTGAGCCGACGGCCACGCACACGCACGCACCGCACCCCTCGCAGCCACGCACTAACACAACACAGACGCACACCTACACACACACGCACACTAGTTGTTTCGGATAGAGTTTCATTGTCGGTCCCGACTAGATAATTTGACCTATATTCGGAAAAAAGAGAGAAAGCTCGTCTCGCACTGTAATGGAACTGTAATATGTATTATACATCTGGTCTAACTGGTGATAAACTTGCTTACATCTGCGGTTATAGTTTCGGTACGGTTTTGTAATATAGCGTTATTGACTTTTTTCCCTACAATTTTAAATCTTAACCCTCTGCTGTGTCCTTCCACCCAGATGTCATTTCGCACGACCGCGGGTCGCAATGACACGCAATGTGCATAACCCTCTAATACCCGTGTGGGCTGATGTGGGTGGGACTTGCACAATAAATAATGTTTATTCGAAGGGTTATAAAGGGTTCCAAATTTTGCTTTTTGACACTTTTGATAGATGACCAGTTGCATTCTACTCCCAGTTGTATAGTGATGTATTTTTAGTCGCAGTTGCTAGTAATGTTTATTATTATTATTAGTACTACTGTAGGGAATGATGAATGGAGCCCGTGTAACGTGTGTCATTGCATGAATGTTATTCTTAGCACGGTACAATATTCATTTGCTAAATTAATATAAGTTCAACTAGCACTAGTAACCGAACCAAAGAAATATGAAAGTTTCATCATTGTGCAATATTACATTGTTCAGTGAAAACGCACCTTGCAGATATAGAGCGCCCAGTCGGCTGATCAAAGCGCAACTCTTCCAACTGTCAGCGCTCCACCGGGTCAGGCGGCCGTCATCTATCCAAATACGCATCCTAACCAAACAATAGAACGCAGCTGGTTGCACACGTTGCGCTATCGATCGCTTACACTCACCCTAAAATGCGCACTTTTTGTGCAAAAATGGGTTACGTTGCACCTTGCACCGCTAAATCGCCCCATCATCCATCACAATAGACGCTAATCTTTCTTTCGTCTCCCTCTGATGTGTGGTTGCGTCTCTGTTGCCTATTCAATTCATCCGGGCGGCTTTCCGGAGCTATTGACACTTTGAAATTAGAATGTCACGCGTGGGTGCGGAACGCAATGCATTGTGGACGGCCGTATTGGGCCGCGCGCGGTGATGTAAGGGTTAATTTCAATAGTGAATTTAATACACCCGAGTGTGCCACGATCGGCGAATCGGCCTCGCCTCGACCACTTCATATGAATGAAACAAGCTCGCAATATTTCATAAAACGAAAACACATCTCTTACGTGCTTATATGCAATGTGTCAAAACAAAGGAATTATAGGCATTTAACAGTTCTGATTCATTCAGAAACCGATTAATAGTAAATCAATTATGAACCTAAGTTCTGGCATATTTATTTATCAAGTATATAACTTAAACAATACCTACGACAACGGCTCACGCAACTACTCGTACTACTGTGGAAACGACACAGATTACTGTGGATGTTCTTCTTAACTTCACAACAAAGGAAACACACAAGGATCGCAATTGCTTGTATAAATAATCGACAATATTATAAGTAAATAAGCGAAGTCCTCAGCAATACATTTAAATATTTATTTCGCTGTGAATTACAAGCTTAATGAGTTTCTTTCACTAGCTAAATACGTTTAGAAAATCTAGACATACTAAAATTTAATATTTCTCGACGTGCCTAGGCATAAAAGAAGTTAATCTATAAAGCAGATTTCTTAAAAAGCTGTTTTCCCCCGACGCGCGACTCTTGCGAGAACACACTTTACTTACTAGTAAACATCGCGAATAATGAAACTATATTAAAATCGTATAAAACGTCGCATCTTTTAAAGAAAGTCATTAACTTCGTTCGTTACTAATTTACAGCGTATAATATTAAGTCTTCCATTCATTTATAAGAGGGTTCTTTCCCGGACCTCGAATCCACGTGTAAGACGTACGTACCTACCTAATACATACACAATGGTATGTGTTACATAAGAAATCGTGATTTGCATTCATATTATGCAAAAAAATCGCGATCGCTATGCGACGTCCACTGGATTATGGTCTAACGCCGAGCAGCACAATGAACGAATGGAGCCGGCGGTCAGTCCATAAAGATGCGGAGATTAGGCCGGGGGCCGTCTTCTCGAGCGGGCTTTGTCCATCATTGTGATACTTTACTAATGGCACCACATTCTTCGTCGACCGGTAGACCGGTACGACACCCCAGCGGTCATTATTTATACTTAATTTATTATTATTTTGATACGAGAGATGAAAGGGTTGGCACAATGACGCCGTTCCGTGCTCCTTCCGTTGGCCGGCGACCGGTCCGGCCCGCCTTTGTTTATCGCCTTGGGAACCGCGCAAAAACTGACCACCGAATGCAAAACACTACTCATAACGCTCTATATTTAGCGCAAGCCTAGGAATCACAGGGATAATGCGTAAACACGTGTTGCGTCAACAAACCACGAAATACTTACACCAAACAACGTCGTCGCTGTAAACCCGGACAAACGACTGGGAAATGATATAATAACATTAATTCCAGGTAATCGGCAACAAACATATGCCATATATTACTGTTTTCAATATTTTATGAAATAATGAAAAACTTCCTAACTAGAATGAGTGTTCACAGTTAAACGTAAAAAGAAATTAATAACACAAAGCAACGAAAACGTGTTCTTGAGTGATGTGCGATTCATTAAAAAAAAAAAATCCTAGGACATTTTATACAACGCCACCAACCCCTAAAATGAGCAAAGCTTGTACTACGGAAACATGGATAGAATACTTATATATATTTATAAATACATACTTACAATAGAATGGTCACCACACAAATGTTTGTCCCGAGTGGAAATCGAACCCACGCCCTACAACCTGGAAGTAGATACACTACCAAATGAGCCAACAGAACAGTCTGGTTTGGTGGATTCAAATTGTTTTTGGCCCATTCATCAATATGAGCGATTCGCATTTTAATCGGTGAAGTGACCGCTGGCCGGCGGCGGTGCGCGGCGGGCCCATGGCCGGCGCTTCCCGGTTCCCATACATTGTGCCATTGAAGGGCACAAAGCACACAAAGGGGTGCCGACAGCTATCGCCCAGGACACCGGTCAAATGGTCACTACCGCGGAGGAAACGATGAATGAAGCGCTTTCTAGTTGTTGATTATATTATTTAAATGCCGGATAACCGTTATTCGTCAAACTTTTTTATTACGAGGGTGCTGGACATGAGAAAGTTTTTATTTCTCGTAAGTTGAGCTGTGAAAGAAACATGGGTCTTGCATATGTATGTGTACGTAGGTATGTGCAGAACTTGGAGATGCAGTCGCGGAAAGGTCACTGGTGCGATGAATGTCAAATGGCTCATGGGTTTTTAGTCTTGGAAATATCGAAATAAGCAAAAAATATATAATTGTCTGCCAAACTTGGTCGTGATGTACCTGAGACAGAAATAAAATGTTGATACTTAGCGTCGAGATTTTTGTATTTGAGAAATAACAAGGAACTGAACTGTATTCGATACTATTATTAAAATATTCACATGCCTTTCAAACCATCATCTTGTCACAGCTAAAGAAACGCCCCAGCGAATATCTCGAATACATTTTTTTTTTTCGAGACTTAAATTACTACACTGCATGTCTTTGTAAAACTAAGAGTTAAGTTACGACTTAACCCTCAACTCGACCCCGGAGTAAATGCACAATCGTAAATTAACCTAACACCGCGCACTTTGTGCATGACAATCGCACAGCCGGACTACATAAATATGCATGTTGCATGTTCCCACAAGAGAACAGGTCGCAAGTGCACGAACCTGCGTAAAGAATTCCCAACGACCATGTCTCCAGAGAAGATTTTGGCTGACCGTTGGTTAAGAATAAACTAATTATGTTGGTACCTGCCTCAAAGTGACCGTTGGCTCTTCTAAGCCGGGATTAATTGCATGCGAGGGTTGGACTTGCATGCAAATACATGCAAGATGACCGTTAGATGACAATAGTTGCAGTTTCTTTTGATAAAGATTGCATCTTATTTGATTTGTCTAACGGTTGAGCTTTAGGATGGGAAAACTTTTAAAAGGTGATACAAGAAACCGTCGCCACACAAGCCATACTTAGGCATTTTAAGTAACTTGAATAAATCCTTCGTAAAAATTATATGCCAGTATAAAATTATTATCTTAAGTGATATAATCTGTTCGATTATACAATATTAGATTTCTAATTGATTTAAATAAATGCTTAAATTGAAAAAAAAATACTTTTTTTTTATTGGTCATTCTCGTGGTGTACAATTTGCGCTATGAAGGTACTTATGTATATGTGGGATTAAAAAATGTATGTTCATTGTTCAGGTACCAAATAATTACTCTTTTTTATTGAAAGTTCATAAACAGTATGTAGGCCCTATGAAAAAATAGAAACTACATCAACTTAATTAAGAACAAATAAAATTAGGACGTGACTCTATATTTAATCATAAACATTACGTAACAATATTTTACAACATCACGAAATTATTTTTTCACGATCTCGCCAAAATTCCGGAGAATTTGATAGTGAACTGGCACGCGTGTACTGGAAAGGGATGGACAGAGAAAACCCTTCTTTTTGTGTTGTGCTGCAGCTTTTACGACTTTATCATTAGTATAGATCAGATTGACACTGTTTGCCTCAGAAATGCTCGAAGCAAACAATTGTATCATTATACTCTGAAAAGGACAAAAATATAATCATTCTCAGTTAATGGCGTAAAAGTCTACCCCGCTTACACAAGTATTATTATTAAGGCTCCCGTCATCAGAACCCTAGCCTGTGGATGGAGTGCGAGTAACGAGTGTTGTTTGTGGCAGGTTCGCTGCCGCCATCCCCGGCGGACAGCGGCGTGTCTGACGTGGAGTCGTCGTCGTCCGGCGCGGGCTCCAGCGAAGAGGTGAAGCAGCGGCTACAGCCACCGCCCGGCCCCTTCCACGCGCCCTTTCTCTCCTTCTACCCGCACCACCAGATCGCCACCACGCTGCACCACGCCGCAGCGCATCCGCGCCCACCTGGTGAGTCACTACTCTTACCTTCGTTTACTAATCTCGAGTTGCGCTGAGAAGCGATCTGATCTGGCGACGCGGCTGCATGAAATTGTATGTCATTTCAAAGTCTACGAGTAACACTCGACAGACCTAAACTTACTAAAAATGTTGTTGTCTTTTTCATTGCATTCTATTAGACCGGTTTGAATGGTACTGCAGCTAGCGAAATTATAGAGCTGTTGAGGCTTACCATAGAATGTCTCGAAGTAATGAGCGCTAAAGCAGCGATGCCCTGGGCTTTGTTTTGCTACTCAAAGTTCTATGTATCGCTGCAATGGTCATGGACATGCGTTATCTGTTTCCATCAGGAGAGCGTCCCCTTCGTTTCATTACTTTTACATTATATCACATATAAGTAAAAAATAAAATTCAAAAGAAGACGAGGACTGCAAATAGCAGACCTGAGTATCGACTAAGATACCGATTACATGCAGCTCGCGTGGCGTGACCAACATGCCCTTTGCTTTTCAATATTCTTCTAACTTTTATTCATAAGAGAAGTCTTAGCTCAAGCGATTTGTGAATGCTTGTTAGTGCCAATCAGCGTTCAATTTCGGACTGAGCATTAGTGTTAGCGTCCTCGATCATTTTAACAGATCAATATATTTATTTTATTTTATTTTGGTACAATTAGCAAACCTAGATTCATAATTGAAACATAATAACAAAGAATACATTATAAATGTATACAAGTAGCTAACGACTAACTTGAAGCAATATTACTCAACGCAGTACCTAGTTAAACAATTGTCTTTAAATCATTCGGAAATTTAGCGGTTCTTACATTCGTACCTACGTCTGGTTTAGTTCAATACCTAGTTTCTTTATAATCAAAATAAACCGATTAAAAACAAACAAGTTCGAGCAGGGGACGGCCGTGTATTAATAATATTTAAATAATGGCGTCAATTAGTGATATCGACTCAAAAATAAAAATAAACATGTGAGTGTAAATACGTACGTATACATACCTAGAGAATAGTGTTGCACTTATTGTGAGTTGGCGGTGACTCGGTGAACAACCGCACCCGGAAGGTGACCTTAGCGCGCGCAGGGAATTTGGGAATGCGCCGACCGACACGTCTTGATACTTTTCATTATGCTAATCGCGTTAGTCTCGCTGGTTTTGTCTGTTACTGCTGTGAAATTAGGCATTAGTCATGGTTGAATTAGACATTAGCATTTATGCCTCATTATTACATAAAGCCTCAAAAAAAACGGATCGGTTCCAAATTTCAAATTCAAACGAACGAACCTTTCCTATTAGTAAATGTAAAATTGTAAGTATAACCCGTAACATACATTTTCAACGTTTGTGTCCATAATTGTGTGGTGTAAGGATTGGAAAATATCAAGTTATATCAATAAACAACCGCATAAACCCACTCGCAAGTCAGATAAATGTAATTTACAAGAGCACCGCACACATGCGCTGATCGAATGGTCGTGAATGTGTGCGTAATTGATATCGGAGCGTAGTGACAAGCGATGTGACACCATCATCCATCCTATATCACAGCAGGATGAAGTCATAGCCCGGCGCGGCGACTCCTGCGCTGCAATGTCGTCGAATGACAAATGCACGCGCTTCAACCTTATCTAAATATATTATGCACTGTAAAGCTTTATCACAGTATTAGGAGCACTTCCGGGGGCGTGTTTACTGCACCCTGGACGGCGGCCAAGTGGCCTTCTTTCCAAACTTTACAGCGTATCGTTAAATGCACAAATTACACTGACGGTTCGCAATAAATATTGCGCTTGCATTTATTGCGAGAAAAAACAAACGGAATAATTTTGTACATTGTACACTAATTCTACTCGAAAAGCAAATGCTGATGCGGCTTGACAACAACTTTTTCTTTTGCTATTTAACAAGTTTTGCAACTATACATAATTATATCTAGGTAAATAGGTATTTTTTATGGAACTTTACATCCAACTCGGGTAGTACAGTTTGATCACTACCGAGTCTACCTACCATTGTTGTGTTGTTATATTTAGCACCGTTGCATGTGTATGTTATCTCAACATGACATAATTCCTAATAGGTATTCATAAATAGTTCGGTACTTAAATAAATAGTCAGTTTCCTCCTCCACCTTAAAAGTGTCCAACAATAGGTAGACATGATTTTATGGTCAATTAATAGAACATAATGCCGTTCTACTTCAAAACTCGAGTGTGTTGTACTTTTAAAAAACCGAGATCGAAGATATAATTTGAGAGTAATAGATGCGCAATGATGCCGATGCCGGTTTCCGTGACACAAAAACAAAATAAACGCAACGGACGGACGTGGACGGACGGAACCAGTTGGCATGGCGTTGCATCGGCCATTTATCGCCACTTGGCTCGCCGCTGCCCGTCCTCAGCTATTTGACATTGCGCAAGGTCAGTGCTCCTAATATAAAGATGCAAAAAACAGACGATCTACTCGCAGCGGCAAGTAGTATGCGAGCCGCGTCGCAAGCAGCTACCGGTGGCGCATGCGAACCGACCACTTTCGATTACGTCCCGCACAAAAGCCTTGCGCCTTTAAAAAACCTACAAACAAAAATATAATTACCCTAACAATCGTTAGCAAAATACCTCATTTCTCCGATAAGAGCCATTAAATGATAGCGGGCAGGAAAAGTGAACCATTATAATGCTTTAGAGACACGTTTTCAGTCGTTTGTATAATGTAATTTAACTATAAAAATAACTTTATGATTCAATTACAATAGAGTTAGTGAAAATAACGATTTAATTATTGTACATGTCACTGAGAATGCATCTAAATACTTAAAGGCTCTGCGATGCAGTAGACAGTACCTACTACCTCTAAACACATTTGAGAATCTCCCACTCTAATTCCAGTTTTGATTTAAATTGAGGAAGTAGTAACTAATTTTAAAATATGAGATACAGCAGGCGGATAGCTATGACAAATAGGAATATCATATTAGCTGGCAACAGAGTAAAACACTTGTCTTGTTATTACGAGTAAAACACTAAACATACTTATATATTACACTAAAACACCGCATTTAAGAATGTGCGTACCATTTTTTGCATTTTCTATATAAATTCTTAGGGTCAGTACTTTTAGAACTTGTATTATAATTATCAAGTCACACTCACTTTGTGAAAAAGATAGAACTGCCTTACAATATCTAAATACATATACAATTACACATATACAGTATTATTTTATTCACTAAGCCAATTGTTTGTTAAATAAAATATGACCTCACCTAAAAAAAAATCACCTACCTTATTACATATTAAATAATTACGTTAAACCGGTTGTATTTCTGGGATCTAAAGTATATGTGTTTCGAAAAATAATACGCAAAACTAAAATAATAATTGTGTGTCACTGTTTATTCGAATTCAAACTTAAATTCCGGATCAGTCCTGTTTTATGAACTGTTCCACTGTTGGGTGTGAGCCTTTTCTCGCGGGCCGAGTGTAAGCTGGCAGACTTCTCACATCTTCTAGAACATTGAGAAGTCACAATTATGTGCGAAACGTGCATACTTACAATAACTTCTTTCACCATTTAATTTAGCGGTAACATGCACATAACTAGAACAAACAGAGGCGCGTGCAATGTGATCTGAACCCACGACCTCGAAACTGACAGTCAGCCCTTTCAATTTGGCTACCGTAGCTTATACTGATGTTATATGTGTACAAATACGACTATGAATGAAACAAAAAATTAGTCACGTGCATAATGTGTAACCAAACTAATTGAATATTGTTATAAATAACAAAGCATTAAAATTAATTTTCAGATATTGAATTATTGATAAATTACATATGGGGAAGGTAGCCGCCTTCTGAGATGATGATGATAAATACATTACTCATTACATAAAAGTAAAAGCAAATCAAAAGGTGTGTGAGAACTTGAACTGCCTGGGAGGCGTAAATCGGCCATTGCTGTAACGTAGCACACACGAAATTTCAATGTTGCAAACGTGAATATTAGGCAAGAGCGGCGGTACCGGCGCCATTGTCAGTCTCTGGCGAAACGCACACGACCTTCCTACTCGAATTGGGCTCCAAACCTGATTGTATGTGCCTCCAATCGACTTCGCTCGTTGAACGTTACTCCATGGATCAGCCTCATTAGAACTTGTCATGATCGTTTCGAAATATTCAATATCACACACAAGTCAGATACTTAATAAAAACCGGACAAGTGCGAGTCTGAAGTTTGAGATCACGTTTCCGGACAAACTCTTAAGTAGATAGGTACATTTATCACGAGATGCTAATTTCAAAAAAAAAACGGTCAAGTGCGAGTCGAACTCGTGCGCCAAAGGTTCCGTACTTACCCATTATACTGCCATAATAAAATTGGTATATTTTTTTTATGCCAATTTAGTTAGTCCTCTAAATTTTATGAGCGCCCATACAACTCAGGGGACTATCTACATATGACACCTAATAGGGACTATAGACCTCAGTATCTGGTATAAACTTGCTAGGTCCACCCGTTCCTGAGAAAATCTGACAAAATGGTGACGCGCGGACAGACAGACGGACAAGAGAATGATCTTATAAGGGTTTCTTTTTTACCTTTTGAGGTACGGAATCCTAAAAAATAATTTAAAAGCCCATCCGGCACCATTTTTCAAGATTATTTCACCAACTGAAAATTTAAGTTTGTAATGGCATTTTTTTTCTTGTGATATAATGAATTATTTTTGCTTCTTGCCAAATTTCATCATTCAGGTCAACAGGAAATATCCTATACGATGTGTACTAATTGTGCTTAACAAACAGACAGAAAAGCAAACAATGAAGAGGTCTTACATGAATTCTTTATTTTAAGTACGGAACCCTAATAATATTGCAATGAACTACTTGCAACACAATTTTATTCGGATTCGGTACTCAAGCTTTTATTGAACAAACATAAAATATTTTTTCTTCTAGTCTGTCAACTGTACCTTCGCTTCGCTCGATCAATCATGAGGTAGGTAGGTACATTTATTTTTCAGGCTATTGACTTGTAATAATTATTTATATGTACTACAAATTTTCTAACGTTTTCCTCGAAATTAACCCAATTTTAATACATATTTAGATTGAACTCCATAATCATGTGATTATCGAGCTCTAATATACACTCGCGACCTCAAACACACATGAAAATCTTCAAAGGCAGAAGTCAAATATTGCTTGCTATCTAGGTCTTGCTAGATTTTATACTGGTAACTTAATTGAAACAAAAGAAACCTTGACTAGATGTTGCCAATCGCCAAATTTGTTGATGTAGGTAGCGCAAAACACGATTTTGGTATGCGTGTGAGCTCAGTATGCGTGGCTTAGCAAATTGTTGCTTGTTTACGCACTATGAACTTATAGCTACTAACTGCATCAGATTATAAGGTGTCCATTTTAACCCTATAAATTATTGTGAATGAAACATTAACAACATTACTTTGAACTAGTGTTATGTCTCAACTACACTTTACACTATCTATAGTAATACCGTGACCATATACATGGGTGGCAATATCCGTCTCAACCATGTTAGATCACGAACAGCAACACAAGACAGGATAATAAAATTATGTGTTAATAGTAAATGATAGATCAGGTTTATAGATGTTTGATATTCTGGAGGCATTAGCCACTACACTTTTCAAGTTTCGACTTCTAATAAGAAGATTACTTTGTAAACATAATATGATAATTCCTATAAAACTGTAGAGTTTGTTCCAGTTTGATTTAAGGTAAAATGTAAAGTTTAACTGTTAAAAATTTAAACTTTAAATAATAGTTGTAGAGACAATTTTACAAACAAATCACAAAATTACACGAATTCTAACACATATAATGTAATAGTGAATCCGTTTCAAAATATTCATGGCACGAAGTAAACAGTCTTCAAAGTGACATTCGCAAATGAAATGGAAATTAAAATTATCGCTGCGACTATTCTGCAGCGCTGCATCGCGATAGCAGCACGGTAGTGTGCGCGGAGGCGTGAGTGTGCGTACGGGCGCGCGGGTGAGTGCGGCGTGCGCGCGAGGTGATCGTCCCGATTCAAGGGCAATGCAGCGCTAGCGCTCGCCTCGTATTAATAGTTGGCGACTATTTTCGCCTCGCCGACCGCTGGGGGACCGGCACGTTATTATTGACATTCGCAAACCACCAAATAGAACTTCGTTGGCTTACATCACACTTCCAACAGGGCTCGATCCTTCCTCAAGATGCGTTACAAATACTCAAATTACAAATAAAGACAAGTTGTTGAGATTTGAGGCGACGATACACCTTAAGTTTAAGAAGTAACGACATACATATACATACGTATAACTAATGTAACCATAATAATCGTAAAGAATAGAAAACAAAAAGTTATCAAATACGAGTACAAACTTCTAAAATATACGTACCTACCATACCTACTTAACATCAATGCAAATCTTATAACACAAATATCAAATTGAATCCGTCCGCATATAACTAATTTAATTTCGCACTAGTGATGGGCTGTCTATCATCTGTTTCGCAAACGGCATCGATAGTCTTTTTTTTTTTTTTTTTTTAATTGATTTGAAATCGATAGTCTACTTTCAGTTCTGTTACCGGGTGACTCAATGTTCATTAGAAGAAAATTATCTAATGTAATTTTATAAAAACGAAATGTCTATAAACAAAAACATCTAAGCTCGTGTAATGTTCGAACTTTTCAATCAGAGCTAAAATGAATCACAACGACCAAATGGAAAGAAATTATTCAGTTCATCGCCCATTCCTAACTGGATTGATACTAGTCTTGATTTCCACATGTAAACTGTTTCGGCACCAACTCCAATCTCCAAGCGCACAAAATATATCGAGTAGGTATAAAGTACGAGCAATAGTAAGTGACGAGTAGAGAATACAATCCCGAGCATGTTTTTCAATCCCGGGCTTACGGGATTTTTGAAGCCTTTTCCCGGGATCCCGGGCCTATCCCGGGATTAGACTATGTGGTTTCTAATTGAGCTAAAATTTAAAAAAACGAGTAATAAAAAAAAATGTCTTTAATGTCTTTGCACAACACAAATCAGAACAATAATAAGAAAAGAAAAAACACAAACCAAAAAATACAATACTTTTGCAAGAAATTAAAAAACAGCACAAAATAACTATTTAGAATTTCGAAAATATAGTCGCAGAAATATCAAAGCATCCAATGTTTGACTTCCGAGCCTGCTTCGTAGTTTATTGCCAACATAAGCAGCAGCTGAAAACGCTCGTTCAGGTTCTACGCTGGTTGGAGGAATAGACAATAGATACTTATATGCTGTTTCTAAGTGATATCCACGAACTCCTCCATTTTCGAACAGGCTCATTTCACGTCTAATACTATTTGCCAACCCCAATTCATTTTGTACTTGTACTTCAGGATCTGGGGATTTCATACTCTTGTTAATTTCCAGCTGTAACTTTTCCTTTAATGTCAATTGGGGTTGGGAGGTTTCTGACCTTAGCTCATCATCTGTTTGTGATCCTGACCTTGCTTCTTCTTCCGTGTTATCTCGACTATTAAGTCTTTTAACAATACTCTTTATTTGCTTCCTCACTAAAGCCTGTGTCGGAACTCGAAATAAGTCGTGCCATTCCAAATCCGATAATAACTGATTTTCATCATCCATTTGTGGATTTTGTAAATAATTTAACACGCCAGTTAAATCATCACTTCGTCGTTGCTTTATACGTTCCACTAAGGATGTTTTAATTTTTTTGGCAAGTGCTGAGTTTTTGCTAGACAGTTGTTTTATAAGAAATTTCAGAGCGGCATCAGCTGTGCATAAATTAGCATCTCGCCGACAGATTGCTTCTACTGTCAATTTAATTGGGGTCAGCACATCAACAATTTTATTTACCAATTCAAAATCAACATCTTCTAAACGAATTGGATGATTGAGATCTATAAGAGCTTTTTGAATGCATGCTTTTAAAAGATAAAATCGCTCCAGCATTGTTAAAAGACTATTCCACCTGGTTTTACAGTCCAAAAGAAGTGACAGCTCTTTTCCATGTTCAATTTTCACATATTTTTGAAGTACTGTTTCATTTTTCAATGGAGATCTTTTGAAATACACTACAACTTTGCGGATTTTCTTTATCAGCTCATTAATATTTTCATATTGTGTTAACTCTGGTACGTGTTCTGGCGCAAGATCATTTTGTGACATTACGATTAAACCTGATTCTGGACAGTCTAAGTCTTCTAAATGGTGTTCATCATCGCTGTCGTCCATATAATCAACATTCACAGCTGGTTCATTTATACTATCATCTGAGGTAGGGCTATCTTGCAAATTATTATGTTTTTCATAAAGCACATCACAGACCGCCAAATTGATACCATGTGCGAGACACAGTTGTTGTTCAGTGCAAACAAGCCGCCCCACCTTTATCATAACATTCGGTCCATCGGTTACAATAGCCACGATGTCAGTTTCTAGGGAAATGTCAAATTTACTTAGACGCTCTTGCAATATACGAAGACAATTTTCAGCTGTCATACTTCCGTAAATAGGAACAAGTCCTAAGTTCCAAAATTTTTTATATGAATGAACGTTGACCGCCATGTATCGTTTATTGGAAGTTGAAGTCCACTCGTCGAAAGAAAGACTAAATCTTTCACCTGCACTTTTCAAATGTTGTAATTCTGCAGTTACTTGCTTTCTGATTTTTTCACTGTAATTCATAACACGTTTTCGAACAGTGACGGCTGACTTTGGTAAATCCGTGTATTTTGCTAAGAGCAATTTTCTCAAATCATCTGAGGTTATGAATACACTGAATGGAAATCCATCTAATGCAATCATTCTTGCCAAGATATCATCCAGGCTATCGTCGGCACTTTTAGTAAAATAATCATCTAACTTTCGCTTGGCTGGCGGCGGTGCTGTGTTCAGATTTTCAGAATCTTGACTTGTTGAAGCTGATATAACCTTGATATTATGTTTTGATAACAAATGTGTATGTAATCCCTTAGTTGATCCACCCAAAGTCTTGAGGATGGCTGGGCATCGCTTACATTTAGCACTATTCCCGTCCTTCGCAACTAAATAATAACTCCACACTGACGTCGTATCACTGTCTTTTTTATGTTTAACAAAGTCTCCCGCCATTTGAAATACTTAATTTCAGATAATTGACTTTTAAATTTTAATGGCGTAGCCTACGTAACCCGTCACTGACAGAACAATAAATGAAAAAAATAAAACCTGATTTGCATATTTATACTTTCGTACAGGGAATCCCCGACGGGAAATACCCGCAACAATATTATGATATGAGATGATCGGGTGATTCCCCTGTTGGTCCGTTGGGGAATTACCTTAAGAGTATTGTATTAAAGTATTCCGAGTGGGGAAGTCCCTTCTAAGTTCAACGACAAACATATTATTAGGACTGTACCTGTGTAGTAAATAGTGGGTACCTACCTACGTATTGTACGAGTTGCTTTTTGTCGTAATGTATTAAAATAATATAGGCAAGGTTATTTTCAAGACGCAACGGACTACGGAATACAAACTAGACTTGTTTGTGGCAATCCCGAAAATCCCGAGATTAGCCAAGTACAGTCCCGGGATTTTCGGGGCCAGAAAACGGTCGGGATCCCGGGATCCCGAGATTTGGGATCCCGGGATTGTATTCTCTAGTGACGAGGGATAACATTGCTGCGGAATGTGATCATAGCCCGCTATGAGCGCGGTTAGGAGCTATAATGAGAACAAGGAGCTCACAATTCTAAAAAGGCGTCCTTTGTCTCAACTCTCGCAGTAGGTAAGGCGCGCCGTATAAGGAAGAAGCTTCGCGCGCCATCTGTCGTACGAAACTCGGTTGCGCAACTGCGGCGACCCACTTCGCATCGCGGCCGCTGCCAAACGCGCTCCGACTCCTCTACAATTACATATTTCGGTGTCGCAACTCCGCGGTCGCATCCGAGTTGAACGGCCTGCGACCTTGAGCGTTGCGCAGGCCGCGCCGCACGCGCCGCCGAAAGCGAAAGGACCCGTCGAAGTCGGCTATCCCGAATACATTGCTTCCCGTTACGGAACAGTACCCAGTCTGGCCTTGCGTACGTGACCTATTACTCGTAGACGAAAAGCTTATGATGAGTGTTGCGAGAATAATGCAAACCGCATCGCCTTGCTGAATCATGGTGAATCCTAGCGAGTGACCGCCGCGCACCCTACCTCCGGAGAGGTGCGCGGGGCCGCCGACTCGGACGGCCGCTGTACATGCGTCACCTTCGCGCGTTCCGTTTCACACGCGGCTTCCTGCGCGCGCGGTTTCGCAACGCATCTCCGCTCGCCTCCGAACACAGCCAGTGGCGCAATCTTTTCCGAAATATACAGAATACGCGGAATAACCGCCTCCTATCGAATCGGGAGCTCGGAAAATCGCTGCGACCCAATTTTGCTCAGGAATCTCAGCGCTCCACTTGTCCGGAAACTGTACGCTCGTTTTACGATAGGCGTAAAAACGAGCGAGTGATGGAGCGTCCGTGCGGCCTACATACTCGCTCCACTGGCTTCCTGGCCGTTTTAAAATTACCCGCTTGTTCCCGGCGGAGCGGCAAAAGGCTCGTCCTTCACGGACCACGGCCGCTCCTGCCGCGCCGCTGCCGCTCGCCACTCTAAATAGCATAATTCCATAACCGGGCCGATCGGAGCTTCGATCGCGGTCGTGCGCCGCTCGCTATCCTTGTGTTTATGCGTCGCGTTCTTAACCAGGTCAGTGTTAGGTCGCATAGCGCTGCATAAATAGACACTGCGCCTGCAGCGCCCGCGCTAGTCCTCCGCTGGAAGGGGCCGATATAATACGGCCATTTCGTAATGTTTACTGTCACCCGTATGCCGGCTGCCAAGTCGCGGATTCCACGGAGCGTGCGCGCCGGGCCAGCCGTTGCAAAACCACGGCTTCAATATAACTTGCGGTGTCAATGCTGCCCCTGGCGGAGACGTCGGGCCGTGGGAATATAGGACATTTTATTTTAGAACGCGGACGTTTTTCGAAACTGTCTGCGTAATATTAGACTAATTACCCAATTACCGGTAGTTGCGTAACTGGTAATTATCGCTAGATAAACGAACAAGCAGACCATGCGCCACCGGGGGTGCATGATAACATTGAACACGCCAGATGGAACGTTCTACATCGGCTAGGCCTCGAGGTCAATGATGAATTTATGAATTTCGATTGCGATTTGTGACACACGATGCAATTGTAAATTCATGATATTTAAACGGATAGGAATCTGTTATTACTTCTATGAAGCATTTAGGAACTGAGCAAACTTGTGCAATGGTGATAGAATCACAATCAGGGACCGATTCTCGGAATGATAACCTTTCCGAGGCATCGCTGCCGCGGATTCGCGCCGCCACGCCTCACTACCACCGCCAAGGAAACCGCCGCCGCCATCTTGTCCCGCGAGGTGACCTAACCCTAATACATCTGTAAAGTTACGTCTCACAATAATCGAACAGGTCCAATCGATAATTAAGTGAAAAAGCCGTTCCGGCCTGATTGGTCGCAGTCAGGGTCGCATTAGGCAACAGATGGAAATCAGCAGAAGCCTTGACCGGGCGCTCGCCCCTCAACCCAAACTTTTATTGCCCACGTCTTTACGACGAAAATATTATTATAACAGTTTTAAAGGCAGGTAATTGTTTATTCATATCGAGTTATGTAGCCCTTTCGTAAACGGAAACGAAGTTGATGTTGTCGGTCATGTTTATCATTGAATTTATTTATGTTGTCACTAGGTATGTGTTTAGGTACTTTGATGATACGCGAGTAATAAAGTGAACTGGTAACTAAGGCTTGCTTACGAATACGCTTTGAAATTAAAATTATTACGTTAAGAGCTAACTAAATAATGTATTTGGGTCGTGCTATGACGGTACAGGATATAAAATAGCCGGAAACGAATATTAGAGATGACCGGAAGGCGAAAATTCGCGCGGAGCACGCGACCGGCGCAAGCGTAGTCTGCGCGCTAGTTTGTAAATAAACCTCATTCTCCGTATAAAAATTAACAAGTAGGTAATCTATTCGAGATGGATAGAATTTTCTCAGTAAACAATCTGAGAGGCATCATATATAATGCTGTTTCTCAGTACAGCTACCAATGTCGACATATTCGTCTTTACCTAAGGTATCGGGTCAAGAACCACAGCCACAGATTCAATGATACCTACTCCGCAAAAAGTGACTCGCTCGAGGAAGGGTAGCAGAGTGTTGTACTACCTCACCAAACTACCTGCATTATTATTTATTTTTATTTACGTATGATGTTCATATAATGATAATTAGAATAAGTCAAATGTGGCACCTTGTTAGGTCAAATAATATTATTCTTATTATACTTTTTTAATTATTAAAAAGAAAAAATTGTACGTTATTTTATTTTTTATGTCGAATATTTTTGGGTGTCTTCAACTAACAGGCATACTCTAGATAAGCGTGCTTCATTGTAGACTATCCATGACAATTAACATTAGGCAGGATGTGGTCAAACGCAAACTTATTAAAAATAAATTAAGAAAAATTAATGTTTGATATTCAGATTCGTGCACATTTCCACAAGTCCGAGTTCGAGATTTCGACAGTTATAATTTACTATTTATGATGACAATTGTAACAACTGTTATGTACTTACTAGAGTACTATGTACTATAATTAATTATTTAAGATGAAGATGAGACTTAATTGGAGACAAGCCAATTAGTGTCGGTAGAAACAATTTATCGGCTCATCAGAAATAAGCTTAGAAAACACTTAACCTTCAGTTTCAGTTTGAAAAAAGTTTAGATACAATATCTAATATTATGAAAATCATCTTCCGGTGGTTTTTTTATGGTCAATAAATAAATTAAAAATCAAATCAATAATGTCAAACACAAAAACATTTTATTTTATTAATCATGCGGGTATAATAATGTCTTTATTCCTCATCAAACAAGCATGCGGACTTCAAATTCAAAGGAATGATCGCAAGCAAAAGTGAGCAGCTAACCGGGCGGGGCGGCCGTAGGGCCGCGCGAGGGGGGCGCGGGTGGCTGCAACTGTTTGCGCGCTCCGTGGTCAATGACACGGCGACATTGCATCAACGCGCGAAGGTCACCCCCCTCACCACGCCGCGGCGCCCCCGCGCCCCCTGCCCGCGCGCCCTCTAATGCGTCTCGCAAATTCCTGCACTTCCTTGCTATAGGACGCCATTTTGGATCAATCACATCGCATTTTGTTGATAGCGTTCAAATCTTCGCTTCGCAACCTTATTGCTACAAAACACCCTAGCAACATATTGTAAGAACGTCAAGATTGTTGCTCACAATTAAAATTGTACATTACAGAATGGTCGGAAAATTCAAAAATTAAATTAATAAAAAAAGTTAATGTGTCACGGCTGTGCCGACAGCGTGGCAGACAACGTGACACGACTCTCCGAGGAGCCATTTCCTCAAAGTGACACCTCCGTCCCGCACTAATAATACATCGACATTATAATGTCACCCTTTTATGAAAAATCAACAAAGCACACGAATGTAACATACATAACAATCGATGCTGAAGTACAATAAATTACAATATGTTTACAGAAGAAAACAACTTGATTGTGCGCCAACTGGTGTCTCAGCGAAAGCTTGCAAATCATTCATCAATTTCAATTAACGTTAAGATTCAATTAAAATAGGTCTTCATTTTAGTCATTATTATTTAAAAAGCTTTGTAATTATTATTTTTATAGAAACTAGGTATAGCTTTAAATAACAGCGTTTGTAACTTAATATGGTGTAACAGAATAATATTCAAATATAATTGGATGCTGTGAATAAAATATCGAAATAATTAGAAACAAGTTAACATTTTATCGATCACAAGTTGAATAGACTTTTCACAGCAATAATGGTGTGAAAAATCTCGACAGAAACCTGATGAAGCAAGTTTAATTCCGCCCAACGAAACCCAATGTTAAATAGCTCAAAATCATCAGCTGTAGGACTACCTCTATACAGAAAGAAATAGATAAATTACCAAATTCTTAATAAAATCCTCTAAAACAGTGTCCTTCATCACATTGAGTACCTACCTTAGTCATAAGTTATTCCACATACACGATTATTTTTTATCATTAATATCATTGAACGCCCCAATTAAAAAACTTCATGTCGATATTAAAACAAAAAAATAATGTTTTCACAGTTGCATTCATTTATGTAAGTCGGGGTATTCGAACTCGTCGACGGCAGATCACCTTCGACGCGTCCTAAACTATAGGTTGAGGTGGGGTCATATCAGCAATAACGAGCGTAGTGTCGGGAAGATATCGATAATATCGCTCGACAAACAAGATGAGCTACTCACTGCACACAGGCTCAGCACTAGCGACACTTGTGTCGCGCGCGGGAATGTCAAAATGACAGAACGCACGTGTTGCCGGTTGATGGCACCGGCATTGCTGGCACTATATTATAATATATGTATGTATTTATGGAGTATTATGCAGGTAGTCAATACATCCTATAATATAGATTTATTACTTATGTCGTAGATACCTTTACAAATTTGTATTAACTGGCTGTTTGGCATGAACGCAGCCGATTTGCTCATTTTCCAACTTAAAATTGTAAAAGAACTGAGTGCCTAGAATTCCACATGAAGTTTGTATTTCATGAATTTCTAAAAACTGATCTATCTATCCTGACTTGAAGCAAAACAACTAATCTGCACTATCGGCGTCACGTCTCAAGAAACGAGGTGGTGGCCAAAAGTTTAACTAAGTATTTTCCAAATAAAATATGTTACTACTACTTCCAGAAGTTACTAAACTTCCAATATAATAATACATTTAGTAGGTAAATTTTATAAAGGCAGACGGCTAAGTATCTGCTTCTGCCTGTTAGCCCGTGCAATGAGCTGATGTCTCCTGGTGATCGCACATAGATGCTAGGATGACAAGTGGATTGAAGGTACTATGAAACAAGAGGGGACAATAATTCTCTATGCCAATGTCAAATATAAAAAATAAGACATAAAACAAGATAATTAAAAAAATACGCATTCATTTTGAAATATTATTAAAATAAACTTTTAGAGTCGTGTTATGTTATAATTTTTTACCTATTATTTATAAAAGTAAAACAGAATTTTGAATTATTTTAGTTGTTGTCGAATTTTTACTGAGATAAAATGTAATGTCTAAATTCTATTCCTAATAGATATAGTTGTTTTTTTTAAATTTCAAATGAGCTCGTGTTACGTTTTTCAATTTGATAACTTTATTATGTCACAATCGATGGTGTGATTGTAAATGTCTCTGGAGCGTTTGTCAGCCAGACTGCGCCTTGATATTGTCATCGTGTCTAATGTCGAAGGTATGACACCATAAGGTCAAGCAAGCCTGACATAAGCCGAGGCGCTATCTCAGTAGGAGCCTATCAGCAGGCAGTGTTCTGAACCTGACCTTCCACAACGGCAGCTTGCATCGGCCCCTGCGGTAAACAAGTCACCGAATATTATAACTCAGTGCACCGATAACAGCGTCCGGTGGGCTATTTGCTCAAAACACGCGATAACCCGTGGGCCGTTATCGCGCGACACCTCGGTCTGTTTCTGGTGAAAATAATGTCACAAGTTCGTGTCATAAAAAGTTCAGTGAATGTAAACACCTCATTGCATAACTTTTCACATTACTATCGACGCGGTGTAGTTTGCTGGAATTTTGTTATCTATGTTCTTTTTATTATTCAGATATTGGTGATGTTGGTATTCATAATATTTGACAGATATATTATAAGCTCTCTTGTTAAATCTTCAGTGGCAGTCATATTATAACACTTGGATGTTATCTGAACTGCGGTCATCACTCAATGAGCAGAACTCGACTATTGTAAAATTGTTGATCTTATGGTCTAAACTTATGTCGTATTCTAGGTGAAAATATAATGTGCGTTAAAGAAAGAAATGAAATAAAGGTTGATTAAATATAAACTTAATAAATATCGAGCGAATAGAATAGTTTATATGAAATTTATTATAGTTTAATAAGTGAATTGTTCAAACCATAATATAGCACATGCAATGAACAAAACTGTTTTGTTTTTCCGAGTGGAAACGTGACACAACTAGAATATGTATACTTACATCTGTCTCGTTTCTTCGAATGGAAGAACTCTTACCTCGGCTCACGTGCTAAAATGGTTGCCGTAACTGCAGTAGAATTTATTTATCCTGGACAAATACCGTCTTTAATAGAGTTGTTATCCCCTTCCCGCTAGTAACACACAACGCCCAAACAACATAAACTGTGAGCTTCAAACATCACAAAAATGACATTATAATGTGTCCCGAACTAGCCGACCGACCGCGTAGGAGACAAAAATGTTACTTAGATAAGCAGGAACTTCCTATTTAGATAATGAGCCGTCTGCCGCGTGTAACCGACCGGCCGCAACGCGCCTAAACTCACCACGTTTGCTACATTACTAAAAACGCGGAAGAGGTTGCTAAAGTATTCTTTAAATGAAGCGTGAAGTCGCGCGGCGCACCACAGTGGGCGGCTTGGACGCTCGCTACTCGTACGAAGTCTGTTGATTTCAACAAAACCTATTGAGGTTGAGGCCTATTGTAGGTATATGTGTTGTACGTTATCGTCCCTATGGTTTGCGCATTACCGCGGTGAATCTAGATCTCTGTTACCAAGAGCTGTCTTGTTCCAGACCTATGCAAAGGCCTGCTATTAGTCCTGGAGTTTTTGCTAGTCCTTGTGTATCAGCTAGTATATCGGAGGCTAAAAAAAGCTAAGCATGTAGCTTTTTTTCAGCATTTCCCTTGATTTTCGCCTCTGGCTAGCCTAGTATTATCTGTTCTGAGACTAATATTTCTTGACAATTGATTATTCATTTGTCAAGAAATATTACGTTTTTTATTTATTTATCTTCATCGCATTGAAACCGCTAACCCATTTTATATAGGAAAATTATCCTATCAGATAACTCTCAAATCATCTGGTACCTCCAATTTATTATACCTACAAAAATGCTACAATTTGGTTTTATTTGCTCAGTAATTATGTGACGGTGCAATTAAACATCCTGTATTACGTGTATGTTGCGAAATTTGTTCAGATGTTCTAACAAAGGTTGTTCGCAATTATTTGGCATTGTTTTAACAGATATATTTGCTGGCCACTTCCGTGTTCGCAAGTGATCAAACAGAACCTTGTCAAGACGTTTCCGAAGCAGTTGTGGGTTTCTCATTTCAAGGTCCGCTGGTTACTGAAGAAAAAAGCTCTTTGTTAGCGGAATTATGAGTAGCTTAAATACGTAATATAGCAGAGTTTTGTTCATGTTCTATTGTGATAGGTATTCGATTTAATATACATTTGTGAGGAAACAGATCGTTTACCAAAATAATTATGACGTGTAAAATTATGTCGACACAGACTTCATTGTTTCAGTTAAAAAGTACCGTCTTAAGTAAACATGAAAAGGGATCAAAATGAACGATAAAGCTCCGCCTTATAGTCCTGCATAATGATTATAAAATGACATCAGATTACGCGCCATTACGGCACTTATGCGAAAGCGTGAACCTGTTCTCACTACTCAAATAAATGCATTCGGTGACATTGGAGCCTGCCAGAAACGACGCGAACTCCGAGCTGTGCAAACGACTGAGCTGGCCGGATACTTTTATTAGTTTCATTCATACATTTAATTTGATACAGGTACCCGAAACTCGTTTGGAAAAAAGTATGGCTATTTCGCGCTTCTCATCTATTTGTTTTATTTCCCTCTTTTCGTAACGGTGCCGGTGTATAGAATTATCTGAATTGTTCATTTTGTATGAAGACTTCGTTTCCGTTTACAAATCTTTGAAAATGATCAGCCACTACTTCACTGCAGTTCATCGCTGTTCTATACGAGTTACGTTAATTTACGTTCTGTTACGTAAGTTGATGCTGTGCGCGCAGTGCTGCGCAAGCGCAACGCTGACCTTACTTAACACGGCGTCAGTTTAGCGCCGCACGGCCCTTGTAAGCGCGGGCACCTCTTCCGAGCAGTAGTTAAGACAACGATTTAATTTACTTTCGAATCCTACTCGTTCATTTGTTACCTATTAAAATGCTTATTAAAATTTGACGGTCATTATTTACATTATTCTATCTAAATTTGGCCGCTGCGCAGCCGTTATCAAATCAAAGTCACCTTGATGGATAACTGCACAAAAAGTTAATTTATCGCGTAACTAACTACTCTGTGCCCCGATCGTACGTAAACTGTTTAAATAAATCATTTTAAGTCATTGTAAAACAAAAGATAACATTTCGTGCAAAAATTTCCTCGTGTGACCCGAACGTCGGGAATTTTCCGCTAACATCTGCGCGGTAGGGACGTCGCGTATCGTTGCAATATGCGGTGCGGGAGTGCGGGCCCGGGCTCCGGGAGCGCCGGGAGCGCCGGGGGCGCGGGCGGGCCGGGCTGCATGTGTGAGTGCGTGTGAAGGTCAGCCGGCGGCGTCATTTCCTGGTCATTGCCTGCGCCTGCGCCCGCGCCGCGCCGACGCATCGCACTGCGTTCGCGATCTTAGAAACACGCACGCCGCTTTCCGGTCGCACAGGAAAACGTCTCCGCCGACTATTGTCCGCGCCCGTGGAAGGATATGCTATGAAAAAAAACTCGTTGCATAAATATCGACGACCTATGCAATCCTGCGACGATAAAATAAAGCGCCGATTACGTTATCTCTTCCGCCTCGACAAAAACTTGCGATAAAAACTGTGTCGCTCACGTAATATTGCACGTTTTGGTCGCTTTGAGGAAATGTTCTCGCTCTATCTTATCGGAGTATCTAATTCTTTTTATCGCGCGCAAAAATAGACGATAACATTATTTTGGAATCCGATAACTCGTCATAGGTGTTGTTGTGAATGTGCGTAGGTATACCTTTTGAAGCAAGCGCATGTTGCAACAAATATCTTTTGTTCTTCCTGGATCTGAGCTGTTAGTAACGCTTTCATCAAATAAAATGTAGAACTATCGATTCGTACGAGCGAAACAAAGGGGAGACGGCGTGCGGTGCTGGCGGTGTTGCGAGATACACGCGGAGAGCGCAGCGGAGCCTGACCGCGCTGCGTCTATATCGCAAGAGGTTTGTGGGGTAACCCATTTATTGCGAGCCGGGATGCGCCCGCGACCGGTTCCCGCCCCGCGCCCGCCCGCTCCGTGTTCGATCGCTTGCGGGAGCGACCATCACCCTAGAAGCCGCACGGGATAGGGTCCAGTTTGCCCCGGCCGCGCTCCCGTGGCCAGCCGAGCGGAGACGGCGCACCAGCGGGCCCGTAACCTTGATCTTGCAACATGCAACCAGTGGGATACGACCACCACACTCGCTAAAAATAGAGTCGCCGACGCATAAAATGCGGGTTTTTTACCCCGTTTCGCTCGCTTCCCAGGCTCGACGAGGATTCTATGCGAACGTCGTGGAACGGTTCATTAAATTGTAAAATGGTCGGCACCTCCGCGGCTGCTACCGCCGCTGATACTCTATCGTGGTTATCCGCTGTTCTGCAGCCTCCGAGGAGTGCCTTGTCCCGGTACAGCGTCACGCTCACTGTTTTCCGGTTGATTGCGATAACAGAGCATTCCGAGCCAATATTCGCTCCACATGCAGAGCGCCTCGATACTACTCATTTTATCTTGACAGCTTTATTTCATTTGCACCCCAACGACAGCGTTATGAAATAATAATATTTTATTGATAACACCAAGCGACATAAACCATTTACAATGTATATAATTATATATTGTCCGGCCTATTTCCTAGTATGCTTTTGAGTTTAGATTTATTTCTGGACGTCGATTCTCTGTCGAAGTGATCACCTTTTTCATAGAAATATTGTAATAGAATGGAAGTAATTTCCGCGTATGAGTCAGACTAGGTAGCAGACGCAACAATAATTTCCTCAAGAAATTTTCCTCCCGTCCTCAGACTGATCGTCTCCATAGAACCCGACTTAGTACTCAAACTATATAAGGTTACTCGGAAAGTAGTATTGTTTACTCTACCATCTTTGAAACTGCGTACAAAAATTAGCTGGCACATACATAAATCTCATTGAATTTATATAATAAGGTATATACATATATACGTATGTATGTATATTGTACCTCCATTGACATTTTAATTTAAATAAACGGAAACTTTTAAATATAATCCCTGAATGTAAAAAGAGCTGTTTGAATATTTTAGCGTAAGACGCGTATAGCTGCGGAGAGGCGCGGGGGGGGGTAAACAAGTAGATTAGTTGGAAGTGTGCTCGTCACACGTGTCAGCTCCCGGGGGGAACGACCGCCGATAACGCGCGCAAAAATATACGCAACTTAGATAATATTAGAAAGAATATGGCGGAAATACTGGGCGGCCTCGCGGTGTTGCGCGCGACTAGAAATATCCAAGCGCCGAGCAGCGCGCCGGCGACACTCACGCCTGATGCTGGAAACTTACCGTGTAAACACCAGAATCGAACCCACAGTAACTCACAGCGTGCCAGATTTCTCTCTACCGACTTATGACTATACAGCTAAAATGTCTATTAACTCCGCCGAGTCTCATAATGCATCGGCTAGCCCTCGTCAAAGATGGTCGTTCAAATAACAAGTCTAGGAAATGACTCCGTTTAGTATTTTCCTTATAGCTAGAGCAGGAAACTGTCCAGTTAAAACTAGCTGCTAAACAGTCATGACTCTAAGACTTCCCTAACTTCTGACCATCCGACGTGTTTTGCGGATTATTTATTAACGACAATTTAAATGCATTTGTATGCAGACACGCTAGTGTCACGATTTATTATTGCTAAAACAACAATATGAAGAAAATCCTGAGGAAATCCCGGATAGCCGTCCCTGGGAGGATAGATCGATGACTCAGTCGACACGCGATGTTTTATTAATATTGCTTCGGAGAATGCAAATGGCGCGATACAATAACAAACAAAGCATAAATCTGTTTCCTTTAAATTTAAATGTACATTGTACCTAAGTATACTGATTTGGAGCTGCTGCAATTATATTGCGTTTGGGTCGTTCTTTACAGTAGATCCTAATTTAATCGATATTTTAAATTTAACTTGTGCTGTGTTTCAAACATAAGTACTTATTCACATTTGTATTTCTCTCATAGAACCCAAAATGTCAATAGGTACTTATCACTAAATAGCTTAATGAATATCTTTGAATTTAGTTGATTACTTTTTAATGTTTTAATGAATAGCACCAAAGTTACATGTCATGTTAAAACTTACAATAATACAATGTCATGACCACGTTTCGCCACATTCTCGCCTTATCACTGCCCGGAGTCCTGGCTGCGGTGTAATTCACAATAACAACATTTTACGATCGAGCCCAATAAGTTTATAGTTTCACAGACGGTTTGAAGTATTATATTCGCCATTACGACTATCGGTTGAAATCTTGCCACTTTTCTCGGAAATGTTATTGAGATGTACGAATTTCAACTGTTTGAAGGAAAAAAGATAAATCTCTTTGGAATCTCACTTCATTTATTTAAATGTGATCGACTGTTAGTTACTTATTAGCTTATCATCAAAAATCTGACTATCATCGAAAAACATAAACATAATCTATTTGTTTAATTTGGCAACACTAACACCCATCTAGGCCCCATGCGCGGCTGTCGCTCTTCAATAGATGTTGGGAAACTCGTGCCCAGACGATAATATTAACTTTGTATATATTATTAGATAGCTATTTATTTTTATTTAAGAGTGCTGTCACTGGTCCTGTTCCGCCTGTCTGACCTGTTAGTTCACTTCTTAACTCTTCGTACTAATACATAAGGATATCGTGAAATGTCTCAAACGCCTTAAACCTACTAGTATTTTTGTCAATATTCCGATTAGCGACGAAGCGAACGATTTTTAGGTACATTATAATCATCATCATTAGGTATTTCTATAATATACATATTGTATTGTATCTGTGTACAGCAATAATATAACGACATGAAATAGCCGACACAACACTGCCGTCCATCATTTTTATTTCAATAATTGCATTTGATAAGGAAATAAAGAAATAAAACTCGTTTCCCTGCTTTGTTACGTTGTGCGGGCGAATCGTACGCAGATACTGCAGGCATAACATTATCTTATTAGTACAACACATTAGTTCGTTTCAGTCGTAAAATAAGTTTCGTGTTATCAACCTGTTAGTGCTGTTCTCGCTTCCTACATTGCGATACATCGAGTGTTGTGTTAGTTATTGCCAAATTGTATTATTAAAATACTGCAGATGGTTATGTCAACACAGATTGTCCTAATCTCGTGGGAGACTTCTAGTCCCACGATTGTTCAAAGCTACTAATTAATTAAATACACAAACGCTATTATTAAACAAACTCTATTTTTTTTTTATGTCAAATCTTTGGGCGTCGCGCCGGCCTCTCCATTGTATACTTCCACACGTATGTAGTTGTAGTTTAACCTGTTTATAATTAATATTCAAACATCATGACTACCTATTTCCCGTGATCCGAACTTTCTTCAGAAATATCAGCTTCGTTAGTAGTTGTTAATATGGAGTTCCGCAATCTTCGGAGCAACTAGTAACCCTTAGAGAATCTGGCTTTGGCTCAGGACTCTACCCGTGCGGTTTCCTTTCTAGTATAGCTACATTAAGCCTATGAATGTTAACGACAATAACTAAGAATATTGGCGAGCGTGTGAGCTAACGGAAATGTGTGGTGTTCCAGTGAGCGGCGCGCCGGAGCGGGAGGCCTACGGGTACGGGTACGGCGGCGGAGCGCACCACTTCGCGGCGCCCGCGCCTCCGCCGCTGCCGCACGACGAGCTGCCCTACTCCGTGTTCGACTTCGGCGACTACTCGCGCCAGCCGTACCACAGCAAGCTGAAGCCGAAGAAGAGGCCGCGCGCCGACGGGCCGCCCGCGCCCGGCGTCAAACGCAAGAGCCGCGAGGGCTCCACCACCTACCTCTGGGAGTTCCTGCTGAAGCTGCTGCAGGACCGCGAGTACTGCCCGCGCTTCATCAAATGGACCAACCGCGAGAAGGGCGTCTTCAAGCTGGTGGACAGCAAGGCGGTGTCGCGCCTCTGGGGCCTACACAAGAACAAGCCCGACATGAACTACGAGACCATGGGGCGCGCGCTGCGCTACTACTACCAGCGGGGCATCCTCGCCAAGGTGGACGGCCAGCGGCTCGTCTACCAGTTCGTGGACGTGCCCAAGGACATCGTGGAGATCGACTGCT
The DNA here is from genome assembly GCA_950106695.1 of Biston stratarius. NCBI lineage: Eukaryota > Metazoa > Arthropoda > Insecta > Lepidoptera > Geometridae > Biston > Biston stratarius. Next base: position 32,876,840 of record OX467109.1, read on the forward strand.
CGCTCGCGTAGGGGGCCGTCGCCCCCCCCCAGTGGAAGTGAAGTGACACGGGACCCTTTACATACGTAACTACTTATAGAGTCGCGTATTCGTTTCGCTCTTGCATTACATTTTTTCACTAATAGTAAAAATTCTATTTTTCAAATCATCATGCATTACGTTTTCGGATCGCTTCTAAATAATGTTATTAAGGTTTAAAATGAATGTTATTCTCAAATCAACATAATGTTTATTAACTTATCATTGAATTTAATATTTATACAAAAATAGGAGAGACGAAATTGATTGCTCAAATGTTTATATAGGTGTACCTATTTTTAGGGGTATTTCAGAAAGAGGAACACTAAATTTGCTAGCTGTTATATGGTACGGAGTGGATTTTGTATAATGTTGAAACGAATTTTTAAACGTTTGTAATGAAGTTTGTAAAATATTGCATGTTTAATGTCGATATATATATATTTCCTGATGACTGTGCGAATCAGAACTTCCTACCTCAAACTACGCAAACAAAGGTTCATATATACACTATACGGTATTCGAGACAGTTTTACATACATATGCAATAAGTGATTATTATAGTCTAATAAGAGTTTATTATAAAGAAATATTTACGTAACGAAATGTTTATATAACAAAATACAAAAATATCGGATATTAGTATCCTCAGATGAAATATTTTTACTTCTTTGGTGCTTTTTATGGCCATGCGCATCTTGTATTTACACCTTGTTACAAACTGAACACCTCACTGCTGTTGATTCTATATTACATAAATATAATTAATGAATTATATATATATAAATCGTCGTTAATGTCTAGCTGTAACTGTTTCTTTGTTGTCGCATAGTCTATTGTCTCCGATGTTCTTCTACGTCTTTCGAAATGAAGCAGAATCCCCGGTTGATATTATATTTCGGACGTTACTAATGTTGCGATTAGTGGAGTTGTAGCGAGAACTGAAGCCTACTGCCAACTTTCTGTTAATCTGACGTGATTCGTAGTTAAGGAATACTTTGTGAATTAATTATGTTAATTATAATACCTAGATGTTTACTGTAAGCGAGCTGTTTTAAGTGAACATGTTCTAGTTTATTTCGTTTATTTAAATTACCTAACGTAGGGATGTTGCGGGAGATCGCGCGCCGCACACTTTACACTTACATATCACACTCGAATTATGTTATCGTACATTCATACTATGCATGTACTTCGCGACATCATATCGGGAACCGTATATATTCGTTTATCGTAGGAGCGCGCGATCTCCATTTTTTGTTACCTGAATAAATATTATTAATAATTAATTACGATTTGTGGTCCAATGTTAATGAATCATAATACTTTTAACTAGATAGATTATACCTACGAATGGTCGAATAAGTATAGCGTAGTTCAGTTCGACTCCAGCCAGAGGCGCGGGCGCGCGCGCCCCGAGCCGCGCCCTCCCCTCCGGGGGGCAGCGGGCTGCGTCAGTCGCGGTGGAGTCGGGGTGGACGAAGTAAGATAAGAGACGAAGTGCGCACTCCCTCTACTGACGATCGAACATTTCCGACTATGCAATATTTTTATATTCTACGTAAATTATATCAAATTATTAGCGCGTAAGTATGAAATCTATGTATTTATGGGAGCGAGTGCGCACGTCGTCATGAAACTGAAAAGGGTCAGAGAAGCCTTAAGAGAGTCGTGCAGTGCAAGGTGCTAGGACGAGGGCTGGCGGCCGTGGCGTGTGATGCCCTCACTCGGCCCGCCGCGCCGTGCCGTACGAGTATGCCCAGTGTCAGGATCGCCTTCGTGTAGGTGAAAGATCTCAGTGTCCAAACTTCTTTCGAACAAAACCAGTGCCCGTTGGTGTGATCAAAAACTATATATTACTAAAAAGTGGATTTAATCGATATTTTTATATAGCTAGATCGAATTCTCTTTGACTTTTGTTTCGGCACTATTTCTTATGCTTTTGTAAATATGACTAGGTTTAACTTATTTATTTCGTGTAGCGCCGCGCGCGCCGCGCTCCGCCGGCGCTCGGCCGCCGGTCGCGGCGCGCGCGGCCTCTTTCCTTTCTAGGGAAATTTCGTTCTATAGGTTACAAATTTTATTGTAATATATCTTTATGATTAAATGTAAACTAGGAGGTAATGAATGGACCACGTGATGGAAGGCGAAACGCTCTCAGAATTTATAATTCGGCTAGTGTGTGATGCTAATCGATACTGTGAGATGCTAGTTACCGGTTAGTAGGCAGAATGTTTGAGCAAGCATTTAAAATGATGCTCGGGAAATGTTTAAAATAATTTAGTCGAATTGATGTTGTTGAAAAAATCAAAGTTTCTAATTAATAATGTACTTAAAGTCTTCATTGTAAATTTTACGGCACCTCGAGAAATGTATTGTTAAAATTATTTTAAATCGAGCCTAGTCTTAGTATCTTAATTTGAATAAATGATTGGATTCGGACGCTGTGTCGAGGAAGGCCGCAGGGAACCACGCACACGCGTAGTTAGCTATCCGATGAAGTAGTTAGTGCGCAAGCAATGAGAAGGTTAGTGAATCGGTGCAGAGGGGAGGTCGCCACGCGCCGACCCGGGAATCAACGACACGTTTTCATCCCTATTTCGATGTAATTAACTCGTTCGTCGATTATTCATCGATGTACAATAATATTTTGATACGTAATTCATTCCGAATGCTAGTTGTGAATCGGTTTGCTCTTTCTGTTGCCCTTTCAACACGGCTCAAACACGGTTGAAGCCCCTTTCGGTTTGCTTTCGTCAAAATGATTCAACGTAGTTAGTTTCGACGTATTCTGAGAGTGCAGTGCGGTAGTGATTTTGCGTTATAATTTGCTTTTAGTTTAATGCAGTTAAAGCCCGATATTTTAACTATAATTTTAATACTTTAATTTTACAAAATACTGTATTTTCTCCCCTACAGTTAAGTTATTTTTCTATGTATAGTTAGTTATAAGTGTAAATGAGTTAGCACATAATTTGATGCATGATGATAATGTTAATAAAATATCCACAATAAAATACAACCCTTGTTTTTTTATAGACAAGTCGCATTAAATATTTCAAGTGGGTCAGAACTTCGGTACAGAGTACCTAAGAAAATTAATTTAAGAGTTAATACAAGAAAGACTACTTAATTTATAGAAAAACATTTTCAGATAATAAATTCAACTGTAGTTGCCAGAGATAACTTGGTTCTAAGTGATCGTAAAGGAACATTTTTCCTCCAGAAGGCCACTTTATCGAGTCAATGGCCACATTGCTTTCCAATAGACGTTTAAAAGTAGCCGTAAATATAATAAATAAATAAAAATATTTATACATTTTAAATAAATGCATAAAATATTTATGTATTTAAAATAAAAGTAGTAATATATTATGGTTTTTGTGAGATTTCCAACATTTCGTAGAATAGAATAAATAAATAAATATCGTAGGACATTACACACAGCGCCATCTGACCCAAACAAAGCAAAGCTTGTACTATGGCAGTCAAATAACTAGTAGAATACATGTATACTTTTTTTTTGTAAATACATACTTATAATAAATACAGAACACCCAGACACAGAACAAAAATTTTTTTATACCATAAAATGCTTGTCCTAAGTGGGAATCGAACCCACGCCCTACAGCTCAAGCTATTTTACTCGGTGGTAGATTTCCTTAGCAGGAGGTCGTCTAGGTAGGTACCACCTCAGTACCAGATATTCTGTCGCTAAGCAGTAGTGTGTAAACATTACTGTGTTCCGGTTTGAAGGGTATTTCAGCAATTAGAGGGCTACAGAAATTACAGGGCTATTGAGACTAACCATCTAGTCTCAAAGTAATGAACGCCAAGGTAGCGATGCCCTGGACTTTGTTTTACTACTCAAAGGTCTATGTATCGCTACAATGGTCATGGACAGGCGTTATCTCTTAACATCAGGAGAGCGTCTCGTTCGTCGCATTACTGTTACATTAAAAAAAAAGTTTTTCTACCAATGTACCAACAGGGCTATCTAGCTCGAAGTATAGTCTTTACAATGCCATGACTTGCTTTGTGTGACTATGACTGTCATTAAGACTTGTTTCACTTGATTTATCATTAAATAATTAAAAATAAATTAATAACTTGAACTCGAAATTACATAATGTATGACGCCGTCATCCACACACAAGGAAAAAAAATCATTCATTCAACATTTTATTTTGAACGCATACTTACATTATCTATGTAGAAGCATAGACAATTCAACGACGTGTTGTGTTGTTGTATCTGTCAAACTAAATGTCAAAACTGCTTGACGTGTATGTATCGTAATCACAGCTGTCAGCAATATCATAATTTTGAACAAAAATTTCTAATTATTTAATAATGAGAAGAAATAAGTGATCAACCGCAAAATACACACACGCTTTATTTAATAATCAAAGTTAGATATATTGTTTGTTGTACAAAATGGTTCTAATGACTATGATCGCAAGGGTCGTAGACGGCCTCCCTTTAGCCGCTACTATGCAAGAAGATGACCAGGTTACTGCCTTATTATCCACTAATATCAATTAATAATAATTTGCCCAATAATTCTTACGTATACATATTTAGCTATGTATTTGTTTATGCGTGAATGAAGATTTGCAAGTAATAAAGAAAGCGTTATTTTGCTTACGTTATGAAGAGAGTCTTATTATTTTGTATGATTTCTCCTTAATTTATGTTGTGCCTGTTTATAATTTGATTTGCTGTGGTGGTTCGCAGAGTGGCTGCAATGTACTCGAGTACCAGAATCAGGCCAAAATGCTGTTTAGGAAGTTAGGCCCACAATCACCCACAAGATGCTCCATTGAGACTGGGCCATTTCTTTTCCAGTGAGTTTTAGTGCTTGTTGTTTTACTTTACCCCTCTTTTTCGTTTATTTTTTAATTATACACATAAAGTTATAAATGTGATGTAATTGCATGTTATGATTTAAAGGATTAGTACCTGGATGACCGAGCTTTGCTTGTCTGAAAACACATATAAAACGACGTATTCTAAAAATGAAACCTAGCTAGATCTATTAATCGCCTACGAAACTCCTGCATACAAAATTTTAATGAAAATCGTTGAAGCCATTTTAGTGATTCAGATTATATATATAGTATATACAAGAATTGTTTGTTTATAGATATTAGATTCCTATAGGATCAATGAATATAATAATTTCAACATTTAAAATTACTGTAAACAGTACAAAACTAGGCAAGTGATATGCAAAATGTTCAGTTAATAGTAATAAACAAAATAATATAAATAAGATTAAGTTAATATAATCGTAAAATTAGCAACAATAATGTCTTATCAGAATATAGAAACAATAATTACAACATTCAAATTTATTATTGAATTTTTGCAAACAATAAATATTAATGTTTACAGATTCTTAATAAATTGGGTGGGGTGAGATAAAGTGACATTAATTTTACTTTAGAGCTAGTGGTAATTAAATAATAGCTATCAATGGTATCATTGTGTGGGCGCAGACTCCTTCCCATTGCAGGTATGGGAAACAGTGCAGTATCTAGGACTTGCAAAAACGTGTAGGCTTAAGGGGTCCCTTTACACAACAACCTACTTCACTGCCCAAGTTCCCATCCTTGCCCAACCTAATCTGATATGATCTTTCCAATGCTCTAGATACTGTTCCAGCATGTTCAGATTCTCTTAGCAGGCCAAGGTCTTTATTCTACTAGAATACATTAAAAAAAAAAACTTGCTCCCATTTCTATTGCATACAATTTCATTTCATCGGCCTTAAATCATTTCATGAATTTAAGGCAGTTCCAGATCGTAATATCTATTTAATTTATTGTACTTATATATATATATATATCATTATAGGAGTCCAGTTGGGTCCAGTACTTAGGATTGAGTAGGGCTATCTCTTATGCTTTCCAACTGACCCCTCTTGTCTTTTGCTTGTGTTCAATCCTTTTTGTGCCCTAGCTAGCTCATAAATAAAATAGTAAATGTAATAAAGTAGTAATAGTAATAAATCAGCTGTTTTATAAATTTAGTTAACAATAAATTAACACCCACTAGTAATAGGGCCTCCACCGTGTGTATTACACATTTCTTGGTAATCAATTCTTTAAAAGTGTGTAGCTATACAAAAGACTAATAATATTGCTAAAGTAAACACTTTTTGCATATCATGCTGCTACAGCCATAAGCTGTAATAAGCTAACCTACCTTCACTGAAGTCCTAACTGCATTTCTGTTTATCCGATTGCAATCTATATGATAATTATGATTACATAATTATGTAATGTTTCAGCTATCTTATTGAGCAAGAAATCTGCTATCTAGTGCTGTGTGAAAGAAACTACAGTAAAAGACTAGCATTCAGTTATTTAGAAGAAATTGCACAAGAGTTCTATCAGCAATACGGAAAGAGGGTAAGTTTACTTTCTTGTCCCCAATGGGTAGCTACTCATACACTCTCAATTTGAAATCTGCCACCAAGTTCCTAACAATGTGTTTAAAAATATTGCAATAGTGTTCTAAAGTAACATTGTCTAGAATTATTATTGAACTAATTGTTTAGAATCATCCTTAAATCCTTTTTGTACCTTCGAGACACAAAGGTATACTCATTTTCTTATTTTAACTAAAAAAAATATTCTAAACAAATTCTTTGTTTGCCAAGTTAAATTTTTGTTATTGTTTTTTTTATTCTCTATGTTTACTGACCATCATAATTACTTAATTTTACCAATCATGGAAAATATTGACTTTCCTGTTCACTCATTTGGCTCATATCTGCTTCAAGAGCTGTGGGTGTTATATTATATGTATTATAAGTATGAGTATGTTTTTACAAAAATTAAAATGTATTGTATCAGTTATCTGGTTCCTGTAGTACAAGCTTCACTTAGTTTGGGGCTAGATGGCGCTGAGTGAAATGTCCTATAATATTTATTATTATTACTACCCTATGACATATATTTAACTATGTCCCATAGAAGCTAGCATACAAAATTTTATCCACTATCATATTACTACCTAGTTCCCAGACTAACAAAATCATCATATTACATAATATGTATATATTATGTCTGAACATGCAACAGAATTGACAATAAAAAAATAAAACTATTCACACACTTTACAGAGCTTTTTTTTTATTTATTGGCTGACAGGCTAGTTGTTTGACCACAACTCCCCTGATGTTAAGTGACGGTGTGGTCGAAGATGGTAAAGCACACCTAGCTTGGAATGGAACTGGCTCTCGTGTGAGACTGCCGGAACACACCGTTAGATGCTTGGCAGATTTTCAACTTGAGGGTGGTAGCTAACCAGCCGAGTACTAGAAAGTACCCTACCACCACACTATGTTCACATGTTTTCCTTCACCGCCAGCTCAAGCTCATTATTGGGGTTTGAACCCACGCCCTTCGGCTTGCGAACCGACCGAGCTAACCACTGAGCTATCATCGCTACAAAGCTACAAGCTTTAACTATCTTCCCAATATTTTATTTTTACAAAGCAATCAGAAAATACTATCCACCAAAGTAAGTACTGTTTGATGGCTCATTGCAGGTGAATACAGTGACTCGCCCTTACACATTCATCGAGTTCGACACGTGGATGCAGCGCACACGGAAACAGTACAGCGAGGGCGGCGCGCGGGCGCGGCGCGGCGCCACGGCACAGCTCGGCGCGCAGCTCGGCGACGTGCAGCGAGTCATGATGCAGAACATAGATGACGTGTTGCGAAGGGGCGCTGTCCTCTCAGGTACCATTTTTATAGTTGATAGACTAGGTGTTTAACCATAGCTCACATGATGTTAAGTGACGGTGTGGTCGAGGTTGCCAAAACTAATAATAATTAGGTGCTTGGCACCAGATTTGCAACTTGAGGGTGGTAGCTAACCAGCCATGCCCCCAGAAAGTGCTTTACCACCATGGTGAACGTACTCCACGCGAATTTATACCGTTTATAGTATTACTAGCTGCGCCCCGCGGTTTTACCCGCGTGGTGATGGAAAATGATGATGAAAAGTATTCCAGTATTCCAGTATTCCAGGGCCTAAAGTATCTACATGCAAAATTTCATCCAGATCCGTTCAGTCGTTCTGGTGTGATTGAGTAACAAACATCCATCTATTCATCCAAACTTTCACATTTATAATATTAGTGAGATGGGATTGTGTGTTATTTCAACTGAATTTTGTTACAGAATTGGACACAAAAACGCAAAATCTATCAACCATGTCGCAGAAGTACAAGAAAGATGCCACATACCTCAACACCAAGTCGATGCTGGTAAAAGCGACTGCGGGAGCCGTCATATTGCTTGTGTTCGTGCTTTACTTCTGGGTTCTATAGACTCTTAAGTGTTCGCTTGTTTGGTTTCAAAGTTGGGAATGGGTATTTGCGGAAATACTTTGCAATATTTCATTCTTGGTTAATATTATGAGTATAGACTATGGAATTCATCTGACGTTAAGTCCAACCATCGTAAATCATCGTTTCCGTTACTGCTACTAAAATTATCTTTATCAGTTTTCATTGCAGGACATAGCTAACAGTTACATTGTATAATATCATCTCATAAATAGCACTGATCATCATATATTATACTACCAGCAGTAATGTTATAGTTATATGATATGTATGTCTGGTTGTACTTGTATTTTCACTCAACACAGTTATTGTGTCAGTCTAGTGCTGTAATACTTAGTGGGCTGGAAAAAGGCATAAGATATTTTCTATACAGAAAAATACCAGTCCCCGAGGGGTCATCGGTAGAGATTGCAGTGGTAGCATTATTATTAACAAAAAAATAATTGCAAAGTATATTCCTAAACAACTTATAATCATGAAGTTACTATCTATGAACATTATATTCCTATGAATAGGGTACATATTAATGACTCCAGAGGTGGATTAAATATGGAGAGCCCCTAGGCAAGCACCTCATAGGCGCCCCTCTAACAGCCATATTAAAAATATTACTAACTTCGTAACAACAGGGAATTGTCTCATAGCTGGTAGTTGGTGATTATACTATTATGTGTAAAGAACAGAGACACTTGACACTGCTATATTAAAGACGTATAATATTATATTAAGGTTTCGCTCACTTTACATGATCGCGCGCCCAGTTTGCCTTAGGGATAATCCGCCACTGAATGACTCCTTGGCTGCCTACAGATAAGTTTGTCACAATGATAGGCCAGAACCTTGCTTGTGCATATTTGCGTTGGGCCATTTATTGACAGTTGTGATTCAATAATGATATACCTTATTCATAGATTTGGAATGTACATGATATGTAATTACATAATGATGTTTTTAAGAGAAAAATAAATTATAATCTTCAGTTTTATATTCTTCAGTCTGACAAAATTGTATTATATTATTTTTGTATATCCATTGTATAGTAATATGTTACATGTTGGCTTTTTGAGGCCTTCTCAGTGTTATGAGGATGGCTGACGCGGACGTCCACAACAAAGCCATCGACATCACATTGTAAAGGCTCTTATTACTTTGGGATGCTTAACAATGTAATGATCCTATCCTTGCCATAATCAATATATTTTCATTGTAAACCATTCCATTCTAGTTAGAAACGCAAGAGAGTAGTAAGTCAGGCATCTACATTTAGCTTCAAAGCTTTTGTTTCCATAATTACAATGAGCAGGCGCTTGGTGATGGAATGTTGTAAATTTTATCACATTGTTAGTTATGATGTATTTATTTTAAGATATAATAAAAATGTGCATTCTTTTCAATATTCTGTTATTTTACTACTCTGCCATCCTTTTCTCATATAGAATCTCTCAGTATGCAAATATAACTTTTTATATGCAAGTTCATTTCAAAGAGAATCTTCATAATTTGTTGCTAAATGTACAGCAGCAATATTGCTCATGATGTCTTTGATTCTTATAGCCATCACAACACTCAAAACCTATAAGTAAAAAAATAATTTTAGTTTAATTATGTTTTATAAGCATTGCCAAGACACTAAAATCTGCTATGAATGAAATGCATTAACACACCTGCAAGATGTTTGGATAAATAACTGGTCTATTTTTCCATTGCACTATTCCAAACAATTGAACAGGATAAGAAAGTACAATTGATTGTGGATGTGATTGCAGATACATCATTGAAACTCTGACCTTGAATTCAGACTGTACACCTGTAGCATCCATCTGAAAAAAAACCTTGTCGTAATTTACAAAGGTTTAGTTTTTAAGGCAAATCTACGTAGTAGGCAACTATAAACACTTACATCAGCCAGCCAAAACTTGCCATGCTGACTCTGCAGCATTCCCACCGTTCTACACCTGATGACTTTATCTTTAAATGTTTCACACTCATCAACTAACTCCTTGATGTTTGCATAAGTATAGAATTCTGTCTGTGAAAGTAGTTAATAAAAGAATATTAAAAGTTCTACTCATTGATGTTTACATCTCTTTTATTTTGATAAAATAAATTGATATTATTTAATTATAATATGCTATCTTATAGATCATTTATTCAACTTACACTACAAGCTTTTTAAACAAATTGAATATTTAACTTACATGACAACCTTCAGTATAAAATGGAATGTTACGATATTCTTTGTTTACTGCCATTTTACAATTACGTTATTTATATTTACTTATTTAACCTCAACATAACATTAATATAAGTTCCCGCCAAATAAACAGACGACCGCTTAATTCTGTCTTCTCCAGTCTCCTTTGCACCTGAGCTTTGCACTATACCATAAAGTATCTAGACAACAACTCAGAGGAATAATAAGCAACAAGGACAACAACAATAAACATAATTGTTTCTAATTATGTTCCCGACGAAATGTTAGCGCCAACATAACACAGATGTGCATTGCTTTTATTTATTAGAAGGAAAGATTGAGTCTACCATGTATTGAATGGCTGATTTATTTGATTATTTGTTTAAGTTTTTCGTTTTCGTTTTTCTTTTTTGGTCTGGAGTTTTGGCGGGCACTCGAAAGTAATACCACCACTGAACAATGAATACCACTATTTTCCTGAACTTGTTTTTTCGAGTAGTCTGTAGTAGTGTTTTATTCAAAAAGTGCAAGCGTCAAGTAAAGTGCCGATATAAGTGCGTGAGGATGAGAAACTTATATTTATGGTAAGATTTTTAGATTGTAGACTGCCCCTTCGCTTAACGTCAGGACCCGACGAAAGTTTGCATGACCGTCAGGCTAGATTACGATCAATCGCAAACTCATATATAGTAAAAAACACCGTTTTATAAGCGAATGAGAAAATAATGCAGTAAAAGTGAAACATGACTTTTTATGTTATTCAGTAGTAGCTTCAGGCATTTCTGATCTCGACTTTAATTTAACTTACTTTGTGAGTGAATTACATAAAATAGTTTAACATAAAATACATGGACATCGAAAAACTTAACACCGGCCCGGCAAATACACGAAGTCTGATACTAAAACGAAGAAGAAATGTTTCATGTTTATTTAGGGGGTAAATATGTCACGTGGGATTTTTTTAGGGGTATTGTTAAGGATTTTTTGACTGTTTACCTTTTTATTAAGAAAAATAAGGGTATAAAAATATAGTCTGAAGTTATTTAATTTAGCCTATTATATTTATTTGTTGTCCTAGCGGCTAAGCGACATGTAGTACGGTTCCTCATTACTAAGTATGTGGAGTTGAATAGAAAACAAATGTCTAATATATGTATATTAATGTTTTTATAAACATAAGACGCGAGATATTACAACTCAGATCAAAATTACAACTCAGATCAAAAACTACTATTACAGCTACTCTGTGGTGACGTTGTCTATGCTTACTGGAAATATATACATGGAATATTAGTTACTTCATTTAATAATTTCGTTATTGTACTGCTGTGTCAATAACCAATTTGTTAATAATGCCTGAAGAAAAAAAGAAATACAGTCAAAAGTATACAAAGATTTCGGAAACAGATCCAGATTTATCAAAGGAAATGAACTTATGTATATTTATACACTATTTAATACTTCCAATTAAATAATGTATAAATAATAAATACTCAAGAACATTACAAACTATTTAAAATAATTAATTAATTATCAATAATTTATTATTTTTATAATAATACTAGCTGTGCCCCGCGGTTTTATCCGCGTGGTGATGGATGATGATGATGATGAAAAGTATCCTATGTTTTATTCCAGGACCTAAAGTATCTACATGCAAAATTTCATCCAGATTTTTAGGAGTTTTTAATATAAGCTTTAGGGAGAAATATTTTTAGGAGTTGGTAACACTGGACGTTCTCCAATATCCAAATAAGTTTTTGGTTTTTGCGTTTTCCTATAAAAACTGACAATATTGTACATCAGTAAGAAAATGGCTTCAACTATAGTGGAACTTCGGCCTGACAGGCATCTTCAAGATCATAATTTCGAGGGTTATAAATTGAACTTACAGGCGCTACCGCATTACTCACTAGATCTCGTTGACACTGTAGATAAAGTGTATCCTGACGAAGTACAATACTCGTTTGTACACGCAAAACTATTTGCTCTCCACAACCACCTAGTGTTGGACCACTGGGGCTACTCTTTCAACTACTATTACATCGACAATAAAGTAAAAGTGCGACACGTCACTTTCGAAAACACAAATTGCTCCTTCCAAAACAATGTTATTTATGATGTCCCCATACACGTCGAGAGAAAATCTGGCCACTTTAACATGTGCTTGTCATTTCCCTCCAGTAATCTAGCATTGATAAGTGATGGTATGGGATATTTGCATTTAGTAGATACCGGTCCGAGACATAGGCCTACAGAAGAAAGCCGAACATGGAAAACTATCAATTCTAGTCTCATACTTGGAGAAGGCAAATTCTTCATTATTATCGACTCGAGAATTCAAGAAAAAGAAAACACTGAGATATTGCATTGTCTTCTGCAATCCGTTGAGCAAAATGACAAACATTTCAACTCTGTATTGACTTGGGTGACATTCAATTACGATGGTGCAACATGGAATCAAATGAGCTTCAGACAGTTGCAAGGCAAAGGTATAGTGCACTATGCTTCTATAGAGACTAGTTGTAATGCTTTGTATATTGCTTCTGATAACACATTCAAGTTTACATTAGATTCAGAGAAGGAAATCAAACAGCCAGGTAAAGTAGCACCTAGAGAAATAATATACACATGGCTACAAACCACCGAAGATGTGTCAATAACATTGAAATTGGAGTCAAACTTCAACAAAAAACATTTAAAAGTAAGTGTAACCCCCTTAACTATCATGGTAAGTTATGCAGGCAAAAATTTTGTTGATGGAAAACTTACTAACAAAGTGGACAGTGAGTTGACAACATGGAATGTACAGGAAAATGGACAAGTTGATATATTGTTAACAAAATCAGAGAGTATGTTGTGGGAAGAGCTGATAGAAGGAGGTGATAGGAGTGGAGAGCAGATAATAGATGCGAGTTTGGTAGAAGAGACTCACAGAAGACTGGCTCATTTGTGCTCTAGCACTGAAGTCATGCCAGACCAATCTGTACCTGGTTTATCCACCCAACAGTTGGAAGAGTGTGATGTTGCATCAGAAGAAGACACTGTACTAGGTAATATTTTTCATTAATTGGTTATTATTTTATAAGAATTTTAAGAATTTACAAACTTATATGGTATTATATGGTATTTTACCTTATATTTAGATTCAATTCTGTGGGTCCTTTCTAAAATTTCTTTATGAATTTTTTAAGTAATTTATATAATTTTATTAATTTCTATTTCATAATATTTTAATCTTTTCCATACTAATTCAATTTATTTTTGATACAAATATGAACAAAATCAGTTGTGAGAGTACTTGCTAACTGTTAGTTCAATTTACTCTACATCATATAAGAAGCATACTATCAACCTGGTATTAAGTTGGAATTAATATTGTTACAGTGCGCATCAATGCAATAGATCATCAAATTACCCACAGAGCCCCTCTCAGTGTGAACCAGTTTTTATTTAGTATCAAGATGGAAACACGGGAGGCACCAGCACTGGCTCTTCGACACCTTGTGGATACTTGTATCTGGCAACCATATGCACAACTTCTAAATTCTGACACTTGGCCCATTAAACACCAGGGTACACTCATGGCTTTTGGATATGTACAGTCTTCAAAACAAAACAAGAAATTTGTCACTTGCCCTCCTAACTTTTCATACAGTGTGGTCAGTGAGGCAACTAAACATATATTCATCTATCAGAACTCTAGTGACCCGAATAGCCAGTTGAGGAAACGCTCTGGAGGGGTCGTTAAACAAGTCAAAGTGGGCCAACAACATGTGTTCAATATAGATAAATTTGGAGAAGTGCTGGGAATCAATGCAACTAATGAGTTCTTATTTGTGTTAACTGAAAACAAATTAGTTGCAATACAGATATTGTAAGAAAAATATGTTTTATTCAATTTTATACCTTAACATTTTTTTAATATGATAAAATTATACCCAATGTAAATTCTACAATTAGGTGCAGTTAGTAAGTTTCATGTTCGTACTGGGTAAAGCCCTGCCTTCTCCTATTTAATTAAATACACATAATTTCCTTGGTTGCATGAATAACCATCACTGTCCTTCCTTTTCACTATCACTGTCTCCTAAGCTTTCTTCAGAAGAGTACCCAGTAGTGAACAAAAGATTCTTTGGTCTCTTCTTCCTTTCTGCTTTGATCTCCTTTTCTATCTCTAATTTCTTCTGTGCAGCTATTTTCTCAGTCAACAGCGGCCTATGTCTTTTTCTAGGATTCTCATATCTCCGTAGAGTTTGATTGGTACTACTATTGGCCATGGTCTCATTTATTTGAGGCTGATACCTTGATTGATGATCATTTTTCTCTGATAGATTTTCCTTTTCATCAATATCATTGCCTGGAAAACAAGATAATCAAATAAATAGATAAATGAAACAGAATTTAAATATAGCTATTTTAATCGCAGCCGGGTTATAGATTTTTTAAACTCTTCATTAAATATTTTGTTACCTGGTGTAATAATTTCAAAATTGTATGCATGATCTTTGAGCACAACAAATACTATCGGAAACTCAACTATACACTTCCCGGCCAGGTTTTCTACTAGAGACTCTGTGGTGTCAAGCTCAAAAAATTTCTTTGATGAACCTTTTACTTTTTCAGCTGTAAGAATGAAATATATTTTGTCATCAGTAATTTGTCATAATATATACAGCAATAATGAATATTGAATGTAATGTCATATTAATTAATTTTACCTCTTAATAGAACTTTAACTCCACTAAAGCCAGCAGATTTATAAAATGCCAATGCTTTTGAACCTTCAAAAGGTACTGCATTTGGATTTATGTATTTATCTAAAAGAGCTGACAATTTAGTATGTTCTTGGCACTTGTCATCAACATACTTGAGTGGTTTTTCATCCCCATTAGGGAATATCCACTCGATACGCCAATAGATGATGTTAGACTTGTAGTGGTAACGAGTTGTGTTGATAGAATGTCTTGTGAAGTTTTGTGCAAGGTATTGCAGTACAATGCCTCTCTGTCGTGCTGCCATTTTTAATTTGAATAAATGCTGTAACAGAATATGACAAACAATAAATCTAGGAACTTGAACCTCGCAAGTAACGGTGAATTACAGGGTTAATACCTACAATAGGCAATTCTTTGTCAATCCTAGTAAACTTCTTTTTCTCATCCCGTTTTAAAGCATAAACAAAGCGTGCACATTCCTCCAACATTCTGTAATCGCTAAGTAGATCTGTGTCTGTAAAATCTTTCACTCTGATGAATTTGGTACGGTCCCTGATGCCATTGCACTCTAGCTCTTTTTTATGAATCAGGACGCAAGCCAGGCAACATGTTTTCACCTCGCATTTAGGACACGTGTATTTGGCCTTCTTAACACCACATACTTCGCAGTCGCCAAGTCTGAAAAATAGTTCTATATAAGAGCAAAGTAATTAAAAAGATTGGATAAACGTAATAGGTTTATTACCTACTTTAATTCAATAAAGAGATAAACTTAAAAAATGTTTATGATGTTAATTCCAACCTGGTTACATCGGATCGCGCGTTATCATTTTCCGATTCAGTGTCAGAAGATGATGAGGACATGTTTATTCTTTTATTTAATTACGAACTCAAAAGAAATAACAATATGTAAAATTGTAAACAATTTTATAGGTTATGCTTTGAAGATCATAATTCCTCTCCTGTCTCTACCTCCCCCACTACTCTTTTTTTCTAGTTTTTGGCAACACACTTAACGTATTTTCTAGGGCAAGTGTTTCGAATTTTCGATACTTTACATTACAGATTACACTTTTCCACTCTTGCAAAATTAAATAACAAATTTAGTAGTTATATTTTGTATAACGTAATTGTATTATAAAAAATAACATACTGTGTTTTGATTGCTGTGGTTGTGATTGCATATTGCTGTGGTGTGACACCATCTTAAAATTAAAAACATAAGTGTCATTTAATGTGATGTCAATATCAGCTGATCTGGTAAATGGAATCAAGAATTAAACCCGAAGTCCCGAACCAAACAAAAAGAAAACATTACAGATTTAAACTAGAATAGAACATAACAAAAAATAACCTAGTGTCTTTCATAATATTTTGTGATGGAACTAAATTAGAATAAGATTAAAGAGCCGAATTATTATTTAGACTATACAGTTGACGTACTGATTATCTTCTCCGTTTAAAGACTGTTTGGGACTACGCAATTGGTTTTCAAACAAACAAAACGCCGATATTGGGGTATGGGCAGATATTTGAACGACGATTTACAGTTTTAAAAGCAATGACGTCGCCTGATCTCCTTGGTGATGATTGGAACATAGCCTGCTCAGATGAAGAGCTCTCTAAAACCGGTATCTACATCGGCAAGCATTGGATGCCGGAGCCCGCAGAACTCGAAGATCTTTACAAAAATATAGACAAAAGCGGCACTATTTCCCTGGAATGGAAGTGTCCAGGAAGACGCGCGCCTTCTCCTGTGCCCGTCAATAAAGAAAACCAACCTGAGATGCCTATTTCTCCAGTCAGGGAAGAAAAATCAGATTTCGATTTTATGGACGAAGTAAGCTCTTTGCGTCTGCGTGTACGTAGAGAAGGCGAGGATACACTCCGTGGGTCTGCCAAGAAAAAGACGACGTCTTTCGATGGCATTCTGTCAAATATGATAAGACATAAGCGCATAGAACAAATGGAAAAGCAAGCTAACACATCACCCTCAACACCATCTAATCTGTCCTGACGGAACTCTACACCTACCTTCATCTGCTAGAGCTTTGCACCACTGTGAAAGTGATCCTGAAAGATAGAATAACGATAATTCTGACTTAAAATCAGTAATACAAAATTATTAAGGTTGAAAACTACTGAACCATTCAGTAATATTTGTTGACATTATTAAAATAGCCAAAAATATTAAAGACAAGTCATTTGTTACAAAAAAAGTTTTTGTTTTTTTGTGGTTGACAGGCTAGGTACTTGACCACAGCTCACCTGATGTCATATGATGGTGTGGTCGAAGATGGTAAAGCACACCTAGCCTGGTATGGTACTGGCTCTCAAGTGAGGCTGCCGGAACACACCGTTAGATCCTTGGCGGCAGATTTTCAACTTGAGGGTAGTAACTAGCCACCATGCTATGGTTTCCTCACAATGTTTTCCTTCAAGCTCATTGTTGGGGTTTAAACCCACACCCTTTGGAATGCGAACCAACCATGCTAACCACTGAGTTATTATTGCTACAAATAGTTGTAATCCCACTAATATTATAAATGTGATAGTTTGGATGGATGGATGTTTGTTACTCAATCACACCAGAATGGCTGAACGGATATGGATGACATTTTGTACGTAGATACTTTAGGCCCTGGAATAAAACATAGGATACTTTTCATCATCATTAACATGCGGGTAAAACCGCAGGGCGCAGCTAGTGGTTATATAAATATTATATTCAATGTAATATCATCATCTTCATTCGACTGAATCTATATCTTTAAACGAGCAATTCTTGTATATATATATATATATTCTGAATCTCGGAAACGGCTCCAACGATTTTCATGAAATTTTGTATCCAGAGGGTTTCGGAGGCGAAAAATCGATCTAGCTAGGTTTCATTTTCAGAAAACGTCGTTTTAACCATGTTTTCAGCCGAGCAATGCTCGGTCAAGCAGGTACTTAAATTTTAATATGCCTACTTTTATTACTAAGCTCCAAACATTGTATTCTAATCTAATAAATAATACAAAAAAATATTTTTATGTATTTTACTACAATTACAATAAATATTTTATTTATATCCTATCTATCACAACACTATAAAGATAAGGCAGCTGATTCTGGCCTCAGCAGTCTTTTGTCCTCCTCCATAATTTGCTGACACTGGTTGATGTTGTTTACTAAGTGCTCCAGCTGCCAGTATTTCCTCAGCAGTGCCTGGTTGATGTCGAACTTGCCCTGTCTAATGCATTGGACAGCTGTACAATGAGCGGTAGTCTTCAGCTGGATGCCAAAGTCATGGACTATAGTCCACAAATATTTGTCATATTCATTCACAGCTTGTATTTCTGAAATTGTGTAATGCGATCAAATAACTTGCGTCATCTAAAAAGAGCCTTTGTCTCATAACGCTTGTTTAGCTTAAGGCAGATGAGGGTATTATCCATTAACATTCTTTTTATATTGATGTATATTTTGTTTTTGAGAATTTTTAATGTATGTATTAAAACTAAGCAAGCATTTAAAAAATTACATAGCTATTCAGTCATTCAGATTTGTTCACTTTGTTCACTTCACCACGGGAAACAATGATCCTACCACAAAATAGAACTAGATATTACATATGATGTAATAGACAAACTGACCATATAAATGTTTACATACCTAATTCAAAGTGTGGTGGTTTGAAGTAGACACATTTCAGACCATATATCACTGGTAGCTTGTTGTTAGCAGGCCGAACGAGCCCTTGCGATGCTAGGTCAAACATTGTTTGTGACTCCATGTGAACTCCTGACAATCTGAAACAGTGACATGACTCGCTATTAAAAAGTCCTAAAGGAATGAGTGCAAATGCAGTGGTTTTCCTCAGTTACTCTAAAGATAAACATAATTTATTTGTTAAGACAAGTAATATTGGTACAATATATGTAGATGGATAGATTACAATTATGTCCTGTGATTGTGCTTTGCCTTCAGGTGTACAAATATAAGCGATGGCATGCCAATAAATTAATTAATCAAATTATAATGTATATTAATGATAATAAATTTAAATTCAAATTAAATAATAAAAAAAGTTAAGTCAAACAGCAATTAAATAATGTCAATAAAATTAAGTTTAAGATAAGTTCTAGATCTGCTGCAAGGTCATGGGTAAGTATGACTTCTAATCATCAAACAAACATCTTGCTCTTTTTTCAGTAACATATAGTTTACATTATAAGTATGTATTTACAAAAAAAAAAGTATTTATGTATTCTATCAGTTATCTGACTTCCATCACACAAGCTCTGCTTAGTTTGGGGTCAGATGGCGCTGTGTGTAATGTGTCCTACAATATTTATTTATTTATTTATATTTACAATATTAATATTTATTACAGACATTCCAATGTAAATGAAAAAAAAAAATACCTATCCAAGCCTCACAACTACAAAAATAAGTTTTCTTTTGGATTTTTTAGGTTAACTCACTGGTACATAGTCTTCTGGTGGGCAGCTTGCATGTGTGCCACCACAGCATCTATTTTGTCTCTTGTAACATGATTATATGTAGACTTTTCTACAGTCTTGCCATTCCAAAAATATGTATCAGTTGCTTTCCCAAGCTCACCATGAACTTTGTATGCCCTAGTCAGGCGTGATGTGTTTATTTTGTATGTCAGCTTTGTGCCATCATTAATACCCAACACTAAAAATTTTAGAATGTGATGTAGAAAGTTAAAATTTACAGAAGTATTAAGATACTTGTAATGGCAATAAATGCATCACTTAGAATATGTTAAGTACCTACATATACTTTTTTGTGGTTGATACAGGCTATGTATTGACAGATTTTCAGAAGTAGTGTAATTATTCAAGAGTTTCAAAAGATTATTCTTGAATGAGAATTCAAGATGGCTAGTAAGCCGAGCCTACTCGGCTGGTATCTACACAAGAAAGTATCCCACCACCACTCTATGGTTTCCTCAAGTTTCCTAAAGGAATGTTTTCCTTTACTGTAAGTTCAAGCTTTTTGTTGGGATTGGAACTCACATCTTTCGGCATGCGAACTGATTGTGCTAACCACAGAATACAACCTAAAAATTAAATACATTTCTCACACTTCAATACATATAATTAGTCTACTCATAAATTACAATGCAGTTTGGCATTGTATACATATAATAGATAAACTGAAATAGCAGTATGCTTTTACACAGTACAATTACTTTTGCTTAATAAACTTATATTCTATTCAACATACTTACATAATACTCCACTGCTAAATAGGCCCAAATTAGTAGCCCAGCTGCAACGAAAGTCTTTATTGATATATCTTGGTCCACAAACCAATGGATCATCTGCATAGTTAGGTAGAACCTTTATTGACATAGGCTGGTTAGTTGGGCCTTCTATCACGATTCGTTGTTCTTGCGGTCGGTCGGGTAGCGCATTTAAATCTGAAGCATAGCAAAATAAACGTTGTAAAATCTAACTAAGTACTTACTAATGAGGCCAAAACTAAATGGTTGGCGCTTAGAAAATAAACTAACCTCTGCAGAGATTTGTAACAATAGTGTGTTGGACCTGCCGTACAGGTACCAACGGCGGCTTGTAAATACACACAATCCCATTAAGCGCACGGAAAGCAGAAGCTGTATCGCGAAATTTTACCATGATGTTCGCATTTCTAAAACAGCTAATTAAATTTTTATCACTCCTAAAAATTGCACTTGTTTAGTCATGAAATTTATATCGCAAATAGAATATTTAGATATATTCACTCAACACCGGCTCAACACATTGAAATCTGTACGTTTATATTACAAAACTCATTTGTATTTCTAATTTCTATGCACCCCTCAGAGGAATAACAAGCATAATATAGGTAAAGAATAGCTTCATGATAACCACCCAGTCTGTCCACCCACAGTTTTTTTTTTCTTTTCTTCTTGGCATCGCAAAATTCGCAAATCGGAATGATCGCAATCGCACTCATCCACATATTATTTGGTACCTATAATTGTACATATTTTGACTCCGCTTTTTACAAACGGCGTCGTCCGCATAAAAAACACTCATAGTTTTGAAATATGCCAAAGGCAAATTGACAACTTGTTCGATCTTATGACTTCAACATTGCTTGTTATTGTAGAGTAACTATCATAAAACACAGGCCAGACTTTATTCTAGCAGGTACCTACTATCAACACTTAAGAGCAAATTAATACGTGCATAAGTTCTTCTTAAGTATATTATATATTAAAGTATTTATCAAACTAACATTTGAACGGATGACATTACAATACAAAATAATAATTAAAAACTTTTATAAGCAATGTAATTTATATAAATACCGAGGCATTTTATAAATAGCGTTTGAATTGTCTATCAAATGTTTTGGCATTTTATACAGTGACAAGGTAATTTACAATTTGCCTTCGATATATTTCAAAACTGCGAGTGTTTTTAAACGGACGACGCCGAAGAACAATACAGTGCAGAGATGATTTATTTATCCGTGTTCCCGCCAAAACTCTATGTTTTGACTTCGCACTTTGTACATTTTGCAGTGTCAAGTGTATCGATATTTTTATTTTAAGAAAAATTAAAGTAAATAAGTTATAATCAAAGTCACACAGAGTAAATCTTGGTTGTAGTGGTGTGTGACTTTACTACAAGCTTCGATGGAGTCTTAGAAGCCACACGAAGTTATGTTTGACCACATCGTATCACTTTCTCACACGCGCGCGTAATTCGGTACTTCATTAATAAAACACCGCTATTTTTACACAACAAAAATCTATTTACTTTTAATTATAATATGTGGCAACAAGACCTTTTCATGTTTCTGCAAAAACTCCAAAACTAGCATAATAGTCTTATTTTATCGACGTTTGCAAAAGCATTTTGAGTAGTGGCAGCACGTGGAAATAATAACGTTGCTGTACTATAAATTTTCAAAACTTGTTCTCGAATTATTGTACCTACTAAAATGGTGACGTTTTATATTTTATGTACCGAATCACATCCATGACTGGGCAAGTGATATATTTCATATTTTGTCTTTGCTGTTCCGGCTATAAATGTTTTTAGTTAAAAAATACAATGTTTCGTAATTAGAGTAGTCACGTTTATTCGTTAGTAAATTGAATTGAATGTAATGTGGTGTTAAGTAGGTATCTATGCAACCATTGTTTAAAAAACTTTGTTGATAATAATTAGTTAATATGTCTACTTGAGATGATATAAACTGAACTTGATAATGTTGTGACTTTTATTAGGTTTATTTGATTTTATTATAGGGCACGTCCTCAGGCACGTCATATATGAAATATTTGACACTGGCAGGTTACATAATGTGCGATATCAAATACTAGAAAAGAAAAACCCTAACTTTTTTCTCTTCTCTGTAGCATGTGCTTTGTGCATTTTGCTGCACTAAATTTTAAGAAATGGCACTTATTTAGTATGATCGTACTTTCGTCAACCGTACGAAGATGAAATAATTCGAGTAAATTTAAAAATTATATAACAATTTGATGGTGCACAGTCAACGTAATGCTTTTTATTTTAGTCGGATATAAAGTTTTTTTTCTGAACGTTGTTAGTACAACGTACATTCATAATCTTCAAAACTCGTTGGAAGTTTCTATCACCTGGAAGTGGCAGTCTGTGCTCTATCTGCCTTGCTTTGTGTCGTGTCGTGTCGTGTCGGTCGGTCGTACTCGGTAGGTTGAACGAACAAGTAATGCTATGGCCGAGTATCGAGGAAATTCGGTCGTTTTAGTCAAAGGTCTTCCATGAATCTTGGTTTTGTTCTATCGCAAATCAGACAGTTGTTGTTAAAGTAGTCGCAGTGGCAGTTAAATATTATCTTATCTAAATAGTGGAAAGAGTTTTTGTGTGGGAGTGTATGAATCAAGTACCTACTAGCAAGTTCGGTCGGCGACTTATTTATGTGAATCTTGTTATGGTGAGTTAATGAATGTATCAATCTCTCCTAAAGTTCTCAGGTAAAACGTGTTGCACCAATGAGTTTCTAGTATTCCTATACTAGTGCCCAATTTCGTGAACACTAGATACAGGCGTAGCCCTGTTTAAAGGATAGGATGAAAAGGTTTTGCCCATTAAATGCCGTGCAGCATTATTTTGCATGTTTACTTTCATGTTGTACTGTTTTAAACTGCTACTAATACACAAGCAAACCAGTATACGCAAAACCAAAAATTGTTGGTCTTCCAGAATAGCCCTATTTTTATTAACTTTTGGACCACGGCCTATTCTCTTTATGGGGAGGGTATCGCCACCTTCTACCTCACTAGTTAAGTGCAGATTTGCAGGACTTCACACATTTTTTAAAATATTAACAACTCACAGACATGGGGTTTCCTTATTCCAAATGTTTCTCTTTACCGTTCGTAGCCAATATGTAATAATATGCACATGACATGGAAAAGATAGAGTCAATTTTCAGAAATGTATGTTTACAGTTCTCAATTTGAAACTTTAAATGGTAGGTTTTAAAGAAACTTTCCCATTAAGTTCCTCCAAGTTACCACCGACTACCATCACACTAATGCATGTTTGAATATTTTCTTATCAGATGATGCCTAAGTGTTAATAGATAAAAACTTCTAAGTACATTACAAACTATTTCATTTAGGTAGTAAAGTTCTTTCCAATAATTAAGGTTCTGAGATGTTTTTCCTATTGTATAGGTATTTTTTTGGCTGTTTTTAATATTAATGAACAGAATAATGTTGATTTAATTTTTAATAAAGATACAACATTAATTGTTTCAGAGTTTAGTATTTTTAGCACAAGATTGTTTTTTCTTTAATTTTGACTAACTGCGACCTGAAACTGACCAAGTTTAATACAATAAGGGCTAACATTTTGGACTAAATGTAGGAACATTTAATTTTAAGTATTTGAGCTCTTTAACTTTGTATAAGATTAAGCCAATAACTCCATTAAATAAAACAAGTTCTAATTAGCCTGTCAGTGTACTGCTAGTTATAGCTATGTTTATACATAAGTCTATTAAGCTACCACACCACATACATAGGTAGGTATGTAAGTAAATTTTTGGCATTTTTAACTTTTTTATACCGTTTGCTAGAGAAACAGAATACGTGCTATTTCAGTCAAATTTAAAGGAAGTAAAAATCAACAACACAGGATGGTACCTATTGTATGTAAATGTAAAATTTAGCAATTTTTTCACTCTCCTGTAAAGTTGTGATTTTTTACTTGCATGCTGAACTTACAAATAGTATCTTCGCCTCCAACACCTTGACAGTACAGTAGCAAGCTCATCTGTTACTTTTGAGTATTAATATCATGTGCTGGTAATCACAAAGTTTATCAACTATACTTGATAGTTAATAGGCTGAGAGTAGAATGTAGGTATCTTCAAGTACCAAGAAAACACATAGTATTTTATATAGCATCGAGCCGTAGAGCAATAATTTAGAGCTGCCCCATTCTGGCAATCCAGGCTGTTTAAAATTCTGCATACATTTTAAGCTTAAATACTTATTTGTTTTAACTCAGTTATGATATCAATATTCTATAATACCTATATATGCCAATTGATAACACATTTGGCTGTAAATTCCTATTCTAGGCTAAGTGTGATTACCATCTTCGATCACAACAACACTTAACTTCAGGTGAGCTGTGGTCAAAGTCTAAGCCTGTTGCCATTAAAAAAATGTGATAGGAGCAAAATACATTAAACAAATACCATGAACAACACAAATATTTTGAGCAATGTGGCAGGTCGAGCAACTAACCCTGCTGGTGTAGCAAAAAAAGGGAAAGATAGTGTCCTATGTAGCAGTAAATCTAAGTGGTGCAACTTGCATCTGCAGTAAACATAAAGTCCAGATGCACTTATATCAAATAAGAGTGTTTCAATTGCATATCATTTCACCTCTCCACTGATACAAGTCTGACGTCACACGACATCCGTCTCTTATCTCAGCGGCAATCCCAAATCAAACTGCTTCAGATAAAGCTGTTGACTTATGTATGTACATAGAGTATTGTTATAGTCAATATAATCATTATATTGCACAAGATGATACTTTTTTAATGTAAAAGCAATGAGATGAACAATACCCTCTCCTGATGGATAGAGATAGCGCCTGTCCATGACCATTGCAGTGATAGTACACACAACTTTGAGTAGCAAATAAAGTCCAGGGCATCTCTGTTTTCGCGCTGATTATTTTGATGTCTCAACAGCCCTGTAATTTAGCTAGCTATAGTACCTTTCTAACCAGAACACAGTAAAATTTACACACTGCTGCTTGATGGCAGAATATATCTGGTACTGCAAGAGTACCTAGCTAAACAATTCCCTACTAAGGAGATATACCACCAAGTAAGATTATATCAGAAATCACTTCAAACTGTGCCATCTGGGCTCCAAACTTTGCAAAGCTTTTACCCCTCGGGTCAGATACCCAGGAGAAGTGCTCCCCCTTCGATCCAGAGCTGACCCTTGGCACAAATTTAACGCTACTTCTATTCTCATCAGCACACATATATTCTACTATCCACATGTCAGCACAATAATTTTGTTGCAGCTATCCTCATTGTTGTAGAAAATCCCACTAAATGTTGGAACAGGAACAGATAAAGAATAGGTACCTACTCCAGCTCTGATATTTTTTAATAATAATTAGTTTTTGATTCTTTTTTTTATATTTTACTGCACCATTTACCTGATTAGTTAAGAAAATAGCAAAGAACAATTGTTAATTTTAAGATGCCCATACAACGGATGTAATCACCCTTAAAGAACAACGCATACTATCAACTGCTTATCATGATTACCGCTGTAGTGTTTGGTGTATTAAAAGTAAAAGATTCCAGTGCTCAGCAATTCCAGGCCTAGCCCAAAGCAAAAAATAAATAAATAAATAGAAAAAGGAATAAATACAAAAATGTTATTTTGTAATTCTTCACAATACATACACTGAAACATTCACTCACACATATTTGAGCCCGCTCATACACATTCACACACTTACACTCATACACACACTTAAACTCACACACACGCACACACACTTACAAACACATATACATATATATATTTATATATTGTTATTTTATTCATTAAAATAAATTTCTTATCATGACATCAAAAAATAATAATTATATACTATCCTGTTTATATACAAAATTTAACACGGAAGACACTGGATTTTGCGACACAGGTTTTCCTAGTGCAAAGTCCAGGGTGCCTGTTTGCTCTTTGTAATTGTCTATTTTATACCTTACTTATAAATAAATAAATAAATAAATAAACTAAGCGCATTCATATGATGTGTGCTCTAGATGTTGTTGAAGGCATTTTCCTAGAAACATGAAGTTTTACTTCACTGTAATGTCAGATATTTTACTATCAATTGATTTTGTAATTTTGTTGAGCAAGCTGTACAGAGAAAAGCTGTCGCGACCACTCGGCGACCTTTAAAGCTACTTATTCACTGTTCTTGTTTTTTTTTTATCAAACTTACTTTTGCTCTAGGTCGGGGTTATATATAAATAATATTTTTTCTTTAAATGTAATGAATTATTTAGCCTCAATCTCCAATTTTATAATTGACGGGCTAGATGTTTGACCACAAATCACCTGATATCATGTGACGGTGAGGTCGGAGATGGTAAACAGAGCTAGCCAGGACTTTCATATGATTTTTTATTATCAGGTGTTGATGATTCTCAAACGCAATAATTAAGAGTATAGTACAGTAATACCTATGTACTATGACTTTCGATGCTTCTAATATTCATCAATTAAATATTAAGTCCTTTAAGGGATCTAAAATATTACAACTATAATATTTTAGATCCCTTATAGGGCCTCTCCAACGGTCCAATATTTGAGGTCGCAGGGCGCAGGAAAACCAGCCAAGGTCTCTCAGTTACTTCACCGAAGGTCACGCTGTCATCAAGACACAAATCGGACATACTGGTCAAATCGAGTAGTACATGATACGTTTTTTAATCGTCTTTACAGCCTTGTTTAACTGAGCAGTCAGTTTTTGCTCAGTTACTTGTGTATTTTTTTGTTTACATTTCTTATGGCTACAAATTTTGTATAAAAAAATGAAGCCTGTGTCAATTTGTGAAATTTTGTAATTTTGCTTCGTTAATTAGATCCTTTGGTACTCGACGCTGATGAGGCATTTGATACGCTATTGAGGCTCTTTTGAAATCCTTACCTTCACAAATTGAGTTACGGCTTACGGACTGCCTTTTTAATGAAATTGTTAAGTATACAAGGTCGCGGAGACACTCGGCTGCCTGCAGTCTCATTATAACTTCCTCATGAGTCGGAGGTCGCGTATTTAAAGTTCCTACTTGAACGAACCTCTACGTGCATGCATACGGAGCGTTCTACGACGAGTATACCGTTATATAACACACTTGTGAATGCGATTCGGCAGTTCGATCGTCCCCCGTCACCGCGCATCGGTTCGTTAATAAACTTCTCCTTAGATACGGCATCGGATGTCTTCAACACGCACATTATTGAATTGAGTCTAACCACTCGCGAATTCACCTTCATTGTGCACCGCTAAGCGATGGAATTTGCTATCCGAGTATGTTCCTTGATTCGATCCGAGCGCGTCAGGTCGCGAGTGAATCGGTTTCTTATAAGCAAGCGTGCTCCATCGTAGACCGCATCTTCGCGAGACGGCGGTCAAACGTAAGCATATTTGAAAAAACACCTACGTTTTGATGGTGAACACACTAGGTGTTTACTGACAGATTTTCTACTTGAAGGTGATGGCTAGCCGTGTACTAAAGAGTACACTGCTCATTGTTTCCTCACGATGTTTTCTTTCACCGGCAGCTCGAGCTGATTGTTGGGATTTGAACCCAATCCTTTGGGCGTGCGATTTGAATTTTGCTGCTATGTTGTTTACATTTACGCGCTGTTTTCATCTCGTTGTGACGCTAATCTTTAGTTAAATAATTATCTCTTTGTGATAGATTTATAATTCTTGAGTTCAGTCAACTTGGGTATCACAAACAACTTTTTATAAGACTCATCAAAAACTAGCCGCTTCTGAAAAACCCATTCTGTATATTCAAATAATTGTATCGAATACGTGAACATTATTATCGAGAAATTAAAGCAGACGTGTCGTATTTGTCTATAAAACCCTCAATAAAGAGGTTTTCGTGAAACTTTGTTTTTTATTAGTCTAGTTGATGTACCTTGTTGCGGAACTGCACGAGTAGCAATAGACATTGCATTGTTGGAATATGTTACAAATTGCTTATCTATATAGTTATAGGTACCTACATATGTACATATATTCAAATTCAAGACTGAAGTTTTAATTATACCTAATGGAATTTAATAGAATACATTTTTGTTTAATTAAGTTTATCACCGCGCACATATTACTACAAAGTATTTAAATAAATCTAAGGATGTTCGGTGGTAAGCGCATAACTTGAGAACGGCTGAACCGATTCAGGTGATTCTTTTTTTAAAATGGTCGTGATACTGTGATTGAGGTTTATACACGTATGTACATATGTATATGCGAGGGCCGCTCTAACCGCATTGCACGCGAAGTACCGGGAATGCAGCTAGTTATCACGAGCTGACTCTTCTGTTATGTGGTACGAAATACTATTTGTTCTTAATTTCTACGATTCGTTGCTTACGTTTCTTCTTCGATCGCTAGTATTTCCCGTGGCCTTCGATTTCCAGCCGTCTATTATGATGTGGCTGCGCAACCGGACTTCCCTTCGCTTCCCTGGTTGCGTGGCTTATCCAGGTAACTAGCTGCCAGATCCTTAGTCGACGTCGACGTTCGAGTCGGAAATCGAGACGTCATTTGTGCGCATGACCGCTCCCGGCTGCAGATCATCTAGTCGTGACGGAGCGGTGACCTCATACATTGAGCTACGGTACATACCTACTTACTTCCTTTGTAGTCGTGCAACATATAGAAACAAACCTACAATAATTTGAATATCTTTATTCGATTTAAAATAACGGCCGAGACATTCAGTATGTAGACTGTTTTTTTATTATAGGTACTTAAAAAGTTATGAGACGAACGAGATACTCTGCTGATGGTAAGAGACAACGCCTGTCCATGACCATTGCTGTTAGTTTGATAGTAGCTCTGGTTCGTAGGTTATAGAGTGTGAGTTCCATTCCCACCGATACAATTTATAAAAAAATGTAGGTAGATGTAATGAGACGAACGATACCATACCTGATGGTAAAAGATAATGTATGTTCATCGCAGCGATATTCAAATTTTTTTTTATGTGATTTTTTTTTAACTGTTCTAAAATGTAAAACAAAGTATAAAAGTATTATATTATTAGTTAAGGCGCTGTATTAAATGCCCTCCATTTATTTATTTTTAGTGGTAAAAACTTTCTCTTGAACACTTGTACTTCTTACACTAAAATGTCGTTGGCATGAAGAGCTAGCGTAAAACGTTACAGTAGTGTGAATCGGCGGCCTTACGTCCAGGCAGGCCCTTTATCTCGTCTCGGGCCGCGTTACAAACCAGCTAGTTATCGGCGAACTTGACATAAATCCCACGTCTTTTTATCACCATTTTTGCATTCGCCTTTTAAGATATTTCTTATTACAACACGATGACTTTAAGCCACGCTCTCTATTCCGACGTCTCGAACATATTTAAAAACAATGCAGTCAATCCAATGCTGTGCCAGGTGGGATAATATTTCATTTAGTGCAGCAAACAAATTGCGGTTACGCAAGTCTATGCTTGTCAAAAAACTACCGAACATTACCGAACGAAATTTAAAAAATTAAAAGGACTCTTCTATCACCATAACATACATAATTATGTTTTTTTTTTTTATAGTGGAATGTTAGCTGGTATTTTTTTTTATGTCATGTTGATTTACCACATCCACAATGAATCGTTTTATTGTATGTACATATATCTCTATCCTCCATGTAGCTCTACATGACTTATCAATCGTACACGTTAAATACTAGACGATTTTTACGGACCAGGGGCTCTAGCAAGTTAATTTTCGTAAATTAGGTATATTCAAATGTATAAAGAAAATGAAGACCTACTACAAAAATCTGAGATAGCTTCGAGTACCCTTTTTCGTATTTTCAATATTTTTGAAGTTGGTTTTTGCACACAGTGTGGTCTGCCTGCGGCGATGTTACTTTATTCAATTGTTCGCCGGACACTTGGGTAAACACGCCATTGTCGTGGGAAACAAAACGCGATTAAAGATGTTCATTGATCACTTTGTTTCCTGACATCACTTTTTGCACCAGCGACACTCGAATAGCACGGAAGAAGATACATTAAAACAGAGTGTAGAAAGAGAACGCAAATGTTAAATAAATTGCAATTAAATTCACGTAACTGATTTACCAAGTAAAAATTAATTCAGTAACCTAAGTCATACAATATAATGATGATACATTATAACATACTACGTCATTCCTCAAATCTGGTACATGACGCACACATACATCTAGTTTCCGTGCAACCCGATTCAGTGCCTGCATAGTCCGAACCAAAGGCGTTTTAGCCAGCACGTTGGTCCTAACGTGAGCGTTAGCGTGGCGCGCCACGTACCAGCCGATTTAGGCGATCGCTTCGCCTTCCGGTTACATATGCACCTATCATATAACCTTACACATTGTCGCTTACCAAGAGGTGAGTTGGTGGTAAAGAGCTGACATTTAGGAAAAAAAATATAAAACGACTTTTTTATTCACTTACCTACGTGCCGAAGAAAAAGTTCCTTATTAATTGTATTGGACGTTACAAAAAATGCGGAAAGTATTGAAAGATTGGTCGGAAAACGTGTAATACGAATTAACATGGCCTTGTCAGAGCGGTGGTGACAGACGCGGCGTCGCGCGGTCAAAGTCACCGCTCCTGCGTGCGTGCTAATTGTAGATAAACCACCGTGACTCCTTGGTATATAGCAGATGCCGCAATTAATCACTGCTGTTGTCATTTCGGTGGTCGCAGGGGTCGCGAAAGGCCGGGCCTTGCGACAGGATCCGGCTCTGTCGAATTTATCAGCAATGTTTACCATTATAAACGTCCAAAGTCACAAAACAAAGTTGTGCAAGTCTTAGGAAAACGAGTTCAAGCTCAAAACTGTGCCGGTGACGCGCGGCTTCTGATAACAATTTCACAGGAACGTTCCTTGTTGCCTAAACGAATTCGTCGCATATTTTGGCTTCAAAGACATTGTTGTCGGTGAGCTTTTTTATAAGGCAGGTCGCTCACAATCATACCAGAAGTCAGACTTAATTGAAACAACTATTTTATTGGAAACACAAACAGGAATTTCGTATATTTGATGATTGTAGATTTATGCGAAACTTTTTTATAAAGTTATAATTTTTTATTTAGTAAAATGTACTCACAAATAGAGTATTAAAAAAATAAAATAAATCTATACATTAAATAGAAGAATACGATATTTAATACTCCGTGGTGGTTACCCTGAACCTCACACTAGGGGAGCCCTGTGTCGTGAGATTCATATGTTAGAAAGAAAGGAAAGTTACATTTCCTCGCAGTAATTGGTGTTGACAGGCGTGCAAGTCGCGAGTGCCCTTGAGCTGAATGCGTCCCGTCCGGCGCGCACTGGTCGCCGGGTAACTGGTACTCGAAGCGTCTGCTGCTTGATTTATCTTCGTCTACGTCACGACATCTCGTCGATTCTTTTGCTTTGCTTCTTTTCTATATCAATCTTTTTTGCCGATTTCTTGAACTTTATCGTAAAAATATCAACTGAAGGCATAGGTAATTATTATTCTATTTATCATTTCTCCGATTCTTTTCACGCTCCACCTAACAACACGCGCAGTCAACAATTTAGCCAGTTTCTGTGAACGTAAACCGCCTTGTCTTGCATATTGCTCAAACCGGTTTCGAATTGGACAGTATTTGGTGCACGGTTGCAAATGTGGAGATGGCATAGCGACGGCGACCGTTACGCGGCGCGCCGCCGGAGCCGGCTGCTCCCCGCGCTGACCCTGAGCCTCCACTGCCGTACTATAAATTAATCTGTACCTCGGCCTCAATTGGGGCGCGCGACCGACGGACCCACGACCGCAACTCCTAGTCATCGCGTTCGTCTAGATTCTAGAACATATTGTCAATCACGGCTAGTTTGGCTCGCTCTTGGCAACAGCCGCACTTCGCACATGTATCGCGATTCCGATTGTAAACCAATTTCTATTGAAAAGATTACAAATCGAAGCGAATATTACAAACATTTTTCTATGCTTAATGTTTCATAGATTTCCTAATGTCTCGACGGTCACGTAGAGTATGCCACATTTTGTCTTCTATTCGATAACTTGCGCTGTTTTCGGGGTATCGTGAGTTTTTGTCCGTCTGGTGAGCGATTGTGATTTCACGCTTGTTATTGTTTGGATGTAACCTTGCCGCAATGGAATGATGTCACCGCACAGGTAGATGCTAATAAAAGATCGATTTGATCGAGAACGCAGATTCCAGTTCCGAATGGAGGCTGGCAGGAAAGGTTCGTGTTGAAGCCGCGCGCCGCCTGCGCCTGCCATCGAGCACTGCAGTGTCAATGAACTTGCCTCTCGGCCTCTCGACACTCGGTTCTAGTCCTCGTGTAGCGCCTAGACCAGACGTCTTCTGTTTACTACCTATGTTGTTTTCGACTTGTTTGTCCGAGCGAACTTTAGGGCGTTGGCGTAAAGTCGTCAATCCATCGCTCGCTAAAAAACGATAAACTCCGCCGAATTCACACGATCACTGCGCGGCATGGCGTCTCAAGTACTATAATTTAGTGCACACACAAAAACGTATAATTCCATTGGTTTTTTAAGGTGTCTTATCATCTGACGTTTTAAGAATTTTTTATCGTTGTTTTTTTTTTCTATTTATATACAAACATACGTGTGTATTTCAGTTACTTTTCACAGTGTTCAGAGTTGCAGATTTCAGACAAAATCTCTGTAATGTTGAGCATCAATCATCAATATCATCTGCATGATAATTTGTATTATCTAGTAAAATATTAAAAGCTTCGAATAATATAGAATAATTTTTAAAAGCTGTAGTTATTTCTTTGTTGAAATATTTAATGTTCGTGGCACGTGTCTGATATCAATCGTTATCAATATTATGTTAATCGGTAATGTTCATAAATTAGTTTAAATTAGATTGTGTTATCAAACCGTACTAATTTGAGCTTATTAATCATCCGTGTTATAGTGTCGTGAGTCACTCGATCACATGATTCTGTTGTCTGTGCAAAGTTTACTGTAAGTATACATCTTATAATTCCCAGGTATCCCAGGGAGGTATCACTTTGATTGGCATAATACCAGATATTCTGACAGTAACTAACTTAAGTAAATATCATTCCATTTCTTTTAATTATATCAAGTCTTAGTTGCTTATCTCTGAGAGGTAATGATAATTTCAAGTGTTTATTTGCTTGCATCACTGACTGCTCCGTTAACTTATCGCTAGTTATATTATTAGCAGTTGCAATTGATATGAAGGATTATTTTTTATCCTCTAATAAAGTCGTATTAAAACTAGAATGATTTTTTTTTGATAAGGAAATCTACACCAAATTGATCTCTAATTTATTATCATGACGAATAGAGTATCAAATCGCGCTTCTTCGAACACAGAAATTAGGACTAGTTAAGTATCTTATTTGGTCTAGTTGTATTTTCAAATGTAAAATAAACGTTTCAGGAAAAACTACGTAGGTACCTACACTCATTCGCGAGGACGTTTTAACTAGTTTTACATTAGAAACGTTCGTATTTCCTTTGCTAATATCAATTGATGCTACCACTGTTGCTAATTAACTGCTGTTAACCATTGCGTCGGCTTATTTGATTACATTAGCTATGTTATCACTGTAGTCTTTCCATTAACGTTTTAAAATGAAGATGACCAACCATCTGTGTGTAAGTATATTTTGTTAGGCGTTCCGCAATGACACTTATTTGTTTCATTTATACGTAAATGCTGTTGACCCCTGTAAGGGGTTTGCGTCCTTTATATCACATAAATCAAATGCAGTATTATGATTACCATATTTATATGTTGTAACTCAAATGAACAATCCATAATGAAGAATTTACTTCAAGAAAAAAATTCTAACCAAGAGTTTTGTACATCACAGATCACAGTTTCGAAACTAAAATTTTTAAAAACATAGGAAACCGTAGATGCTTTGCTCTAAAGATATATCAATGGCTTTTTACATACTTACATGTTACTTTTTCGTGTCAATTACGTTTCCGATTTAAGTACCTAACCCTTTTTATCAATGGAATCGGTCGACAGTTTTGTGTTTTTTTGTGTATTTATTCAAAACAAGTTTGCGTTTGCCTACATCCTGGCTGTTGGTGTATTTCAACATATTGAACATTTCAATTAACTGTATGTATGTAATATAAGCTACGTTTATTTAAAAAAACGTTATAAATGTTCAGTTCAGTTTAATGATAAAACCAGCATAGATGTGTGTGATTTTAAACGACGAGTTGGTGTTGTGCTGTGTGCACTCATCTCATTTTCTATTTGAAAGTTTCCTATGGATGCGCGACCGCAGCGGGATCACTTCCTCGACACTTTCTCTCACCGCTGACCAGTCGCCGTCCAGGCGTTCATTATTGCCGCCACTCAATGGATCACATTCTGTGGGAAAACTGGCTTTCTGATATTGTGTTGACATAACAACAGTCTTTGGAACATTTTCAATATCACCATCGAGTTTCGGATCAAATGATCCATGTTTATAATGATTAATGATGTCTTTAAGATGACAAAATGTACAAGAGATTGTTGAAAAATACTCATCAGTAAGACCAACATAGGAGACACAAAAGTCAAGGTCATCAAGATTAAGATTCTAAAGACTGCTAATTAGATCAGTTAAAAAAAAATACATGTCAAGGTTTACAGACAATCGGTCTGTCTGTGCAAAATAAGCGAATCGCTGCTAATCTTAAAGTTATTGAACGGTTAAGAATATTAATAAATCGGCTGGCAATGTGGTTGCTTCATAGATTAAAACAGTTTGTTAGCAAATCACAACCGAGTGGAGCCGGGTGCTGCGTGAGTAGATGGTAAGTGTCAATAGTCCTGATTCACACAGAGCTTGTAATGTTGATACAATAATATAATCGTGTTTGACCACAGCTCTCCTGATGAAGTGACGGAGTGGTCGAAGATAGTTTATTTTTCAAGAAAATTGCTCAGAGAAGCCTCGCGCTGAAGAAGCAAAGCACCAGCAATATTTCTGGTCATGCAGTTGTTCACAGGCGGTGGTGAACTTTTACCTTCAGGAAGCTTCGTCTTAATCACTTAGTGCTTTCCTTATACGGTAAATCATAACTAACTTTTGCTGGCGCAGCGTACCATGTTTTCGGCCTCTGATACTATAAGGCACACGAATCTCTCTCGTTTTTCATCGCAAGTATTGACTTCTAGCTCCTCCAGATTTTTAGCTAACTCGTCATTCCATCTTTACTTGAGACAGGCGAAAAAAGGGCTAAAAACTTATCTCTCAGATGGTAAACCATAAAATGATATAATCTGTTGAATTTAAATCAATTGGGATTGCTATTTCTACCGTCAATATTTTACACTGTTTAATATAATTCCAATAAAAGTGCTAAACCACAATAAATACATTGCAAAGTAGATTTACCAATAAAAGTACTTTAAGAGCTTTTACACTTCAAACAAAACCTCAAGGCTAATTGTTTCATATTCCGTTTTGCTTGAAAACACAATTTGCTCTCCAATTACTCCAACGAGTTTTTTTATAACATTGAACATAATTCCTCTTAACTATACCCAATAACTACGGCTAGGTTCCCATGCTCCATCCGCGCTACAATACCTACTCGTATAATAATTTATTTATTTTCAGACAACTTGATCCATTTAGAAAATTAAAATAGAAAGAAAGATAATATTTATTTTATCACACACAACACTATAACAACTAAAAGTAGGATATACATAATAAAAGACGAAATAACAATAGTAAAAAGTTGTCGCTGTAGAGTCCAGTGCGACATAAAAGGTTAGTACTCAGCATCAGTGCCGCTGATTAAAAAAAAAATAGTGGGATAAATAGATATATCTGCATAAATACTCATAATTTTTTTTTAATTTACAAATGTTTCCAAATTTCTTAGCTTTGTTTTGTACCTATTCTATCTATAAAAGACCAAAAATGTCAAAGCCTTGTAGATTCTGCTTTGCGGACAATTTATACTGAGACAAATTAGCATAAGGTTTATTATTATCCTGCAATAAACAAGAGATTCCAGACCCAATAAACCCAGAACCGTACATTTACACATAGCCGTTTTATTGGGTAGTGTCAGTAAAAGGAAAATAGGCCCATGTCTCCGAGCGGTGTAGCCGCGAGTCCGCTTCAGCCATTGGAGAAACGTTACTCGAAATTATTACTCCGGAATACGAAATAACATACATAAACTATCGTTACTCGTGTATATTATTTGGTACTTCCTTCGTGGTTTCTGGACAAATACAATTTATTACAATACACTCCGATAGAGCTATAATTTCCTTTATTCGCTTCATGTCTTTCACAATTAGGCAGCTACGAGCATGTACAACATCCGAACTAACAATAACTAGTTTGTTATAATGTTTTAATTTCCTTTATGTGTTACTTATACAACGGATTGTGTTGTATAAGTTCATTGGAAATCTAATTGGTCGTGGTTACACTTACAGTTAGTGTAGCTGCCATTCGACTTTTTTATTCTTACTTCACATACTCGGGACTCCGTGACCTTAGTCAACTTAACACATTTATCTATATCTTTAAACGAGCAATTCTTGTATATTATATATATATATATTCTGAATCTCGGAATCGGCTCCAACGATTCTCATGAAATTTAGTATGCAGGGGGTTTCGAAAGAGATAAATCGATCTAGCTAGGTTTCACTTTTAGAAAATGTCGTTTTATCCGTGTTTTCAGCCGAGCAAAGCTCGGTCATCCAGGTACTAATAATAATACTGTATTGACACTAAGAAAATATACATTAAATTAAGAGAGTGTTAGCACCCGAACAAGAAAGTCTGAATCTCGGGAACTAACTCCATCCAGCGGTTGGTACTTTAAACATAATAGGTAAAATACAACGGGTAATAATAATATAAGGTATCCTACAGACAAATAGAAGATAAACAAAACATTTTAGTTATTTCCCTACAAATACCTGTTACAATAAAAATATTTTAATATAAACAATATTTAATGTTTCTGCCATTCGACTTTTCTAGTTGTGCGTTTTTTATCGGATTCGAATCTAAATTCTGTCGAGAGCGAAAAGCGTTTCGTGACTGTTAATCTACAGGTTGGTCACAGTTACACCGCTTCGTCTTGGTCATTGTTTCTGGTGCAGCTCGTTGCTTGCCGAACGCCGATGGGTCGGCTCCTATGGTTTGTCCCAATGAAGCAAACACGTGTTTTTTGGTCACTATTATTGACGCTAACTTTGTTTTCAACCAGATATTTATAGCTTTTGTTTCCATAACTATTGATATAGCTGTCTTAATTTTATTCTCAGTTGAAACGAATAAAAAATATAGGTACATTTTTATTTTAAGACTAAGTATTCGGTAATGTAGGTATCTACCAACGAGCATGTTCTATTTGCATCCAAAATAAATACTATATATCCGTGCATAAGTTTATGGATACCAAATAGTAGTTCATATAAACCGGGTCTTACATGTGACTGGTACTCATGACTCACTATACGAGTACAGCTTAACGCCTGTGTCCAACCGCCCGTGACTTAATACAGTTACGTCAGCATATCGTACCTGAGGGGATTCACCCTTCTTCAATCAACCCCTCGCAATCGCGCGAGGCGGTTACGACTAATCGATTCGACACCTGGATACGTAAATAACAAAATTAAACACGTAAGCTAAAGCTTATATGGTCGATTTGACTCATTATAACTATCTGACCGGTAAGGTTTTGTGTCAATTTACATAATTTCACTCATAATAATAGGGAATTATCAGAAACTTGTCATGAAGATAATGACAATGAATACTCCTTTCCGTAATAACGAACTTTCTTAAAATCATTTTTTGATTCTATTCTAGATCTGCATAGAGATAGAGATGCGTTTTTAATCCTGCAATGTTAAAATGAACTAGCTTTAGTCCCATTTTCTTATTGAAGTTGTTTTTCTTTGTTGGGTTGCGCAAATTCCCAGTACTTGAGCAGCGCAAATCCTTTGTACATATAAATGCAGCTTTGTATCAAAACGCACATAAGTGTTCGTATGTTTGGTTTAAAGAATAATGATATGGTTCCATTGGACCACCGCTGTCTACTTCAATTGCACTATTTGACAGTGCCAGTTTCACCAATTCATGATTATCATCGCCTTGCATACCATTTATCAATTTATGTACAGCCGCAATTTTGTCTTCAATCCTTACTTATTTTTTACTGACGAGAATTACGAGGCCGTTTTGGCACGTGTGTGAAGTTAGCATCTCAATAGTCAGCATCTCAAAAAAAAACTTCAGATTCATTGGCATCCAGCATAGTTCTACAGTTCTCGATAAGATTTAACAATAGTTCTATCGATTTTGCTATCAAAACCGGACTTTGAAAAATGAGATGCTAACTTCACATATAAATCATAGCATCTCATCGAAATTCGCGGATTTCACGTTAGTAGAGATGAAATTCACTGAGTTCTACAGTTCTTGATAAGTTTTAACAATAGTTCTATTGATTCTCGATAATTATAAATAATTATAATCATCACAATCACCAAACAGAGGTGAGATGCTGGGGTATAAGTGCGAGTTCTGGGTTCAATATGGCTTTTAAATGATAGCTGGGGGCTCTTTACACGAGTTCCGAAAGAGTTCTACTCTTTCGAACATTCTCAGTAATTATAAATAATTATAATCATCAAAATTTTCGAAATAAGGTGAGATGCTGGGTTATTATTTTGAGTTCTGGGTTCAATATGGATTTTAAATGATAGCTGGAAACTCCTTACAAGAGTTCCGAAAGAGTTCTACTCTATCAAACATTCTCAGTAATTATAAATAATTATAATCATCAAAAATTTTCGAAAAAAGGTGAGATGCTGGTGTTTTATTTTGAGGTCTGGGTTCAATATGAATTTTAAATGATAGCTGGGGACTCCTTACACGAGTTCCGAAAGAGTTCTACTCTTTAGAATACTCTCAGTAATTATAAATAATTATAATCATCAAAATTTTCAAAAAAAGGTGAGATGCTGGTGTTTTATTTTGAGGTCTGGATTCAATATGAATTTTAAATGATAGCTGGGGTCTCCTTACACGAGTTCCGAAAGAGTTCTACTCTTTAGAACACTCTCAGTAATTATAAATAATTATAATCATCAAAATTTTCAAAAAAAGGTGAGATGCTGGTGTATTATTTTGAGTTCTGGGTTCAATATGGATCTTAAATGATAGCTGTGGACTCTTTACACGAGTTACGAAAGAGTTCTACTCTTTCGAACATTCACAAAAATTATAAATAATTATAAACCTCAAAATTTTCGAGAAAAGGTGAGATGCTGGGGTATTACTGCGAGTTCTGGGTTCAATATTGATTTTAAATGATAGTTGAAGGCTCTTTATACGAGTTCCGAAAGAGTTCTACTCTTTCGAACATTCTCAATAATTACAAATAATTATAATCATCAAAATTTTCGAAAAAAGGTGAGATGCTGGTGTATTATTTTGAGGTCTGGGTTCAATATGGATTTTAAATGATAGCTTGGGACTCCTTACAAGAGTTCCGAAAGAGTTCTACACTTTCGAACATTCTCAGTAATTATAAATAATTATAATCATCAAAATTTTCGATAAAAGGTGAGATGCTGGTGTATAACTGCGAGTTCTGGGTTCAATATGAATTTTAAATGATAGCTGCGGACTCCTTGTACGAGTTCCGAAAGAGTTCTACTCTTTAGAACACTCTCAGTAATGATAAATAATTATAATCATCAAAATTTTCGAAAAAAGGTGAGATGCTGGGGTATAACTGCGAGTTCTGGGATCAATATGATTTTTAAATGGTAACTAGGGGTCTTTTACACGAGTTGCAAAAGAGTTCTACTCTTTCGAACATTCTCATTAATTATAAATAATTATAATCATCAAAATTTTCGAAAAAAGGTGAGATGCTGGGGTATTATTTTGAGTTTTGGGTTCAATATGGATGTTAAATGATAGCTCGGGACTCCTTACACGAGTTCTGAAAGAGTTCTACTCTTTCGAACATTCTCAGTAATTATAAATAATTATAATCATCAAAATTTTCAAAAAAAGGTGAGATGCTGGTGTGATATTTTGAGTTCTGGATTTAATATGGATTTCAAATGATAGCTGGGGACTCCATACATGAGTTCCGAAAGAGTTCTACTCTTTCGAACATACTCAGTAATAAAAAAAAATTATTAACATCAAAATTTTCGAAAAAAGGTGAGATGCTGGGGTATAACTGCGAGTTCTGGGTTCAATATGAATTTTAAATGATAGCAGTGGACTCCTTACACGAATTCCGAAAGAGTTCTACTCTTTCGAACATTCTTAGTAATTATAATCATCACAATCACCAAACAGAGGTGAGATGCTGGGGTATAACTGCGAGTTCTGGGTTCGATATGGCTTTTAAATGATAACTTGGGACTCCTTACACGAGTTCCGAAAGAGTTCTACTCTTTAGAACACTCTCAGTAATTATAAATAATTATAATCATCAAAATTTTCGAAAAAAGGTGAGATGCTGGTGTTTTATTTTGAGGTCTGGGTTCAATATGAATTTTAAATGATAGCTGGGGACTCCTTACACGAGTTCCGAAAGAGTTCTACTCTTTCGAACATTCTCAAAAATTATAAATAATTATAAACCTCAAAATTTTCGAGAAAAGGTGAGATGCTGGGGTATAACTGCGAGTTCTGGGTTCAATATGGATTTTAAATGATAGTTGAAGGCTCTTTATACGAGTTCCGAAAGAGTTCTACTCTTTCGAACATTCTCAAAAATTATAAATAATTATAATCATCAAAATTTTCGAAAAAAGGTGAGATGCTGGTGTTTTATTTTGAGGTCTGGGTTCAATATGAATTTTAAATGATAGCTGCGGACTCCTTGTACGAGTTCCGAAAGAGTTCTACTCTTTAGAACACTCTCAGTAATGATAAATAATTATAATCATCAAAATTTTCGAAAAAAGGTGAGATGCTGGGGTATAACTGCGAGTTCTGGGATCAATATGATTTTTAAATGGTAACTAGGGGTCTTTTACACGAGTTGCAAAAGAGTTCTACTCTTTCGAACATTCTCATTAATTATAAATAATTATAATCATCAAAATTTTCGAAAAAAGGTGAGATGCTGGGGTATTATTTTGAGTTTTGGGTTCAATATGGATGTTAAATGATAGCTCGGGACTCCTTACACGAGTTCTGAAAGAGTTCTACTCTTTCGAACATTCTCAGTAATTATAAATAATTATAATCATCAAAATTTTCAAAAAAAGGTGAGATGCTGGTGTGATATTTTGAGTTCTGGATTTAATATGGATTTCAAATGATAGCTGGGGACTCCATACATGAGTTCCGAAAGAGTTCTACTCTTTCGAACATACTCAGTAATAAAAAAAAATTATTAACATCAAAATTTTCGAAAAAAGGTGAGATGCTGGGGTATAACTGCGAGTTCTGGGTTCAATATGAATTTTAAATGATAGCAGTGGACTCCTTACACGAATTCCGAAAGAGTTCTACTCTTTCGAACATTCTTAGTAATTATAATCATCACAATCACCAAACAGAGGTGAGATGCTGGGGTATAACTGCGAGTTCTGGGTTCGATATGGCTTTTAAATGATAACTTGGGACTCCTTACACGAGTTCCGAAAGAGTTCTACTCTTTCCAACATTCTCAGTAATTACAAATAATTATAAACATCAAAATTTTCGAAAAAAGGTGAGATGCTGGTGTGATATTTTGAGTTCTGGATTTAATATGGATTTTAAATGAT
This sequence comes from Biston stratarius, assembly GCA_950106695.1. Lineage (NCBI taxonomy): Eukaryota > Metazoa > Arthropoda > Insecta > Lepidoptera > Geometridae > Biston > Biston stratarius. Next base: position 32,919,253 of record OX467109.1, read on the forward strand.
AGCTGGGGACTCCATACATGAGTTCCGAAAGAGTTCTACTCTTTCGAACATACTCAGTAATTTAAAAAAAATTATTAACATCAAAATTTTCGATAAAAGGTGTGATGCTGGTAGATAACTGCGAGTTCTGGGATCAATATGATTTTTAAATGGTAGCTGGGAACTCCTTACACGAGTTGCAAAAGAGTTCTACTCTTTCGAACATTCTCAGTAATTATAAATAACAATAATCATCAAAATTTTCGAAAAAAGGTGAGATGCTGCTGTATAATTTTGAGTTCTAGGTTCTAGGTTCTAAAACTCTTTCGGAACTCGTGTAAGGAGTCCCCAGTTATCATTTAAAAGCCATATCGAACCCAGAACTCGCAGTTATACCCCAGCATCTCACCTTTTTTTTAAATTTTGAGGTTTTTAATTATTTATAATTACTGAGAATGTTCGAAAAAGTAGAACTCTTTCGGAACTCATGTAAGGAGTTCCCAGCTATCATTTAAAGTCCATATTGAACCCAGAACTCAAAATAATACCCCAGCATCCCACCTTTTTTTGAAAATTTTGATGATTATAATTATTTATAATTACTGAGAGTGTTCTAAGGAGGAGAACTCTTTCGGAACTCGTGTAAAGAGTCCACAGCTATCATTTAAAATTCATATTGAACCCAGAACTCAAAATAATACACCAGTATCGCACCTTTTTTCGAAAATTTTGATGATTATAATTATTTGTAATTACTGAGAATGTTCGAAAGAGTAGAACTCTTTCGGAACTCTTGTAAGGAGTCCCAAGCTATCATTTAAAATCCATATTGAGCCCAGAACTCAAAATATCACACCAGCATCTCACCTTTTCTTGAAAATTTTGATGATTATAATTATTTATAATTACTGAGAATGTTCGAAAGAGTAGAACTCTTTCGGAACTCAGGTAAGGAGTCCCCAGCTATCATTTAAAATCCATATTGAACCCAGAACTCAAAATAATACCCCAGCATCTCACCTTTTTTTGAAAATTTTGATGATTATAATTATTTATAATTACTGAGAGTGTTCGAAAGAGTAGAACTCTTTCGGAACTCGTGTAAGGAGTCCCCAGCTATCATTTCAAATTCATATTGAACCCAGAACTCGCAGTTATACACCAGCATCTCACCTTTTATCGAAAATTTTGATGATTATAATTTTTTGTAATTACTGAGAATGTTCGAAGGAGTAGAACTCTTTCGGAACTCGTGTAAGGAGTCCCCAGCTATCATTTAAAATCCATATTGAACCCAGACCTCAAAATAAAACACCAGCATCTCACCTTTTTTCGAAAATTTTGATGATTATAATTTTTTGTAATTACTGAGAATGTTCGAAAGATTAGAACTCTTTCGTAACTCGTGTAAGGAGTCTCAAGCTATCATTTAAAATCCATATTGAACACAGACCTTAAAATAATACATCAGCATCTGACCTTTTTTCGAAAATTTTGATGATTATAATTATTTGTAATTATTGAGAATGTTCGAAAGAGTAGAACTCTTTCGGAACTCTTGTAAGGAGTCCCAAGCTATCATTAAAAATCAATATTGAACCCAGAACTCAAAATAATACCCTAGCATCTCACCTTTTTTCGAAAATTTTGATGATTATAATTATTTATAATTACTGAGAATGTTCGAAAGAGTAGAACTCTTTCGGAACTCAGGTAAGGAGTCCCCAGCTATCATTTAAAATCCATATTAAACCCAGAACTCGCAGTTATACACCAGCATCTCACCTTTTATCGAAAATTTTGATGATTATAATTATTTATAATTACTGAGAATGTTCGAAAGTGTAGAACTCTTTCGGAACTCTTGTAAGGAGTCCCAAGCTATCATTTAAAATCCATATTGAACCCAGACCTCAAAATAATACCCCAGCATCTCACCTTTTTTTGAAAATTTTGATGATTATAATTATTTATAATTACTGAGAGTGTTCGAAAGAGTAGAACTCTTTCGGAACTCGTGTAAGGAGTCCCCAGCTATCATTTCAAATTTATATTGAACCCAGAACTCGCAGTTATACACCAGCATCTCACCTTTTATCGAAAATTTTGATGATTATAATTTTTTGTAATTACTGAGAATGTTCGAAGGAGTAGAACTCTTTCGGAACTCGTGTAAGGAGTCCCCAGCTATCATTTAAAATCCATATTAAACCCAGAACTCGCAGTTATACACCAGCATCTCACCTTTTATCGAAAATTTTGATGATTATAATTATTTATAATTACTGAGAATGTTCGAAAGTGTAGAACTCTTTCGGAACTCTTGTAAGGAGTCCCAAGCTATCATTTAAAATCCATATTGAACCCAGACCTCAAAATAATACCCCAGCATCTCACCTTTTTTTGAAAATTTTGATGATTATAATTATTTATAATTACTGAGAGTGTTCTAAAGAGTAGAACTCTTTCGGAACTCGTGTAAGGAGTCCCCAGCTATCATTTAAAATTCATATTGAACCCAGACCTCAAAATAAAACACCAGCATCTCACCTTTTTTCGAAAATTTTGATGATTATAATTATTTATAATTACTGAGAATGTTCGAAAGAGTAGAACTCTTTCGGAACTCGTGTAAGGAGTCCCCAGCTATCATTTAAAATTCATATTGAACCCAGACCTCAAAATAAAACACCAGCATCTCACCTTTTTTCGAAAATTTTGATGATTATAATTTTTTGTAATTACTGAGAATGTTCGAAAGATTAGAACTCTTTCGTAACTCGTGTAAGGAGTCTCAAGCTATCATTTAAAATCCATATTGAACACAGACCTTAAAATAATACATCAGCATCTGACCTTTTTTCGAAAATTTTGATGATTATAATTATTTGTAATTATTGAGAATGTTCGAAAGAGTAGAACTCTTTCGGAACTCTTGTAAGGAGTCCCAAGCTATCATTAAAAATCAATATTGAACCCAGAACTCAAAATAATACCCTAGCATCTCACCTTTTTTCGAAAATTTTGATGATTATAATTATTTATAATTACTGAGAATGTTCGAAAGAGTAGAACTCTTTCGGAACTCGTGTAAAGAGTCCACAGCTATCATTTAAAATTCATATTGAACCCAGAACTCAAAATAATACACCAGTATCGCACCTTTTTTCGAAAATTTTGATGATTATAATTATTTGTAATTACTGAGAATGTTCGAAAGAGTAGAACTCTTTCGGAACTCTTGTAAGGAGTCCCAAGCTATCATTTAAAATCCATATTGAGCCCAGAACTCAAAATATCACACCAGCATCTCACCTTTTCTTGAAAATTTTGATGATTATAATTATTTATAATTACTGAGAATGTTCGAAAGAGTAGAACTCTTTCGGAACTCAGGTAAGGAGTCCCCAGCTATCATTTAAAATCCATATTGAACCCAGAACTCAAAATAATACCCCAGCATCTCACCTTTTTTTGAAAATTTTGATGATTATAATTATTTATAATTACTGAGAGTGTTCGAAAGAGTAGAACTCTTTCGGAACTCGTGTAAGGAGTCCCCAGCTATCATTTCAAATTCATATTGAACCCAGAACTCGCAGTTATACACCAGCATCTCACCTTTTATCGAAAATTTTGATGATTATAATTTTTTGTAATTACTGAGAATGTTCGAAGGAGTAGAACTCTTTCGGAACTCGTGTAAGGAGTCCCCAGCTATCATTTAAAATCCATATTAAACCCAGAACTCGCAGTTATACACCAGCATCTCACCTTTTATCGAAAATTTTGATGATTATAATTATTTATAATTACTGAGAATGTTCGAAAGTGTAGAACTCTTTCGGAACTCTTGTAAGGAGTCCCAAGCTATCATTTAAAATCCATATTGAACCCAGACCTCAAAATAATACCCCAGCATCTCACCTTTTTTTGAAAATTTTGATGATTATAATTATTTATAATTACTGAGAGTGTTCTAAAGAGTAGAACTCTTTCGGAACTCGTGTAAGGAGTCCCCAGCTATCATTTAAAATTCATATTGAACCCAGACCTCAAAATAAAACACCAGCATCTCACCTTTTTTCGAAAATTTTGATGATTATAATTATTTATAATTACTGAGAATGTTCGAAAGAGTAGAACTCTTTCGGAACTCGTGTAAGGAGTCCCCAGCTATCATTTAAAATTCATATTGAACCCAGAACTCGCAGTTATACACCAGCATCTCACCTTTTATCGAAAATTTTGATGATTATAATTATTTATAATTACTGAGAATGTTTGATAGAGTAGATCTCTTTCGGAACTCTTGTAAGGAGTTTCCAGCTATCATTTAAAATCCATATTGAACCCAGAACTCAAAATAATAACCCAGCATCTCACCTTTTTTCGAAAATTTTGATGATTATAATTATTTATAATTACTGAGAATGTTCGAAAGAGTAGAACTCTTTCGGAACTCGTGTAAAGAGCCCCCAGCTATCATTTAAAAGCCATATTGAACCCAGAACTCGCACTTATACCCCAGCATCTCACCTCTGTTTGGTGATTGTGATGATTATAATTATTTATAATTATCGAGAATCAATAGAACTATTGTTAAAACTTATCAAGAACTGTAGAACTCAGTGAATTTCATCTCTACTAACGTGAAATCCGCGAATTTCGATGAGATGCTATGATTTATATGTGAAGTTAGCATCTCATTTTTCAAAGTCCGGTTTTGATAGCAAAATCGATAGAACTATTGTTAAATCTTATCGAGAACTGTAGAACTATGCTGGATGCCAATGAATCTGAAGTTTTTTTTTGAGATGCTGACTATTGAGATGCTAACTTCACACACGTCGTTTTGGCGAGTATCTTCTGTAGTGCTATGTAAGCTACACAGCTCCAACATAGCATTACACTCATTCCTATTTCGTGCTAGGGTTGTTTACCTTTGACCACACCGTCGTTAACACTAGCAATGGGCGTCGCAGTACAAACAAGGCTTGCCGTCTCAGTGCAGAATCGATGTCCACGGTGGCCATGTCGTATCGTGGATGGATTGTTCGATCTGCTTGCCAGCGGCAAGATTACCTAAATCCATAAAACAAAAATATTTCTGTCAAAAGTTATCTATATCTTTAAACGAGCAATTCTTGTATATATATATATATATATATATTCTGAATCTCTGAAACGGCTCCAACGATTTTCATGAAATTTTGTATCCAGGGGGTTTCGGGGGCGAAAAATCGATCTAGCTAGGTTTTCTGAGTCGTTTTATCCATGTTTTCAGCCGAGCAATGCTCGGTCAACCAGGTACTGTTATTTATATGCGTATATACCTTTGTAGCTATTTATCATTGCTCTCTATCATATCAGTTATATTAAAATAAATCAAAATACCTTTATTTCGACCTTTACTTCAACAATAAATGCAAAAGTTTTATAATTACCAAATTTTAAATTTAACTATAACGAAAAGTAATCGAGAACGTTTGGGACTATATATTTTATCCTCCCGATGTATTTAAAGTTGTAGTTAGTGATGACGTGATATTGGACGCGATAATGTGTTATTTTTATGACGGAAGTCCGCAGATTATGTAGGAAAAAATGAGAGTCACGCACGTCATTTGCATTTAAACGCTTGTTTATCCTCGATTTGCTCGTCGAAGAAGGTAACAGAAGGCATGCTCATTAGTGCACGATTTGGCGAGGTCGGCATTAACATGTTATCTCTACTAGCGGCGGCGCCGGTCCCTAGCTACGTTAGATAACGCTTGAATGCATATGAGAACATTACTCACGGGCGCCGAAAATCTGAGGTCGTTGCTTCTATAGCCTAGTTTTGCATTTGCATCGTCCGCCACATTTGTGTCATTATCTTCGGAAACTGCTATATATGTATACGAATACATTTTGTAGCGATGATAACCCATTGGTTAGCCCGGTCGCTTCACACGCTGAAGGGCTTGGGTTCAAACCCCAACAATGAGGTTAAGGTACCGTTGAAGGAAAAACATCGTGAGGAAACCATAGCGTGGTTGTAGGGTATTTTCTAGTAATCGGCTGGTTAGCTACTACCCTCAAGTTGAAAACCTAACCTTACCAAACGGTGAGTTTCGGTAGCCTCACTTCAGAGGCAGTTCCATTTCAGGCTAGATGTGTTTATCATCTTCGACTACACCGTCACTTAACATCAGGTGAGCTGTGGTCAAACACTTAGTCTGTCAACCATAAAAATAAAGCTTTGCGTCACAGTTTTACTACAGTGGTTTGGTTTGCTTTTGGTTCTATGATAATAATTGATATACCAGGGCGTTTGATCTGATAGGTGCTACAAATTGTTTAATAACATGTGTTCAATTATCTGCTAAATTCAACGTCCTATATATGCTACGACATATATTTATGAACGGAATGTTGCCCTCTTTGATGGGTTTAACGATGCTCGTTACTGCCGCGTATGTTATGGAGGCCCCATGGGCGCTCCCTGAGCAACTCCACGCTAAGTTTCAAGGTGATGCGCCAATTCGCGCCTGGCGCTCCGCCAGCTATCAAGTACATGGCTCAAACAGATCACCGTACTGTAAACAGCTTTATTCATTTTCTCAGTTTATCGCGTATATTCTTTTGGAATAAACAAAACGGATTGCTGTTTCTGCGTGCTTGCTCTTCTTATCTTTGCTGCCATCGAAATTACGATCTAGTTGTGGCGACGCAAAATGGTAACGTGAACGTGATTTTCATCGTGAACGGCTTAAGAGATTCTACGAATGCTAACGAAAAGTAGCTTAGCATCGAAACCTAGGAAACCGTTACCCACACCTCACACACGTGTCTGAATTGAATAGGTAAACTTTACTGGAGAGTAACATAACTATCTTATTCAGACTTCTTTTATTCCAAACTAATAGGTACGTCATGCATCTCACCAGAGCTCACGCGAAGGCCAGACAGCGATGCATACATTTTCTAAATTATTGTAATTATTGTATAATCATAGAATAATTCATTTGATGCCCTAATTAAGATGATTGTCGACATCCTAAGCATCGAGATTTATCATAGTGCTAATAAATTCAGTCGTAAAGTTTCTCTCGTTGAGTGAACATTAACAAACCCACAAAATTAGTGGATTTGTAATGAAACTAACCATAAAGCATTTTTTTTTTCAGTAACAACGATTTAAATGTATAATTTGAACGTTACGGTTAGTCAACATGATAATGTTGTATTTTTGTTGGTGCCAGGCGATGTGAGTTACGCGTTCATGCGGAGTGGCCCTAAGCTGGCAATACTCCACGCGTTCGCTCACACTCTTGCCAATCAAGTGAGCATTTTCCGCATTCAGTATAATGAACAATATTTCCGACAAATTATCTTTACTTTCATGGGATATATTGGGATTTTATATGTAAGTTTTGAAATAAACCTGATGTGGCCTCGAATACAAAGTGACAGATTGCGTAACAGGAAATGAATCCAGTTGTCTACAATGAGTTATAATCATCACTCCCAATATATCTAAATTAATTTTCTTCATTAAACTCGCTGTTTGTGATCAAAATGTATCGTCTATAATAGCGTATATGTAGCGTATGATAATTTGGCGAATGGTTATGTCAGTCTGGTATCAAATTCGTGCTCCGTTTACGTGTCGTCCTTGTTTGTTCCCGCGACACCTGAGAGCGCGTGCCTATGGGGGCTTCATTATATTCAGCTAACACGTTCTACACAGATATCTGTTCTACATTACACTGAGTATTAGGTTTAATATATATGTAAAATGTCCTACACCTATTTCTAGTCTATAGTAATATCTTGACCGATGTTTCATTAAAATTCATTTGTTTGTTCCCACGAGGATGCTCTACAGCCTTGGAACCACATTGCCTCTCGGTTGTATAATAAACTAGCGAGTTTCGTTTAGGTATATTCATGACTCTATCAATTGTTAGATTGTCATTTATAAAATGTGTTGCGTTATACATATGTATCTGATGATAAAATAGTCATGATGTCTAACTATATCTACTTCATGTTCGGATAAAAGTTTACTGGTGTACCTATGTGATGGCTTGATAATGTGGGGGAACTCAGTGGATATAGACAGGGGTTTTAAGGTTCAAAAGCGTTGCGTTAGAGTTATTAATAGGGCTTGGTTTTTGGATAGCTGCAAACCTCTTTTCAAGGCATGTAGCATACTTCCCTTGCCATGTATGTACATTAAGGACATTTGTATTTTCACCAAAGAACACCCGGACTATTTTAAGAGGCGTTAGTGAAGTTATTACTCGTCAACAAAGAGCCAAATTCGCTAACCTATTATATCAGCCTCCAGCCCGAAAAGATTTATATAAAAAAAATATGTTTTTAATATGACTGTGTATTGTAATTTATAATAATTTACCAAATGACATAAAAGTTCTAAATGGAAATAAATTTAAAAAATGTTTGACGGATTGGCTTCTTAACAACTGTTTCTACAGCGTTAAGGAGTTCATGAATTTTTCTTATAAATAATAATTATTAATAATGTAATATGGACTAATTAAATTAATGTATCTACTGTTAACATTTGCACGTCTGCATGCAGACTGAATACATTGTGACACTACAAAAATTGTTATAAGACCTATATATCACCTACCTACATGTATTCTTGTGAATAAATTATTTGATTTGATTTGATAATTACGTACTATTCACACTTTCACACTAATATTATGAATGCAAAAATTTCTGTGTAACATTGCATGTCTTGCCTAGTGCGTTAGCTCCATAAATTTGTTTGCTATTCAACTCAATAAAGAGTGAAAATATCGACAAAAAGTTTATGATCTTTACTTTTAATACCGGATAAATATATAAGATTCGCTTAAGTTAACGGGTAAAACCGAGGGGTGATATTAGTGAGTTATATTGTTGCACCAGATGTATTGCTACACCAGATGCTGCCTCCAGTACGCTACTGTTTTTTAATCCGTGCTCCAGACAGCGTATCGTAACGCCCCACATGTTTGGGGTCGTCACCGGACTACTTGCAGACAGATTTAACGTTTTGAATGTTTCTCACCACCATAATTTAAATGGTTATAAAAAACAGTCAATCAGGCCCGTGCTATCGCTCAGATATTTGACGTTACTTTTCCTCATTGTAAAATTATTTGTCATTAATGTACCTATTTATAGTTTCGTAGTTATGATTAAAATTCCATAACTTTAAATATAACCGACGAGCATGTTGTAGGTATTATCGTTCTAGTATTCCGAGTCCTATATGAAGGAGTCCAACGAAACCATAATACTGAGTATTATCAACCGGCTGTCTCGCTGATAGTTTTACCATGAATGCTCGTATTTATAGCCATTAAGTAGGGGGTGACAGCGAATGTCATGTCAAACAATAAAAAAAGAGTGGGCTCCTGTATTAAGAAATGTGTTTTGATACACTTTTGCAATACATTTGTTTATAATAGTAAAGAACATTCAATTAGCAATAATACGAAGTCGCGTTTGACCTTACCCTGCCTGATGGAAAACGACGGTGCGGCCCAGGAAGGAGCACGTTGATCTTGAAGAAATCTATTCACTCTAGCCTTAAATTGTAGTTCATAGGTAACATAAAAGCTGGCAATGAGTTCCATTCGTAGGCTGTACGCATCGAAAAAGTGAAGCCGAATTGTTGCGTACGAATACTGGAAACGTCCATGAAGAACGGGTGATAGTGTGACTTTCTTTTGCTTTAAAGTGAACATAAAAATATTATTCTTCTGTACGGAACTTTTGTTGCGCAATCCCGACCCGCCTTTATGTTATCTAAATGTGTAAAGCCATCAACGTATTGTTACAGACAGTGGAGTCCAGCAGCTATGCGAGCGGCCGAAGGTCCACAGTCGCGCCACGCTGATGCCAAAGTAATCGCTCCAACAATTTACTTATCCACGTAGATAGGCGTTTTGAATATTTAACTCAGTCTGCTGGAGTCATTTACACGTGCGTTGTGCTGCTAACCCACATGTGAAGTGATAGTGCGTGCAGTGCGGGTAGTGCGGTACCGATGGTGACGTCATGGCCTTCATGATGAAGAAGAAGCGGTACAAGTTTGAGGTGCAGTGCTGCCTGGAGGAGCTGACCGAAGTGCCCTTCGTGTCGGCGGTGCTCTTCGCCAAGATCCGCTTGCTCGACGGCGGCAACTTCCAGGAACATTCTAGCAGGTATGTTCTACAACATAAATTCATCCTTTCTACTTTTTATAATCATTAAAAATTTCGCGTTATCCAGGTGCTCGTTTAGGCAAAAATATGTCGTCAATCGAGTTAGGAATATAAATCAAGTTCGAGATCAGTAGGTACTTCCTGAACGCGAACGTCCGATGTTTAGTTCCTGGAGCGGGAAGAATAAATAATTGACTGCGCGTTGGCTCATTTGGTACAATATCTGCATCAAAAGTTATAGAGCGTGGGTTGAATTCCCACCAAAACAAACATTTATGTGACGATAAATAAATGTGTGTCTGGGTTTTTTGTGTTTACAAATATTTATTTGTATAAGTATTTTATCAGTTATCTGATTCCCATAATAGGTTTGCTTAGTTTAGGGCTAGATGGCGCTGTCCTATTATATTTATTTTATTTTCTTCAAAGATGCTAATAAGCTTAACTTTTTTTCACCTTGGCGCTATCCCTAAATCCGACAGCGTTCTACAGGCAGCCTCCCGCATTACGCGGATGACTTGTCCGTATTTCAGCTTGCATAATTTAAAAACAGAATTCCCTGTCGAGCTGGATGATTCTCGGCCTGACTCTGAATACATTTCCATACATTGTGTAGTGGAAGTCTAGACATTTTCTGATGAAAACGTCTGATCTGAACTGTTGTTTCTTATTGATTATGTTGCTTAGTTTTTGTTGTATTATTCGCTGAATCCTGGGATCTTACTAGAACAAAACTTTTACCAATTTCCATTTCCCACAGCGCTCTTGTTATCAATCTGAGGGTCTAGACAAGGAAGCAAAACTTGCAAATACTTACATATAATAATACCAGGTTTTTATAACTGTTTTTCACTCCACAGCTAGAAATCAGTCAAAATCACATTTGAAAATAATGAATTTGTAAAAATGCAATATTAATTAAACAGGGGACTACTCAGAACCAAAAAACATGGCAAGTGGTCTACGACACAAAAAAGTTTGGATACCTCTGGTCTAGGCCCTCAGGACAATGACGTTTCGTTAGTTTCACATCATATTAAATTTGTTCGATTATTACTAAAGTCAAACACGCTCTATAATGGCACAGCTATTATTTATTTGCCGACGCAACCTGAGCAACTGAATGTTTGTTTGTAATAAATCATGTTTCATTAATCCAATTCGAGCACCGCATACCGAGCCCGCTGCTACACTGATCTGAACCGCAGCGAGCCCATTCGCGCTGGTTATTCGCAGAACAGAGATCCCAATTTCGTACACCTCGTGCATTCCGCACGCCGAGGTGAACGAGATCGTTTCGAACGAGCAATCTGGAATTAGCTCATGAAAACGGCGATGATGAAGCGATTGACAAAACTGTCGATCGAATGGAATTGGAATCGTTTTATTATCTGCCCGCAAACGATTTTCATTGGCTGGTCAGAGTGGAGATGAGCCGTGCAAACCGCGCCTACCTACCGACCATGAAATTAAGCCGTCCCAAGACTGACTACGTTTTTCGTTTCCGCCGACTTTATAGTCCCCTTTTGCGTCGACTCGTACACTCCTAACCCCTTTGACATTTTGACGTTGATTGAGTTGAAATTAATTATCTGATAATGTTCAAAGATTTTAGTATTATTTTTATATTAGTGTGCGGCATATAAAATTGATCGATTCGACTGTTCTGTCAGCTCGTTTGGTAGAATATCTGCTTCGAGAGCTGTAAGGGGTTCGATTCCCACCATGACATACATAATGGGTGTTCTGTATCTACACAAAAAAGTATCCAAGTATTCTATCAGTTATCTGGTTCCCATAGTACAAGCTTTGTTTAGTTTGGGGCTAGATGGCGCTGTGTAAAATGTCCTACGATATTTATTTATCTCATCGTCGAGCAATAGGTTTAAATGTGGAGTACGTAAAATGTTTCGCTTCAATAGATGACAATCGGCATGTCATCGGCATTATTCAAACTAAAAGTCTCACTTCCGGCTACAGTGCAGTTTATCTGAAGACAAAAACTTGCAACACTCGGTATTGCCGCCCTGTTCACTCTCGCCGTGTCGCCAGCGAGTGCCGGAGAGGACGCACGTCGCAGAGCACGCTCCCACGCCGCGAGCCGTGTCTAATGAATCGGCTGTCTCATTTCCATTCCTGTCAATCACGGTCAGTCCCCTTCCTTCTGATGTTATCATCGATAAAGAAATCCACCTCGTCTCGAGGCGCGGTAGGATCTTAAAACGCAAAACCGGCAAAATTTTTAGAGCATTTCACCACGGTCAGACGGCGCCTTATGCTGGCGTAATTAAGAAGCATTTCAAAAGTTCTAACATCATGACCGCCATCGATCTCCCACCGCCCCCCTCCCTCCATTACCCTCGTGCCGATATAGGCCTGTCCCGCACCCGACATACATGTAATAGGTACCTATTAGATTCATTTCGTGCTAATGGGCGTTGAGTCACCGTTGTTCGTTTCGTACTAAGTACCAATTTGAAGAATATATCGATGAAAATAAAATTGAATGCCGCCAACATATATGACGTACATATATTATGTATGTACAATTGTACATATATGTATGACGTGAATAACTTTGTCAGGACAAGCCGACGGAACGCGCACCACTGACTACGTGCGTAACCGGTCGTCATACTTGAAAAAGAGTTTCAAAAAAGCGTTTCGATCGTCTCATTGCTTTTACTTTTTTTTTTATCCGACCAGACGTACTTTGTACAGATCTTGACTATTAGGCTAGTTTGCCAACTGGTAGAAAATGCGAATGCAAATGGTAATGTAATGATGATAGCTCTGTGGTTAGCGTAGGTGGTTCACACGCCGAAGGGCGTGGGTTCAAACCCCAACAAAGAACTTGAGCTGCCGGTGAAGGAAAACGTCGTGAGAAAATCACAACATGGTGATAGGGTACTTTTTAGTACTCGGCTGGCTAGCTGCCACTCTTTAGTTGAAAATCTGTCGCTAAGCACTAAACGGTATGCTCCGACAGCTTTTACTAGAGATCCAGTTCCAGTCCAGGCTCCACTTACCTGTTTACCATCTTTGACCGCACCGTCACTTAACATCAGGTGAGCTTTGGTTAAAGACCTAGCCTGTCAACTGTAAAAAAAAATTGAAACCAACGAAACATATTCTCCCTTAGAATAGATTGTCTTAGTTCCAGAAGATTATGTCTCCGCATTAATTTCATTTCCGACTTCATTTTAACAATTCACATAAAGCTATTATCTAAAATAGTTGTTGGTGCATTTAATTTGATTTTGAAGTCAAATTATATGATTGCAACTACGCGGAAGATGTCCCAAGCGGAACCTAAAATCAATTTAATTAAAACCCAATCCAGTAAAGCGGGCAGTGGTCTAGTTGCAAGCGAGCGCTTCCAGCGATTAGCGGTGGGAAGTCGCCAGTTAGGGGGCGAGGAGGAATGCGGAGGCCCATCTCCGCCGCGCAATTGACGCGTGAGCCGCATTCGATGCACTTCTCCTGCGCCGCGGTCATTGCTGAACTGAACAAACTTTTGAGGTCACACAGCTCTGTCAGAATTTTCTACTGAACCTGACTTCACAAGCCGCGCACTTGACCAGTTTTAGGATGACATGTGGCATGTGACAACGTATCGTAATTAAATCAATGTTTAATGCAAATGACGCTCATTACCATTGGCATGAGGAATCTGTCGCTTCGGTCGAGTGCATCACACGGTTGACTGTACATCGTACTTTTCAAGTGCATTAATGTGAGTTAGCTGCACTGTCGTAATCGATGTTCGTGTGTCTTCGATCGATTCCCTCACGCGACACTTTGTCGGTATTCTCGAGAAGTGAGATGAAAAGATACTCCTCATAGTTTACTAATATTATTTTTTATTTCTGAGATCAGATTCAATACAATTGGTATACAAAACAATGACATATATATAAGCAAAACCATGAGTTATAAGAAGTTCCAGCCCCGAACTACATAGGTGAAATCTGTATCTTGGGCTCCCGTGTGCCCAGTTGTCAGACCACTCGTTTCGCTGTATTAATTCTATAATACTTAACCGATTGATTGTATGTGCGTTTTAGGTTGTTAATTAAGCATTGTACCGGATGGGAAGATTACATTTAGTTCGATTTCAAGTCCGTACCTATACGTAGATGATAAAAACCTAACACAAATTTTCCATAACCGACAATGTGAGTAGATTCCGACATTTGGAAACAGTAGCGCGTGTGGATCCGCGTCAGCATGGGGAAACATGGAAACAACATCAAATACTGAGTCAGCTTTTCTACGCCCGGTCAGGTGCTGTAAGTTGATGTAGTAGACGATATTACCATAATATAAGTCGAAATTTGTTGAAAATACATTAGACACGAAGGCGATTGAACGGTCTTTATCATCCTTGCTCTACTTTCCCCCGAAAAACGTTAAACTGCTGCAAGTGTAGATAGAGAACCTGTCGGGTCGGTTTTCGCGCGGTACTACAGGTGGCGCAGGCGCGATGACAGCGTCACTGCGCACACGGCGAAGGATTTCCTCAACAAGGTATCTTGTTCGTTTTATTTATATCAGAGGAAATACATATGCTTTTATAGACTGTTATATTATATACAATTATAAATGTTGACCTCTGTTTTATCTATTTATTAGTTGCCTGTTTTGCGTGGTGGTAGAGTACTTTCTAGTACTCGGCTGGCTAGCTACCACCCTCAAGTTGAAAATCTGCCGCCAAGCATCTAACGGTGTGTTCCGGCAGCCTCACCTGAGAGCCAGTTCCATTCCAAGCTAGGTGTGCTTTACCATCTTCGACCACACCGTCACTTAACATCAGGTGAGCTGTGGTCAAACACCAAGCCTGTCAGCTATAAAAAAAAAGAAAAAGTATTTACTTATTAAACTTTTTATTCTATTCTTTTTTTTTATTGTTGTTAAGCTATGTCTAGTGTTTCACCACAGCTCACCTGATGTTAAGTGACGGTGTGGTTAGAAGATGGGTGGAACTGGCTCTCGAGTGAGGCTGCCGGAACACACCGTTAGGTGCTTGGCGACAAATCTTTAACTTAAGGGTGATAGCGCTAGGCAGTCGAGACTAAATTCTGCCTAGCTAGAAAAAAGCGCGTCGATCACAAAAAACGGATCATATCGATTGTCCTGTTCTTTGTTGCCGAAAAAAGATTAAAAAGTATTAAAAAAAACTAAACCTCCTTTTGTAAGTCAGTTAAACATGGCTTAATAAGCACGTTCCAAACATGTTTCATTTGACAGTAAAACAAGTGTGACGTGCGTAAGTTCAAATTAAAAACGCGGTGTGGTGTAAGGAAGTAGTCAGGCGAGTTTTAGTTTTCCAACCGGTAACGTGCCTCGAGAAACCCCTCGCCCGCGTGCAACAACACTCGTGCACGTCTCCGCATCTAAGTACATATATGTGTTTAGCTACATAACAGACAGTTTTATCTATTTATAGCCGACTACTGTCTATTGTGTGTAATTAAAACTATCTACGTGCTGCCCGCATTGCACCAGGACTCAAGGCCGAGGTCTCGGGCCCCGTGGCGACACGCCAACACAGCCTCGACCAAATTGAGTTAATCCAATCTATCTTGTTGCCTTCGCAATTGTTTCAAGATATCTCTCTACAGCAGAGGTCCCCGAACCTTTTTCTCGTAGACCACTTGCGGTTTTGAGTAGTTAATACTGATAAGCAAATGTTGCATTTTTAACCGACTCCAAAAAAAAAATGAGGTACTCGATTCGACTGATATTCTTTTTTATTTTATGATTGTTACCTCAGAACTTTCGACTGGGTGAACCGATTTTGATGAAGAATCATCAAAATCGGTTCACCCATTTTCGGTTTTCTCATTTCCCATTTCAATTTGGTCCAGTTCTGACAATGGCATCTATGAGAGAACCAAATGAAGCCGGTTTTTTTTGTTAAAATTTTACTTGTCACAAATTCATTACGTTGAAAAGTGTTTTGTCTGATTTCTAACTGCGCGTGCATGCGTGTAACATGTTGATACATGGTATCATTACATGTGCAAGGTTTTACAAGTTTACACGTGTATTGCAATCACAAAGCGAATATTCTATTTTATAAGAATATTTTATATATCTATATTTTACTTCATAAAATTCGGTAGTTCGGTACTAATATTATAAGATTGTGAATGTTCACAAAACGTTATTTGAGCTTACTTACAAAACCTACAGTAGTAGTATCGTCGTAGGTCTGTTTGTTACGTTTTCAGGTTAAAACTAAACAACACATCTTCTGTGTGCGTGGGTTATTCCATCAATGGAAAGTCGAAATTAAAGTCAAAACCTGCTTAAACGTGGTCCGCTATCGTAGACCCTCGTTTACATTTTACTAACTCCCAATTTTTTTCTATGACACGGACCCCGTGTAGGCCGTCGTCACGTCGTGATATTGTATAAATCAATGGTAATCGTATTTTACTATGGAAATTGTTATCCATGTGAAATTGTCGCTTTCGCTGAGAAGCAGGGAGCGGCATATTTCATCTGAGCGCGATAATTATCTAGATTCAGTTTTTTGGTGGGGCGCGTTTTAACTCTGTCGGTTTTGATTACCTATCTGACCGCAGCGTCGGCGTCGTTCCTTTCACTGACAGCCCCCGAGTTTCGTGTCTTTGTTTTATTTGTAGCCTGCGTTATCAGGGTTTAGATATTATCTTCTCGGACAAGATGTCGTCTCCAGTTTCAGTGACCCCATACTTTGCTCTGAAAGCAGTTTAGAAGAGATGAGCTCGTTTAAGATTGCATGGGAATGTAAATGATACCTAAGCCTTGTCTGAGAAAATGGATTGTGCTCGACGAACCCACAGTTAAAATGATAAATGATCTGTTTTTCACACAATAGATTCGCATCGGTACACGATTGCTCGATATTTTCGTCTTCACCGAGCTGGGAACGCCCCGACGTAGAGCGTTCGGGTCGACGAACCGCTTCACAGACTGCCACGAACTGCGGATTCATAAAAGATATCCATACACATATAAATAAGTTAATCCTTATCTTAACTCACGTAGCTCGTCGGAGACCACGTACCCACGATCAAATCATTAGCAGCGCATACGAACCTAATTAACATCGTTAAGTAAGAGCGGTCGATCGAGGGGAAAAGTGAAATTTGCGGCTTTTACTTGTTGTGCTATTAACGCACATCGCATGTCTTTGTCGTAATATTTAAGAATTCATAATGAACGTAATTTTTGAGCGATATGAAAGTAGGAAGTTCAGTTGGCTTTCCAAGGTAAAACTCACTGAATCTCGCTCGAAGAAGTAGTGCGTCGTGCTCGTTTAGTTTTACAACAGAAAAAGACGTAAATTTGGGCTTGGGTTTTTTTATCGTTGGCAAGCTAGGTGTTTGACCACAGCTCATGTACGTTTTCCGAGATAAAAAGTATTTTTGCCACACACCGTCACTTAACACTAGCCGAGCTGTGGTCAAAAACCTAGCTTCACAACCTTAAAAAAAGTTGAATTTTAATTCGACAGGTTGAGCTAATTTGCTAGTCATAAAAAAAAAAACCAAGGTGCGTGTCCTGACTTTTACGATCTTTAGGTGTGAAGTTACTCGAAGCGTGGAACCCCAGCGCGGTGTCACCTTGGCGACTCGCAATTATTATTTCATTGCTATAACCAGCGGTAATGCTAAATATAAACACATTGTTTAACGTATCGTGAACACCACGCGCCCGCGCTTCCTGCTTCCTTGTAAATAAATACTCACATTCAAACAATTGCATTTAATGCACATATTGTACGTACAAATGTATGTACAGCCGAGACGCTTTCCTGATGGTAAAAGATAACGCTGTCCATGACCATTGCAGCGATACACAGAACCTTGAGTAGTCCAGGGTACCGCTGCTTAGGCGCTCATTACTTTGAGACATTATATTTTCCGCGAAACCGTTTGATGTGCTCATTTTTTTTTACTATTTTACATTGACATCCATACATTAGATATACATATAACTTATATATGTTTTATTTATGCGGGATTACTCACGTTTAATTGTGTCGGATACTCCGACTATAGCTTTGGCCACATTCGATGGCCTTCTTCAAGGAGTCAAAGCTGAATACAACGCGCGCGCGGTCTCGTCTTGTTTCGCACTACGGGCCGCTGCGCGTCTCGCACGTGGGATCGGCGCTCGGTGCGCGGAAAACGTGTCAAACCCACGCCAGTTTCCATAGTTAAATATTACTCGTAGATAATACGACTTTAAATGGCTCGACATAACGTGTTATTATATTTTCTAATTCTGTTAGATTAGTATTATGAACTATAAATAATGGTTCTCTACACTTTGAAATGGCAAAACCCACACAATGTAACATAAAAATAAAAAAAGATCAATCGGATTTTACACTAAGCAATGACAACCTAACTAAATATAACCGACAATTGGTGCATGTGCTACAAACTTATATAATCTCTTTGTTACATTATGATATTATAGCTGTAAAGAATACTGGGAACGTCCACGAGAAACGGATGACAGTGTACCGTTCTTCTGCTCGTCCTGTGGTGGAGCTGTTCCATATAGTTTGGTCCGTGGTCAAGGAACTATCCTAGTTGATATATTATATTATTTACGATTTCCGAGTCGTTTGTTTTATAGTGAGTATTTGTATGATAAAAAGAATATATCCTACTCGTAACAGTGAGTATTGAATCAAGTAACAATTAGAGTTATATATGCCATGAAAATTGTAGTCGTGGTGGGGCAAGCGTGCACAATATTTATTTACAAAGCAGTAGATGTAAACGAGCGTGTAATCCGCGCGGGCGGGCTCGCGGTCACGGCGCGCGCGGCGGCCACTAGCTCGACTGCATTCCGCCGTGGGCCTACCGCTGCACCCGTCCGTTACAATCATCGGGCTAACTTGTCACTCTGTGTTTGTCTGTAGGATACTGCAGCCAGTGAAATTAAAAGGGCTTTTGAGACTAACCATCCAATGTCGCTGAGGCACCGATGCCCGGCCCCCTGAGGTGATGAGGTTGTTATTGAGATTCCCTTTAGATGCTTACGTGAAAGCTACGCGACTGCGAACCTTACTGCGCGGGTATACGATATGCGGTCGCGTGGGTTTATTTTTCGCAATAAGACGTTCAGAGTACGGGGGTAGGACTTTGTTTTGTTAAATTCTGGGTACTGTTGCAATGGTCATGGACAAGTGTCGTTTAAAATATGGAGACCGCTTTTATATAAAAAAAAAAAATGGTATTTCACGAGTTCAGCTTAAGTTGGGACAACATAGTGGGGGATATCGTAGCATACGTACTTACTTGGTTGGAGAGGAAAGTTGAAATACTGTCGCCGATCGGCGCCCCGGCGGTGTGTCGTGTGATTCGCCAGCCTCACCTGCAAGCCGTTTCTCATTGTAGATTTCATCTTCACGTCTTCGACATACGTAGTCGAATCTTTTATGATCAAAATGTATTTCCTTATTATCGTGGGTGAAGTGTGTTTTTGTATCCATAGTAGAGCTCCAACAAACGTGGTCGAGCGTGGTAGTACAAACGTGGCCTGGTTAGAGGAATGAGCTGTCGGTGACGGATCACTGCGCGCGAACTGACGGTGTGGAAACCAGACCCGAGGAATGTTGTTACTTGATGTATCTATTTGCCAAGGAGCTTTCTTTATTGGGCGTGGGCAGGCTAGGAAAAGTTGTGGGCATTGTGGCATAAATTATTATACGAATAAGTAACATATTTATATCATTAGCAAGGCGTTCAAATTTGCTCGCGTGACATGTAACAAAAATGTTATGTAACTCCGATTCCAATTCAAGAATACCTACTTAAAAAATAGTAACACCAAAATAAGTAAATTTTGGTGGAAATACAAATATTTTATTGATAACACCAATGTTGCAAGTCAATTAAACAATTAAGTAATTCCGTAATATACCTAATTTCAAATAATTAAAAACACTGACATGTCGATGAAAAAAAGTCAACATAAAAATATGTCAATACGTAAAATAAAATATCAAAAAATAATTAATTCTTAATATCGACTTGGTTCTAAAATACGTGGAGGAAGGCAGTGGAGTAGCTTACCATATACGGGCCCTGTATCAAACTTTGTCGGGGGCCCTTCTACTCGACATTCATTTCATAGCTCCACGTGAGGCATGTCTATTATTCTTTTGTTGGGGCCCCTGTAGCACGGGGGCCCCGTATTATTGATACGGCTGATACGGCGGTTACTACGCCCCTAGAGGAAGGTGCATCCCGGAACGCGATTGTAGACCGCGGGCCCCAGAATGTATATCGACTCTCCGGCTTGACGACAAACAGTTATTTATGCTCTTGCAAACATGTGTTTACTTGCGTACACATGTTTGTTTAACAATTTGACGCGCGGCGGCGTCTGCGTAGCGGCTGTCATCACCGCCTGATCCAGTTCCTCGCCGCACTGTTTGAAAGCTGTCGGTACCGCGCGCGCGCTTCAAACTAACGTTAATCTGTCCGCGAACAACATTCAAAGGCTCCGTGACGTCAGTCGCGGATTCTTCGGAATCGCCGTCTGTGTTTATCTTCAGAACTTATCGAAGAATTATGAATTTAAACTGTTGTATTTCTACCGAGAGCTACCGAGAGGATTGTTCTTCAAATAGTTTTATTGCGAAACAATCTTGCGCCAGATGCAATCTAATGGATTTGTTGATATTATGATTCATAGACATAGATTCATACGTTCGTAGACGTGTTCCATAACGAGCCTTTGGAAATCTTTGGCGCAATCTAAGATTATCCAAGCGGAGATGAGCTTGCAATCCGACAATTAGCAACTATGCGTTGAAATACTATGTGCACTGATTTTCTAAGCCAGACGACGCAACTAGCGGGTATCGCCTTGTGGAGCGCGGCCCCATAAATACAAATATTTAATTGATAATACCAAAGTTACAAGTCAAATTTCTTAATATCATTTCAATGATATTATTAAATATGTCAAAAACACTGATTACATGGCAATGAATAAAAAACAAAAAGGTCAAAAGACATTATGTCAATATAAAAGAATTTCAACATAAAGTATGTCAACGTAAAAATGTGTCAATATAAACATATTTTTAATATAAAAAAAATTACTATTAAATTATAATTATGCTACCGATATTTGAATTAATTGTACCTGCATACGTGCACATACGTGAAGGCGAAGACGAAGGTATGAGCAGCCTTCACGACGACCCGCGTTGCAATAAACTCATATTCAACCGGAACGACAAAACACTATTCATTCAAATAGCGTGCGTCGAGTGAGCGGTCGAGATAAACACGTCGATTTGGATCATTATTTCAGATCAGATTAACTCCAATCAAATAAATTGGCGTCCAATCATTGCACCACTTTTAAAAATGCTTCGGCCTTGAGCATATTAATAATAATTGGCCAAAAGACCACCTCGGCCGGCGTCTTTCAAAAGACGATTGCCAACTGCAGCGCAGCACTGTCATTTACAACGGCAATCGGGACGGTACGCTCGCGTTAATAATTACCAAACGTGTGGTTGCGTCCGATGTCAACATCGGCCTCCACAGGCGGCTCGCCGGCTCCGGGCCTGCGCCGACCGGTTCAGCGAACACGTGCGAGAAGAGCACACACGGAGAAGTCGTCTTCGAGTCCCACATCACGGGGTCGACCACAGCCCGGATACAGACTACGTTCTAAGAATAGGGAACGATATCAATATCAAAGCGTATCTTGGATTTGCGAATGGCCATAGAATCGGATCGGGTCCTATGCGAGAATGCGGCTGATGACAGGTTTTTGTACTCTTGTATCAGAAACCAAGATTCAAAAAGGCGTGGAAGGCTTGAGGCCTAACAGTAAAGCTTACTGTGGAAACTAAATGCAATACGTAAGTACTGGCATAGTTATGAATAATGCGTGGATAACCAAATATTTCTTAACGCATTTAGACTTACGAGCAACGTGTATCTGGCAATTTATTTGTTACATGTTTAAATTGTTTTTATCGCCGTTACTTACTTGTGTGCAGCATACTATAAAAAATAGTTTTGTTTATTGACATGTCTCGACGTATAAACCACGTTACAACAGACATGTCGTCTGCGCCGTCGTGTCAGCTCGTGGCCACGGCAAAATATTACAGAAAATTAAAAAAAAACATCTTCATGTCTCGTTAGAATTAAAATTTTGTATATCACGTCACTTAATCACGATTTACGTCTGAATAGAGGGGTTGACAGCGGGGTTGTGAAAATTTGATATATAACCACAGACGATCTAACCTTGTCTGTGTAGATACCGAAGGAACTAAAATTGTATCATCGATTTCTTAAACAACATTACTTTTAAATACCTAATTGATGATATTAGGTGTTAGTTCGGTAATTTGCTTAGTTTATATTATATCTTTGATTTGAATCCGGGTTTAGTTGGGTCGATCTCAATATAGTTTGCTTATCATTGCGTCTGAACCATTCTATTCTAAACATTCTACTATATAGCATGACAAATGGTCTCATTATGTATAAAAGTGACGTAGCGGAGTCATGACAGCGCCAGCTCCGCTCTTGTTTCGTCACCGCAGAAGCACGAGACACGACGCGGCGTCGCCCGCGGGTGCGCATTCGTTATAGGACTTATTTTGGTAAACATCCGCTGCTGAATGATTTGTATTTGTATTTTTTTTTAGAGCTTTTTATTTGACATTGGCAGGATGAATAAACTGTACATACATCGTTACAGTATCTTTTGAAATCTTAAGAAGTCTATTGAAGTACAGACGAACCATATGTACACGCGCAATGATCAATGGGGCAAGCTATTTTTCTTCTTCATTTCATCTGATATTAAAAAAGATACTCGTATACAAAATGTTATTTCCGTGTTATTTAAATTTAATTTATCAGCTGCAACGCCCCATTGCCTTCCCCGACCATCAACGTCGGTTCCATTTCCTGCGGGTTCTCGAAGTACCCGCGCTATTAGAGTTCCATAAAATAAGAAAACCGTTCCTAGTCCGAAGTTTGCGTAACGTAACAGAGATACGTTACGCAAACTTCTTTAATTCTTAGGCCTTTAAGGGCCATTACTATGAAAATTGGCTCACACTGATACCATTATACTTATTACCAGCGAAAATATTAATTTCCTGCCAAATATTTTGTAGCCTAATAACGTATAAAGCGCAGATGACAAAATTGTTACCAACGCCATGGAGTTCGTTACCGGTGGATTCTTTCTTCTAATGAGAAGTCATTGTTTTGTTTTAAAGACATATATTTTCATATAAGACGTTACATCACTTCCATGAGAACATTACTAATAAAAAGAATAAAGTTCGTCGTCTCAAAAAAAAAACAATTCAAATTTTCAAAAGTATTCTCAATACAGACTAATATTATAAAAACACGTTTGTCACTCTGTCACTCTGTCCGTTTGTGTTCTATTCTGCCTAAACGGCTGGTCTGATCTTACTCTAATTTAACAAGGAAATACTTTATATCATTGGGATTAACATAACCTACTTTCCGTAATTTTATATTAATATGTCTACGCGAGCGAAATCGCAAGCAACAGCTAGTTATTACATAAAATTTACATATACGCTTAACATTATTATAACCCGTCCAACATATTTAATTTGCATCACTGCAATAGTGATTTGTCGGCAATAATTTATGCTCAACAAGTCGCTTTACCAATACTATAACCGAGTTATCATTTTTAATATTTTATTAGGTATATATTTTTATTTGTTTTCAAAATTATAACGACATAATCTTAAACTCTGCCTGTGTTGACGGTGACAGCTTATTTCTAACATTACTGTGGAATGTACCGCGATAGTGTCAAGACACGCTCTTGGCATTCCTAGTGTATTTTCGTTATTCGTCTCAACTCTGTTCATTAGAATATAAACCTTTTTTTGCTGCCGGCCAACCAATTACAGCTTTACTACTGATCTACTCGGTTAAAAGCTCACGAGGTATCAGATCGTTGAGTGTCGTAGATGTTATCTCCAAAGTAAAAGGACACGCAGTAGACCTCGATTGCGAGTACTGCTCGTGGTCACTACTGCTCATTTGTCGAATAACTACAAAGTGTAATTTTAAAAAAGAGTAGAAAAATAATGAGTAGGTACTGCAGTAAGGTTAGAGTGAATGTGGCGGCTTGCCGACTGACATTTAAATAGCCAAGGACGTGTAAACAAATGTATCGGGCATTCACCGGCCGACCTGTCGAGTGCTGCTGATCCAAAGGCAAATGAGCACGTCGCGCACGCGCATCCACACGCCGAGCGCGCGGTGCACGTGCCGACTTTGCTCTCGAGGGCCACAATTATACTATTATGTCCGCAACTTATTATGACTGGCAATCTGTGCTGCGAGTACCATCACACATGTTGTGCTCCAGGGTTGCTAGATCCGTAGACCAAGGCCCCGTTTGATATTCGCTCTTCGCTTCGTGCAAGTGTGTATGAAATTTATGTTTTATAAATCGTTTGCACAAAGATCTGTTCGCTCATTTGACAGAATATCTGCTTCAAAAACTGTAGGGCGTGGGTTCGATTCCCATCAGGACAAACATCTATGTGACGATAAATGTTTGTTCTGTGTCTGGGTGTTCTGTATGTATTTACAAATAAAAAAGTATATAAGTATTCTATCAGTTATCTGGTTCCCATAGTACAAGTTTTGGTTAGTTTGGGGCTAGATGGCGTTGTGTGAAATATCCAACGATATTTATTTATTTATTTATTATTATTAAAGAAGTTTTCGTAGTGTTCTTATTGAAAAGTTCACAAAGTACAAGAGACTTTAAAATTTGAAGAGAAGCGTTCACATTGAACAGTGCCCAAATGTTCTACTTAGTATGGTAGTTTAGTTTGATTATATTTGGGAATGGACCTAAATGGCCATCACCACAGGTCCATTTAGGTTCATTAATTTTTTTCTTCAGATCATTCTGTTTTTGTTTTCTTTTTTTAAAACATAAGTGTGAATACGTATACTATGTCTACGATAACCTGTATGTCCGAAGAATTTTAATTGTGCCGAGAATCATTACTGAAAGTCTGGAAAATCCAAGTGAATTCTGCATCTGGCAGCCCTATGTCACCGCTCTGCTCATTGACTAGTTTGGTTGACAATGAACTGTCATTGTCGGCCGAAGGTCTGTCATTTATCAGATTCATTGTTCAGAAGTAGGTTGGTCTTTGAATATTGTACCAAACATGCGTCGTCGTTTCATTCCGTACGAATTACTCACGTTATCTTATTTCTTTCCCGTTTTTGGGCAGCTGCCAAGCGCTGCCTTCAAAAAGTAAATCTATACCATAAACATCACGTGTAGATTCATTTTTAACATGTCCCGATTTCCGATGCCATAATTCTATGAAGCCATGTGTATCGTATGTTTATTCAAATAGCGGGAAATGACAGCTCCCGCCTGTTTATCTGTTCCATTGGTTATGTAGGCTTCCTCGGAATCCGGCGCGATCTGCTCAGCTTGTAATCTCGCGGTGTTGCAACCGATATGTAAACTAGCCCATAACCGATTGAATAATCAACAGCTTCGCTGCATGTAGACGCCGTCCACGAAACGTTAACACTGAATTAAACATCGACGGTCAAATATTACTTTTACTTTTGTGTAAGTTATGATGTTTGTAATCGAGTGGAATCCTATTGAAACTGTATATCTGTCTCGTAGAGTCGGTTTCGGACGATGCCGGTTTGCTTTGAGTGACGCGTCCAATTTGCATTATCTATCTTGGGTCATCATCGGTGTTGTAATGGCAATATCTTCTCAAAGTTACTGTTATATATTTTAAAATTATTTACTTCCAGCCCAACTTATATTCTTAATTATTGCCATACCTAATTATTGTACTTAATTATTGGGTTATGTCGATACTTCAAGGAAGAAAAGTCGTACAGGTCAAAATATAAACTGTGCAGGAGAAGCAAAAAACTTAAAATTAAAAAAAACTCATTTTATTGTTTTTATTGTAGACAGTTCATTATGACACTTAGTTTTATGGCTGAACGTTCTTGATAACAGTAGCGATACGCCTCACTTATTAAAGAGCTTTGATAAAATTAGAATTTGCAATGCCTTTTATTTTTAAAAATTGTTTTGAAGTTAAAAATAAATGGGTATACATATTAATAGACCGTTACATTCTGAACAAAGCTGCATCGTTAAGAGATTTTCGCCGAAATCGACTTTTACGACCTTTCTTCCCCGAAGTATCGATATGCATAAATCCTGCACTAGGTGCAATAGGTGATAGCTAGTGACGCTTATAGAAATATACATATATGTATATTTCTTATATGTAATATATACTTATATGTAATATACATATATGTATATTTCTATAAAGTTTTGAGTATCGAGTGGTTCAGTCCTTTGTCGTCTCCTTCTTAGTTAGTAGTGGTGTAACGACCCCAAGTTGCGAATTAGTCGAGTGTCGTGAAATTAGTAAATTCTATTTAGCTGGAATCATCTTCTATCTCGCGGCGCGAGGAGGTCAATGCTCTTTGAATTTCGAGCGTTTACAATCAGTCGCTCAGCCATGTCGCTGCCGATGAAGACTGTTTTTCGAATTTAATAATTCGTAGTAATTTACTTTTTGTCCTGGAACACGTGGGTTTGCGGTAATAAATTCGGCTGTCTGAGTTCCCTATTTACTCACTTAGCGGTTTTGTTTCAAACTTAACTGGCTGGAAGCTCCTTGTTACGAACGATCTTGATTAATTCATAATCTATTGAAATTTTCCATTGAGGACACGCTGGAAATTTATTTCATTGTGAGGATTCTCATGAAAACTTTTGATGATGTATTTGATGCTACTTTTAGTACAATCTGAACGTAATGTTATCCACATCAACCCCTCTCTGTTCCCGGCTGTTCCCTGACTCCAGCACTTTGTAACCATTGAGTTTGATGTTTATTTTTACGAGCGACCTTTTCCCTGGACTCCGTTACGTCTCTTTACCGCCGTGTAATGGCGCCGCTGGCTCTGCATGTCGTTCACGATATGAGGCAAAAAATTAAATTGGTGGACCTCTCATATTAATTAAAATGTAAGCAAAATGAAGCAAACTTTACGCAAAGGCCTTTTTTTTTTGCTTGGCTTTACCATCTTTGCCGCGGCAAATAACTGGGGGCTGGATATGAGGTGGGACGACCGTCATTTAAAAGCGTAGCGAAGTGCAGGGTGTCGAATACTGGCAGGTTGATTAGGAATATCAGAAGCGACGACGTCGTGTTGGGAGAATAAACGTGGGCGTGGGTCGATCTGGACCCGCGCCACAGTTTCAATCACAGTTTGGAACCCGCGTGGGTTCCAGGGTACAACGCGGGTGACTGTTAGCTCGTTTGAACCCTCTTTGCATAATTAAACGTATCCCACTAACTTCAATTACGAACCAATTTAAAATCCTATTATTTTGCCCTATCGGTACTACTTTCCTAACTTAAAACAATCAAATTTACGACCTAGACAAATTTGAATGTTCGTAACACTATACAGAGATAAAATTTTTTTTTTTTTTTTTAGGAGACTCTTGATGTTAAGAGATAAGGAATGTCCATGACTATCGCAGCGATACACAGAACTTTGATTGGCAAAACAAAGTCCAGGGCAACGCTTTGGCGCTCATTACTTTAGGACTTTCGATGGTTAGTCTCAACAGACCTGTAACTTCGCTAGCTGCAGTATCTTTCAAACCGAAACACAGTAATGTTCATAAAATAGCATTCATTCACGAAGTCCGAATAATACATAGATTTCTGTTACAAAAAAATAGTGTTGGTATGTGATTTCATGACATCCGTGCTAAGTAGCTTATTATATTGTATGACGCGGTAATCCAGATTACTGCGCATCAGAAACAGATCTACTCACGCATTATAAAATACGAGAAGAGTGCTCTTTTCCATGTCTGCGTTCTCAACGAGATGAAAAATGTCCTCGATATTACACATTTGTGACGAGCCGGTGCTCGCGTAACTGTTATCGAAGGGTCGCGCGAGAGATGCGCTTGTTCTCCTTTCGCCGGCGACGCACCGACGCGGTGCTTGCGCGCGCGGCCTTGCGCGACCTTGCCGTGCTACCAGGTGGGCAGAGCGCGCGCCCGCCTTCGTCAGCCATCATTTTGTAGCGACGATAGCTCAGTGGTTAGCCCAGTCGGTTCGCACGTCGAACGGCGTGGGTTCAATTCCCAACAATGAGCTTGAGGTTCCGGTGAAGAAAAACATCGTGAGGAAACTATAGCATGGTGGTAGGGTGCTCTCTAGTACTCGACTGGCTACCCACTCTTAAGTTGAAAATCTGCCGCCAATACATAACGGTGTGTTCCGTGAGAATCACTTTAAAGCCAGTTATATACTAGGCTGGATGTGCCATCTACCACACCGTCAATTAAAATAATAAAATAAAATATCGTAGGACATTTACACACAGCGCCATCTGACCCCAAACTAAGCAAAGCTTGTACTTTGGAAGTCAGATAACTGATGAATACTTAAATACTTTTTTTTTTGTAAATAAATAAGTACTTATATATAGACACAGAACAAACATTTTTGATTATACCACCTAATGCTTGTCCTGAGTGGGAATCGAACCCACTTACGAAGAAAAATTTCGTGAGGAAATTGTAGTATGGTGGTATTAGTAGTAGGGATGCATTCTTGTACCCGACAGACTGTAGCCTGTAAAACACCTAAAAAAAACAGCTCGCACGTTCAAATATACATGTTTATTTACATCAATCGAGAAATGCATAATTTGTTATTAAGTCCATTTTGAATGGCGGGAACCCCCCACGCTCGGCGAGGCTCGCTTGTCACCGGCTATAAATAGGCGGTAGGTGGCGGTCGTCGTCCGTGGCTGTCCGCGCGCGTCCTTCACGCCGTCACCTCCGACCACTGGAATCGGCGCTAATTGTCGAATCACCCACGCACCACAGCGAACCGTTTAGTTAGATCATACAATGACCAATTGCTAACAATCAGCCTTTGATTGGCGTTTACGATTTTGTAAGATGGACTATTATTAGAAAGGAGCTAAACTGGGATTCTTAATGAGCATCAGAGCGACAAATACATGTATACCGACATACTCACACATCCCAAGACAAGTGGATTACTAATGGTTTCATTATTTATACTAGGTTGAGAACAATTACGGTTATAAATCAGATCTCTTAAAGTTTCAGTAGCCTAGTGAAGTTTCGGTAGCCAGTTTTCAATTTGGAGATCCTGGGTTCGAATGCCAACGCGCGACTTCTGTCTTTTCTAAGTTATGCCCGTACTGCCGATCATTTCAAAAGGTGAAGGAAAACGTCCCGAAGGAACCTAGTGCGAGAGTTCTTAAAAAAGTTCTCGACGATATGTGAAGCCAACCCGCACTTGACCAGCGTGGTGGTCTTACCGTTCTCACATTGAGAGAAGCAGTTAGACTGTTTATAAAAACAGGGCTGTCCGGAGTCTGTCGGTCAGTAAAGTCGATGAGTATTGAAATCGTTCCACTAATATAAACTTTGGGGACGTCATTTTTTTTTTCTGTTGGCTAGGTTTTTGAGCACAGCTCCCGTGACTTTAAGTGACGGTGCGGACGAAGATGGTAAACACATCTAGCCTGGGCTGGATTATTGTTAGATTATATACACCTATCTAGATATTTCCTGTGACATTCAGATATACTGAGAAAAAAAAAATATTGTCTTTCTTGGGGTGCTGGCTGTTTTGATAAAAATGAAACTGCAAAAGGGCAAATATGCGTTTGGAATTCCGTCACGTGTAAAGCAACTGTATTTTCGATCCCGTCGACATTTCCATTTCGATCAGTGAGCTGCGACCTCCGTCGTCCGCTATACTGTATTTACAGGCCGCGCGACGTTTGTCTCGGACCATTATAAGGGCAGGGCGATAAAAGTAATTCTGATTTATCTCGCGGCACAAACTGTGCTACTAGGAGTCCGTGACACCGATTCCGACCCTTAAAGCTCAGTATGTTAGTGCAACTTCCGTCATTCGACCTACGAATCTGTATCTGCTACAAACCACGCCATATCATTTTATTCTAAAACTTCTGCAGTCATATTTAATAGTTTTTTACATGACTTCTCAAAAAAAGAGTGTTATGTTTTCAGGGTTCATGAAAATATATGTGAGTTTCTTTATTCCTTCATAACATTTAGATGCATGAACAGATTTGGATGTTCTCGTATGGGGTAGGTATCGTTAGAATCCTTACATCATCCTGAATGACACATACATCTTTGTTTAATTCTCTTAATTAAGCTTGTTTAATTTCCACTATTTGAACGAAACAGTCAATTTAGAAATCACATTAACTATATTGATCCGTGAGCAATATTATGAATGACGAAGATTGTTCGAGGTTAGTGACCAAACTTAAAAGTAAATGACCGTTACCGAGCCTTACACCTATCACTTTAAAAGTTTACGTCATCTGTCACTTGCATCGTTCTTTGCAGTAGTTCAGTATTACACTAAATTAGCAATTTTCGCAACTTCATCATAAATTGGTGTCCATCTCAGCGAAGGGTCATGGGTTAACGCTCCTACAGTAGGCGTTTGCAAAATTATTCTTGCCGAGCATTTGATCAGGTCAACTGGCTCGACCTCGGTCGTCATAGCACGTCTTGATGGTCACACTCTGCCGAACATGTAAGTTTCCTTGTATGCTAATCGACAGACACTTGAGATTCAAGGTCGATTTTTTTTTTCAGATACATAATTGTCATTTGAAATAATTTTCATTGCAAATTGGTTAGTCACCAGTGTACTTTTTGTTCGTAAGCTCTGGACTCATTTTCAAAGCCTTATTAATTTAGGCGGTACGTATATTGCGAGAGATTTTCCAAACGCACGCATTGCGACAAGATGCAAGAGTTTCCTCGAGAAACAGATGTCAGTACTTATAGTGGTTAATACGGGAAGTCCGAGCGAGCAGACCGTTTGCAAATAGCGATACGATTCGATTATCCCTGCACAAGATTATCGATTGTCTTTCCCGATGTGTTCCTATTTTATGTTGTACATACTAACAACTGTCAATAAATGATGCACTTGCGTTTATTGACGAGAATCGGATTCGTCAGATTTTCGTTTTACTTATTCGTCGGATCTCTAATTACAGTTTTGTCTCCATGTTTCCACACAGTATCCATTCGCAGAATGAGAAAGTTTTTATTTTGTAACACAAAACACAAAAAATAAACACAAATCAGTTAGAAAATAGGGGCTTAGTATAATGCCGGTCTAACTAAATGGCATGACCAGGGTCTTCCGGCGAGCACTTGTAGGTGAAGCTAAAATCTACTTACCAACAACAACACAATACTTGACAAAAACAGGAATAATAATAAAAAATAATTTCATGTTTTTTTGATTTCTTTGAAATTATTTTTGCTCTACGTATATCGTACTCCATCGAGTCTCAAGGCGTTTCACACCACGTTTGCCGATTTGCGGTCTCCATGTACAGCTGACGGCGCGGTTGAATGCGAAACGCCGAAGACCGAGTGGCGTGTCCTAGGAGATGCCTACGTCCAGCAGTGGACTACGACAGGCTGGTTATGATGGCGAGTATCTATCAACTATTCACGAAGGGTTGCTGATCTTTATGATTGCAAGCCAGTAGTCAGTGCTTATCACGTCATAACATACTTTAAATTTTTCGTCGCAAAAAACAAGTTTTACGCACGCACAATTGCGGAATGCAATCTGTTCGAACATAAAGTACAATTCTAAATTTACAATGAATGAAAAAAGAAACATCGGATCGAATATCGATCGGCGAATGTAGTTTTCGATATCGATTAATTCAACTATTCACACCAAAGTATTCGGCGATTCACTGAACGTGCTGAGGGTA
Source organism: Biston stratarius (assembly GCA_950106695.1). NCBI lineage: Eukaryota > Metazoa > Arthropoda > Insecta > Lepidoptera > Geometridae > Biston > Biston stratarius. The sequence continues at coordinate 32,951,372 of OX467109.1, forward strand.
TCTTTCATCTGGGTGGCTGTTTTCTTACTGCTTCTGTTTTTTTAATGCGTGTGAGACTATCACTGGTCTGGTCATTGCTGCACTTCTTAATTATCCTATAACGCGGAGTGATTTATCAAATCTTTTCAACCTTTTAACGGGAATGTTGTTATTAGTAATGATTCCAAAGGGTCGGAGACCGTGCCGTCCCCGCGTTCAATAGAGTCCTTATAAATGAACGTCAGACATTCTTAATGAGCGGACATTCTTAACAGCTCGTGGATAATAGCAACAACAGTAACACTCAATTAGTTTTCGTATTCAAAGCTCGTTCGAATGAATGGACGTGGGCGGAGTTCGTGTCTCAGTTATATTTCTCTTTACTAGTATTATGTATACAATCTCCTCAATGAACATAACTTTTAATAGGTGAAGCCATTCGAGTCTTCGGTTCACCAGCACTAAATTTGTTCCTTGTTTGTTCCAGGTAAAGATCCCGTACAAATCCACTTAGTAAGTTTTCGAGCAAAGTGATCTGAGTTCCGGTGGTTTAATCAAACTTGGCAAACGTCGTAGGATCGTAACAAACAGGGGAAAGCTCATCCCGAGATTCCAAAACATCGGTGACGTTATTCACATAAAATTCTTCAAAATCATCGTTTGGCTTATTGTGACGCCTCCGGCTGCAATCAAAATAAGCGTTGGAAGCGTTTGTTTTGATGATGTCGCTACTTCGGAACGGGCGGCGGGCGTGACTAACATTTCACTGAGCTGCCGAACAAATGGCCCCATAAAAATAAATATCGATGTGGAAAGTTCGAGATTCCTGGGAATCACCCAGTACGTGGCGAGTTGGCACCCGGCGTCGCGCGGCGCGCTGCCCCCACGCGCGTCTTCGTAGGCGCTGAACTCATCTGTGCAAATAGATCGTCATCGTGGCTGCAAACATTATAATTGCACTTCTAATTGCGGCATTGTTGTTCGTGGCTGACTCGCTTCGTCTTAGATTATCCGTTTCGTTATCGGGCGTCTGAATGTGCTCGCTGCGCGGAGCCTCAGCCATTGTTCTTATTTTGCCTCTAATGAGTTCATTGATTACATGATTCACGGTTTAACGTTAAGTCGCTAATAAGTACCTGAGACTCGAGCGAAAATATAGCCATGAGGACTAGAATAGCCCCACAGTTTTTACTTGGTGGTAGATTTCCTTAGCAGGAGGTCGTCTAGGTAGGTACCACAGTACCAGATAATCTATTGCTAAGCAGTAGTGTGTAAACATTACTGTGTTCCTGTTTGAAGGGTACTGCATCTTGTGAAATTACAGGGATCGAATTCGAAGTCACAAAAAAAAGGAAAAAATTGCACACCATCATGTTTTGAACCCGTAGTACATGTATATTAAAACCGAGCATACTCGTGTAGTGTTTCAAGTTCCTCATAACATGGCGGTATAGTTTTATTGGTTTCGCCTTTTAGCTTTATCATTATTTTTGCATCCGCATATGCGAAGGCTATTCGAGCAATGTTTAGCGAATAGCTACCTACTCATGATACGGATTAGTATAGAATGATCGTTCGATACAGGTGATTCACCAAACGGCAGGTCGTAGCGCTCCACCCTCGTGCGGCAGCCGCCTGCGCATCTGCTGCGTTGGTCGCGCCAAGGCTCTGCATTGTCTCTCTGTACCAGTCGATCTCATGGCACCTCGGTGGGCGACGTCATTGTCTCCTAGTAATTGCTCGGGTCAAGGGTGCTTCATCATAGTATACTGTTTACACGACCAATTTTTACAGACTAGAAACACGATAATAATATAGAATTCAAATGGCAGCTGCTGTTTGCTCGATTCGCGTTTGAATGGATCTATAAATGCTTTTATAATGAACTGGCGACATATGTTCGCAACAGGCAGGAAGGTTGGACGATGTATCGCTTTAGGAGCAGACTATGGTTACATCCATATAGGTATTAGGGTTGGCACCGGGCCACCTGCAGATCACAGTGAGTGACATTGCCATCAACAGCGGAACGTAAACACGCGTCAGCCCTGTAATAAGAGTTCCGAAATGAAGTGGAAAACTTTTGTTTAACACTCATAGCTTACAGCAACACAATCACGTCTCTGTCAAATCTAGGATTTCGAGCGAAACTACGTGTGTGTGTGTATTTTTATAACCGCTGAACTTTTACAAACACTTACACTTTCTACGCGGAACGGTCTAGTTTTGCAAAGAATAGGCAATAAAACAATATGTTTGGATTAGCAAACATCATCGCTGGGAGAATAATCTATTGTTAATGTTATTCTTGTGTTGAAATTAGGAAGCGCATCGAAACAGGTCTCGGTGCGCATCAATCATGGTTTACGATAGAGTTGCGCAGAAACGGAGATTTGGGCCGAACAGTAAATGATGGGCCGCCGGTTGCCACACCCGCTGATGCTGGCTGGCCAGAGCGGTTTATGCGGCGCATCCTGCGGTCGGGAAACTCCCTGCGACACACCAGCTGTCGGGGCTTTGACTCCATTCCTCGCCATGTCCATCCTCGGCTCTCGATCCACATATCCTATCTATAGCAGTTTATACATACACTGCAGAGTGCAGTTTCTTCGCGGGCGAACGTTCGTTTTCCTACTTCAAACGCTGGTTTCTGTTCCTGGTTCATTACTTAGAGATTTCATGGACAGAATTCACCTATTTTCATTTACCTATCATGTTCGGAATGTCTTACATATTATTTAGAACAGTTTATTTATTTATTTTCAATTAGGAGTTATCCTTCCATAGAATAGGGTCGCATCTCTAAATAGTATAAAATAAGTTAAAATTATGAAATTTAAAAAGAAAAACACGAATGACCACTAATAAACGTTGTTTTAAATA